>OZ010599.1:27895199-27950199 GCA_963932145.1 Acanthosepion lycidas
GATGCACCCTCAATCGTTACCATTTGGACCTATTCTATTCGAGAATTAACAGTTATCTTCCCCAGACATCCCCATAAACTGTTATTCTTATTCTGTAGCGATCTACAACGAGTGGCTCTTTGGACATGTAGAGGGGGAACATCATTGTAGAAAAATAAAAAAAATAAAAAATATTCAACTACTGCCACTAATAATAAGACTGCTGCTGCTACTACTACTACTGCTACTAATACTAATAGCAAAGTGGATGCAGCCGTAGTCAAACTTTTTTTTATTTATTATTTAAATAAAAGACGATTCATATTCTACAATGTATCTGCTTATATTACATAATTTTACAGAACACAAGCATGTCATGTCTAACTGTATCAGATGCTTGACTTGAATATATATATATATATATATATATATATATATATATATATATAATGAACTCTCTAAAATTTTGTGCGATAATCTTAAGTGGCACTTAAGACCTGCTAGTGATTTACAAAGGAGGCTGCATATGAAGCAAGAGTGAGGATTGTGAGATGAAATCACTGTTAGATTGGTTGACCTTTTAGATCTTGCTCTTGTTTCTTGATGAGGATTCAGACAAGATGACTTAAAACTGCTGAGTCCACTAAAAAACTTTGATCTCCATTTTACCCGCTCAAAAGCTAAGCGCACGGGGGTGATATGAGGTATATTGACAGCTTATAAGATGCTTTTCAGCATGTCTTTGTATCTTAGCCATGGGCGGCCTACTTTCCTGTAGCCCCGATCTAACTGGATGTAAATTATGATCTTGGGTATCCTGTCAACGAACATTCTCAAGACATGACCAGACCACCGTAAGTGAGACTGTATAAGAAAAGTCTCGATTCCTTCAATATTAACCAGGTCTACGTTAGATGTCCAATCTTGAAGGTTAACTCCACAGATGGCACGCAGACAGCTTTTATGGAAAACATCCAGTTGTCGTAAATATATATATATATATATATATATATATATATATATATATATATATATATATATAGGGAGAGAGAGAGAGAGAGGGAGAAAATATTAGTGGTTATTATGCACACACACATATATATATAAAATGTATAAATACATAGATACCCACCACACACGCATGTATATATATATATATATATATATATATATATATATATATATATATATATAAATATAAATTTCCAAGAGGATAGAATCCAGGTAGAACTCAATGTCCAGGACAGAGTAAGAATATAATAAAAAGCCTTAAACACTAATATTCCATGGTTATAATTTATTACATTGGAATCGTAATTACGATCCAATTCATCAGACCTACACATTCAAAAATACCTGAATATATATATATATATATATATATATATATATATATATATATATATATATATATATATATATATATGTATATATATATATATTCAGGTACAAGGTTGGTACATATGGAATAAAATTCCAATAACCAAAACATTATTCTTAATAAAATTGCGCAATATCATTTAGAGCTAATAATATTTATTGCAATTTATAATTTATTCATGTTATAAGATCACTACAAATGTTGCAATTTTGTTTCAACAGTGATGGTGTCTTATCAAGTAATGATGTTGAATGGAAAATGAATGATTTGTTAAAAACAAATAAGACCCCCTCGGTGGGGGAAACTTAATAATTAATTTTAAATTTAACTATTAGCGTATAAAATTTTAAAATTTTCTATTGAGTTAATTTTTATATTGATTTTTAATTTAATCTAATCTTAAGGCACTAACAGATTGTATGGGAATTCAGAGAAGCATGAATCAATCCAGCTCTTATCTTAAATAACAACTTAAAAGTGACTGTTTGACCAGCACAAGGATTGACCAAAATTCTTGTTAAAAAATAAAAAAAATAAAAAAAACAAATTAAAACTACAGAAAAAAGTTCATTTTTTTCCATCAAGACATTCATTTCTGTAGTTCATTGCTACCAGCAAGCAGAATTTTTTTTTCTCCTGATGATGACCATGTTGCCGGAAAATAGTCGAAGAATCTAAATGAAATAATAATAAAAACGAAGGAATATTAATATACAACCCAGTGTGTCTGAAGTTTTTAATTTTTTAATATTTTTTATTGTTCAAAATATATATATATATATATATATATATATATATATATATATAAATATATATGTGTGTGTGTGTGTGTGTGCATGTGTGTGCGTCCGTGTGTGTGTACATATATATATATATATATATATATATATATATATATATATACATACATACGTACATACATACATATATATATATATATATATATATATATATATATATATATATATATATATACTGACCATATTTTTTTTATTTTACTAATCCCATCCTAATAAAAAAAAGAGCATAATTCTTTAAGGAGAACATTTAAATTTAACTATTAATTTAAAATTTAATTTTTGTATTTATTTCTAATTTAATCTAATCTTAACTTTAACTTTAATGCATAAATAGATTTTATTTAGGGTCTATTGTCACGCTATTTTGCATTATTATATACTTATATTCTGATTGGTTATCATTAGGTACATAATAATATTTCCCCTACTGAGGTGGTTTGGTTGGTTTTTGAACTCTTAAAATCGTTTATTTTCCATTCAAGAACATCACTTGATAAGACACCAGAAGTATTGAAACAAAATACTTTACTTCCATGTTCTAGATGGCTGTTAGCATAAGCTCATCTGCATTTTATATGTTTAACCTTAAGCAAGGGAGATTTCATTGGGTGACAAGCTCGATGTCCTGCTCAATGAAAACATATGACGAATTTCTTTTTCGATATATTCAACCTTGTTGTAGTTACACCATTAGCGATGTAATTTTTCGTCAAGTGGGGATACTTTGAGACATATTCAACAATTTTCCTTCCCATTCTATCAGAAATTAAGCGTTTTTTGCCAGTTTTTAATTTATTCTCTACACAATGATTCTTGTCGTAGTTCTCGATAATGCTACGAATTGTCCATCTAGGAACATTTATAAGCTCGGACAGTGTTGAATATCCATCACCTTCTTTGTACGCATCAGCTATTTTCATTCAGAGCTTCTTACAAGTCCAGTCATTTCCGCCATTGTTGCAGAACGAATTAGTTATCGCAGTACGTGACACTCACATGATGTCTTCTTCATTACCTTTTTGAATAATATAGTATCAGATCCATACTATTTCATTTTATATTAAATGTCGAATTAAGAAAAAAACATTACAATTCCCATAGAGCAATATTATTTGATAATTTGCCTAAGGTGTGGGACAATTTTCTTTGTATGTGTGTTTTTTGTGTGTGTGCGTGTGCGTTAAAGATCAAATAGTGATCAAGTATTGATTGGAATCCGATATGAAAAGCAACAATTAGGAAACGTTTATCAATCTAACATGTTTCACTTTTATTAAATCTTTGTCAGAGATTGAAAGAAAACAGACAAAAAGACATATTTGGTATTTTCAGATTTGTCTGGGTCGATTCTCATTGGTCAGTCATGTACCACGTGCATTAAATCCGTGGCCAATTCTATATGTAAGTTTTAAAATTTATAATGTCTAAGCGAGCAATGGTAATATGTATTCGTAATTGTGTAAATGTGTTTGTCTAGTAGGAGCAATTAAAATGTTTTCCCGCGTGTGCGGTCATCCCACGCAATGAATTTGGATCTATTCTTAGATACATACTCTTTGTATTAGATAGCTATACGCTAGATTATTTAAGAATGGATTCAAAGAAGGATGGCGGTGTAATGTAATGTTAAAAGCGCGTGTTTATAGTTGGTAATAATGTTAATATTAATATTTCAGTGTATTTTCTCCTTAAAGAATCTTTTAATTAGACTGGGATTAGTAAAATAAAGTTTATGGACTGTGTGTATATATATATATATATATATATATATATATATATATATATATATATATATATATAATTATTTATTTAAAAATATGATTCCAACTCGCTACATAAGAGGTCTCATGTTTCAAAACAAGAACCGAAAACTTCAAAATAATATTTGAATTAACTTGAGTTAAAGTAGGCTCTGTTCCATCTTCAAGCGAAATTTTTTGGGGAAAAAGATTCTATAGATTCTGTAAGACATTTACTATGCAATGTACAATTTATGGGATTTCTACAGTTACATAATCTCTTATTAATATTATTGATTTTCTTTCTAGAATCATCATTATTATGATTTTTGTTTAAGTGTTTATTTAAAATTTTATTATTATGCATTTTTTTTATAATTTTTTCTAAATTTTCAGTGCAACTATAACTTACATTTGAAAATTCAAGAACTTTTACTGGAATTATAACTACTAATACTAATAATACAACACTTTTTATAGTCATTTCACCCAAAGCAATGGCAATAAAGCCACTATGTCACAAGAATCTATGTGTTAAAAAATATGACGAACCTAAATTAAGGACGATAAAAGAATAAGAATTAAGAAGACAGGAAATAACGATTTGCATTGCATTTGACTTTTTGACGATCAACCTTAACTGGGAAGCAAGAAGACAGAAGAGAGATTCACAAGCGACAAGTGAGTTAGAAGAAACTCTTAGTATAAAACTTACGGTTACATCTGGCCATTTCAACTTAAATTGATGAGATCTTTCCGCCAATCTAGTACTGCGCTTAAATTCATAAAATCTAGGTATCATAGATGAAAAGTTCATCAGAACAATTACTAGGAAAGTATTCGAAGAAAAGGCAGATGGAAGCAACGGTACGTCGGTGGGATAGAGACTGAAGCTGAGATACCAGTTTAGGATCAATAACATTACCGATTCTCCTAGGGATTTTATCCAGAATCTCTAAGTAGATACCAGGAGCAGTAGACCGTGTTTGGCAGCAATTTCCAAAGCATCGACGAGTGGTAGACTTATAAATATGTAAGATAGATTCTGACAAGCAAATTTGTCTAGCACGAATTAACTTTCTGAGCTGCAGGCTTATTTCAATATAATCTTTTCACATTATGTCAGCTGAAAGCGTTAGTCCGAGAAGATGCAATGAGACAGCCTCCTGGAGGTTAGCATCAGCCATATTGATGTAAGAGAAAAGCGCAATTTAAGAAAAAGTAAAGAAAAGACACAATGTTTGACAATGTTCAAAATGCCTGTCTGCTTCAAGTTATGTTTAAAAATTTCATACAAGTATAAGTTTATATATATATAAAAAAATCTACAAAAATAATAATGTCGCTTGTCTTGAGATAACGGCTGTACTGGTAATCACGCGTCAAAACGAATGAAACGCCGCCAGCGTGAAGTCATGCAAATGAAATGTGCGTAATATAATGATGACTGTGCTCATCTTAAAATTTTCCGTTAGTTGATTAGTTACTAAGAGGAATTAATCAGATTAGTATAAATCTTATAGAATTCTCCTTCCATTCTGTTCATTCCCACTGGGCGGAAATTTAGTAGTTTGCATGCGTAACTATCCTCATATGTTTTAATGGTTACAAGATCAGTAGATTCTGAATATTTTTTACAAAATGTGCTTCTTGATATGTTCGTCGAACTTACAGTCTTTTGTAATAAAATGCACTGCAAGATCCGTTGTCACATTATTGTGGCTCACATCATACCTGCTTTTATTGAATCGTTTATTTTAATTTTTCCGTTGTACAACCCACATAATTCAAGTCATGTTTGATACATTGGGCGACGTATATTAAATTAGAATCAGTAAAGAGACCACCCGCTATAGAAATCGTAATGTTTCTCGTTGAATTTGTGATGGTATTAACTTCACTCGTTCCTGTACAACGCATAGGTTTTTTTCTCTTCTATCAATGATTTCGGCAGAACAACGATCCGAAACTCCAATGTTGTTTTGAGTGTAGACACTTATAATTGTTAAAGTATTTTCAATGTGTTTGAGCCTTATACATAGGTACATACATATATATATATATATATATATATATATATATATATATATATATATATAATACAGCTAATGAAACTATTGGTATATAATCCAAGTGCATCCTAGTAATATAAAATATTAAAACTGATCCCCAAAAAGAGCTTAATGTTTTTATTATAACAGAGTCAATAAAGAGCATTGCACAACAAAATTACTTCATATGAGGTGGGGGATAGATTCATTTCAACCGACGAAATCTACGTCAGTCTTATTCAACAATATATTAAAGATAATATATATATATATATATATATATATATATATATATATATATATATATATATATAGATAGATAGATAGATAGATACATACATACTTTCCCTGACGAACCGTTTAGGTGAAACCTTGGTAGGTTTGTCTGGCTTACTAGGTGTATCTAGGTCTGCTCTACGATTGTATTGAGCTCTTTTGTTAGTTAGTTGTCTACTCGTATCGGGGTTTTTTCTTTGGGCTTCAGACCTGCATCTGTGCGATTTGTTCGACAGTAGTTCATGTTTGTATCTCTTTCTTTTTTTAAAAACTTTTTTTCCCTCGAGATTGATTTGATTATTTGCAAATCAAAAATTCGAGGGTTTTTCGAAACGAGTCTAGTTATCTATATATATATATATATATATATATATATATATATATATCACTTACTCCCTAATGAGCCAAATGATAACACACACCCACAGCAATACACCCGCTTACACATATCATACTCACTCACTCCCTAAGAACCAAATAACACGCACAAACACTTAACAGAGACACATCCCCTCACCAGGTCCAATAAAACTGTCAAACTGACCAGAGAATTCAGAGCATCATGTATCTATCCAGCTCTTATCTCAAATAACAACTTAAAAGAGACTGTTTGACCAACACAAGGAATGCTAAAAGATTCATGTTAAAAAGATAAAAAATAAAAAAACAAATGAAAACTACAGACAAAAGTTCATTTTCTCCATCAAGACATTCATTTCTGTAGTTTACTGCTACCAGCAAGCAGAAATATTTCTTCTCCTGATGATGGCCATTTTGGCCGAAACTAGTCGAGGAATCTAAATGAAATAATAGTAAAAGAAAACGAAAGAATATTAATCTACAACCCAGTGTGTCTGAAGATTTTAATTTTTTAATTTTTTTATTGTTCAGAATATATATATATATATATATATATATATATATATATATATATATATATATATATATATATATATATATATTCTGCATTCTGTTGAGGTTTCTTCGAGACTCGATTAATTAATTACTTAATTATGATTTTTTCAAATCCTCCTAATTATTTCTATCTGTATATCCTTGCTTCAACCAGCCTCTAATGCTCTGGATTAGTTATGGTTAATGGGTGCACAGTCTTATGGGGCAAAAGAAATTTGGATGAGCTCCACCACGGAATATGTGATCGAGAGGCACTATATTGAGTCTAATTCGCTACCTCTTCGTCACCGTGGCCCGTTGGTACAGTTGGTATGGCGTTTGCCTTCTATCGTAACTGTTTGAGTTTCAATTCTTGGTCATCGTTGCGCAATGCTGATGTGTCCCAAGTATAAACCGGTCGTCTAGTGCCTTCCTGCATTATATTGAAGTTTCTTCTAGACTCGATGAATTCCTTAATTATAATTAGCACAAATCCTGTGATATATATATATATTCACTCACTCACTTCTATCTACCCCCCGACATTGGTCTTCTTATAAATTAATTTAGACATTTGTCTTTTTAAGTCCCAGAATAAAAATTGATATGCTGGGACGAACGCGGTTGTTTTTAGTTATTAAATTTAAACAAATATGCCTTTTAATTTAAACTTAAAAAAGAAATTACGCTTGTTCCTTGCTATTAATAAAGTTCTGTATAACAAGAAATTTATTCAAACACACACACGCACACACACACACACACACACATATATATATATATATATATATATATATAAACACGAATCTACTCTATCGCTATTTCAATGAAAAACGTTCTGAGACACGCGTTCTTTGTTCCACGTGTTCCGAACTTTAGAGCTACGACCCGCCATCCAATTTTTTTTTTGTCTTATAAAAAGGACGAATTATTCTCATTCCCCTCATATTCCATTAGTAAGGAAGAACTTAACTTCAGACAGCTATTTCTAAAGAGCCTCACTGCAAACTTAACCTCTTCGGGTCTCCGGTCATCATTTAGCTATCCTTCATTTTCTCCTTATGTGTACTTCTTATTTCCTCCTCTTACATCCATAAAACTGCCTCCTTTAGCATCACTAACGAAAGAAAGAAAGGAAGGAAAAAAGAAAGAAACAATGATGAAAGAAAGGAAGGAAGAAACAAAGAAACAAAGTAAGGAAGAGAAAGAAAGAAAGAAAAAAAGAAAGAAAGAAAGAAAGACAGGAAGAAAGAAAGAATGAATGAATGAATGAATGAATGAATGAAAAAGAAAGAAAGAAAGAAAAAAGAAAGAAAGATGAAAGTAAGGATGAAAAAGAAAGAAAAAAGAAAGAAAGAAAGATGAAAGTAAGGATGAAAAAGAAAGAAAAAAGAAAGAAAGAAAGATGAAAGTAAGGATGAAAAAGAAAGAAAAAAGAAAGAAAGAAAGAAAGAAAGATGAAAAAGAAAGAAAGAAAGAAAGAAAGAAAGAAAGAAAAAGAGAAAAAAGAAAGAAAGAAAGAAAGATGAAAGTAAGGATGAAAATGACAGAAAGAAAGAAAGATGAAAGACAGGAAGAAAGAAAGAAAGAAAGAAAGAAAGAAAAGATGAAAAAGAAAGATAGGAAGAAAGAAAAAAGAAACAATGAAAGAAAGAAAGAAAAAGGATGAAAAAGAAAAAAAATAAAGATGAATGAAAGGAAGGAAGAAAGAAAGAAAAATGAAAGAAAGAAAGATGAATGAAAGGAAGAAAGAAAGAAAGAAAGAAAGAAAGAAAAATGAAAGAAAGAAAGAAAAATGAAACAAAGAAAGATGAATGAAAGGAAGAAAGAAAGAAAGAAAGAAAGAAAGAAAAATGAAAGAAAAATGAAAGAAAGAAAGATGAATGAAAGGAAGAAAGAAAGAAAGAAAGAAAGAAAGAAAAATGAAAGAAAGAAAGATGAATGAAAGGAAGAAAGAAAGAAAGAAAGAAAGAAAGAAAGAAAGAAAAATGAAAGAAAGAAAGATGAATGAAAGGAAGAAAGAAAGAAAGAAAGAAAGAAAGAAAAATGAAAGAAAGAAAGATGAATGAAAGGAAGAAAGAAAGAAAGAAAGAAAAATGAAAGGAAGAAAGATGAATGAAAGAAAGAAAGAAAGAAAGAAAGAAAGAAAGAAAAATGAAAGAAAGAAAGATGAATGAAAGGAAGAAAGAAAGAAGGAAAGAAAGAAAGAAAGAAAGAAAAATGAAAGAAAGAAAGATGAATGAAAGGAAGAAAGAAAGAAAGAAAGAAAGAAAGAAAGAAAGAAAAATGAAAGAAAGAAAGATGAATGAAAGAAAGAAAGAAAGAAAGAAAGAAAGAAAGAAAGAAAGAAAAATGAAAGAAAGAATGGGCAGAAAGACAAAAGTATCAATGGAAGAATAAAAGTAATAGCGAAATTGATTGAAATGCGAGAAATGATAAAAACAACCATTAACTTTGGAAAGAAAGAAAGAAATATATGAAGAGAGAAAAAGAGAAGTTAAAAGAAAGAAAGAAAAATGAGAGAAAAAGAGAAAGATATCTAGTTGCTTAGTGCAGGTAGAATATCCTTTATCCGAAATTCCCAAATCCTAAATCCTCCCAAATCCGAAAACCTTTTAAATCCAAAAGTTTTTCAGATGTTGACATGACTTGCCAGAAAGAGAAATTTTTGGAAAGCACTGGGGATGTCCCTAAGTAATGTGTAAATGATCTCATCTGAGCTCCATTTTGCCAATGACTTCGAAGAAAAGTCCCAGTGCAAGTGCTAATGCTAAGCACAATTGTCTATCACTGGACGATAAGGTGCAAATTAATTATTTTATTCAGAATACTGTATCTATATATCATAAATACTGTAATAGGCAATGGGGAGTGCCTATTTGCGGCTTATATAGTGGTGATTTTGACGTTTTTCAACCTAAGTTGTGAGCTCTGGAATCAATTAACGATGTAGAACGACGCATGCCTGCATAAAACTACTTTCAGGGTATATGTTATTTATATAAAAGTAACTTCATGGTATATATATATAAGCTGTGTTATGATATTGTAAAGGGATATCGTGCTTATGCTTGGGTTCCATTCCCAACCCGTCCTATTTTATACAAATATTCCAAAATCCAAAAGAAATCTCAAAACCGAAGCACTTTTGGTCCCAAGAATTTCGGATAAAAGATTTTCAACCTGGATTTCTTTAGAGTCTGTCTATATTTCTGAGATGAGGTATTATGTACCCTATTTACATTATTCGGTCTATTGTCCTCATCTTTCTGGCCCAAAAGGGTTCAGTTCGAAATTCCAACCACCTGAATAAAGCCGGAGCGTACAACGGCCGAAACGTTGTGATAAATATGGCGACAAAGATGAGGACAATAGTCCGAATAATGTAAATAGTGTACATAATATCTCATCTCAGAAATATAGACAGATACTGAAGGGCCGAAACGTTGTAATAAATATGGCGACAAAGATGAGGACAATAGTCTGAATAATGTAAATAGTGTACTGGATTTCTTTATTTTTCTCTTGTTTGATTATCTCGCCAAAAGACCAGCGAATGATATGGTAGCCATAGAACTAGTCATCGGGAGACTGGCAACATGCGGCATGGTTCGCTTAGTGTGAGGTCCGTTCACGTGACATTGGTTGAATTCACCGGTCCACCTAAAAGCATCACTGATCTTTGACCGCGATCATAGTTTCGTGGTAATTTTCTCCCGTCTATGGGGCGTCTGTTCTCTAGTTATAACGGATCATTCCAGGGGGATTTATTTGGTACAAACTGGCTTGAACTGGTTATAAACTTCCGCCGAATCGTATGGACATTACGTGCACCTGATAGAAGCTCACACGAGCATTTATAGGAGGTTTACACGCGTCAGAATATGAAGAAACCGTTCGGAGTGATAGAGAGGTCATAATTCAGTATTTCTCCTAAAAGCCATTGACCAATTGTGGAATCTATGCCTCATCGTGCAACCGCATTTTCTAGAAGCCACAGAAGGTATTACGTATCTATCACATAGTTCTGGGCACATATAATCATTTTCTCTTAAAGGCGATGTCACTTCAGGGCGGAAGAGATCATGTTTCTCGACAAATTTTCCTTTTCTATTAACTTTGAATTACAATGACATCTTGCGAAATATATTAGAGTGGTTTATCCGCTATTTGAATTCCAATTTTTCCTTTTAGAGAGACCGCTTTCCAGGAATATTTCATTATTGTTATGGGACCTTACCCATAATAACATAACGGACTATTCCGTACGTAATAAATACTGGGCTTCAAGAGGAAGCAGAGAGTTCAGTCCGAAGTCGGGCGACCGGCTGACAGGCTGATCGGTTAAACTCCTTGCCTTCGGGCGGGGAGGAACCCGAACGAGGCTACACCGAAGGGCGGAATCTTTTTCGGGGAGGTAAACCGACCCTGAACCCGTTTATACGAGTTTAAAGGGCATATTTTTGGACGATCCCTCGGGCTCGAAGATCCTACGTTAAACCGGCCTTATGCCACATGATGCCCTCGCGGGAGGGGGGAAGGTGAATAATATCGTTCATTCCGAAGTCGAGCGACCGGCTGATTGGCTGATCAGTTGAACTATCTCCCTTCGGGCGGAGAGGAATCCGAACGAGGCTACGCCGAAGGGCGGAATCTCTTTCGGGGAGGTAAACCGACCCTGAACCAGTTTATACGAGTTTAAAGGGCATATTTTTGGACGATCCCACGGGCTCGAAGATCCTACGTTAAACCGGCCTTGTGCCACATGATGCCCTCGTAGAGGGGCGGGGTGAATAATATCGTTCATTCCGAAGTCGGGCGACCGGCTGATCAGTTGAACTCTCTGCCTTCGGGCGGGAAGGAACCCGAACGAAGCTACGCCGAAGGGCGGAATCTCTTTCGAGGAGGTAAACCGACCCTGAACCCGTTTATACAGGTTTTAAGGGCATATTTTTGGCCGAGCCTACGGGCTCGGAGATCACACGTTAAACCAGCCTTGTGCCATATGATGCCCTCGTGGGGGGTGACTAAATACTGTTTAGTCTGAAGTCTGGAGAGAAGTCCGTCAGGAGTCAGTCAGTCAGAGCGAGCGAGTCAGTCAGTCGAGTCACAGGTAGTCAGAACAGAGTCACGTTCAGACAATTACTACTAAACCTGATTGTTCGTACTAACACATTCTACTTCTCTGTATATATTTCTGTTTGTAATATATCTGTGTTATTCCATATCCGTGTCCGAGTTCTTCTTTATTGGTTCTACCTTGGACTATCAACGTGGTACAAGGAACCGGACCATAACAATTATAAAAAAAGAAGAAAAGACAACTTAAAACGATGCATACATCTCGAGATATATAGTAGGCCATATATGACCGCAATATTTAATGCGAATTGTTGGGTTATAAATGTACAAGATGGTAAAACCTTATCTGACACGACAAAGTAATCGAAACTTCCAAGCAATAGATCTATCAATCGAGTGATTTCAGTTGAAAACGTAAATCCAGGAAGACGCGAAGAGTTACGCACCTGGAGGTTAGCATCAGCCACGCTGATGGTAGGCAGGGAAGGTTTTCTCTGGAGGTTAAATGAGAGGAGCCTCGTTTTGGCGCCGCTAAAATTTGCAAGCGATTCCCCTTTACCGTTTTAAAGCAAGCTGTCTTTGTAATTTCTTGTGCTCAGTATAGAGACTAGATAAGATAATTTTATTTATTGCTCTCTCTCTCCCTCTCTCTCTTTCTGTCTCTCTGTCTGTCCCTATCTCTCCCTCTTCCTCTGTCTCTTTCTGTCTCTCTGTCTGTCACTACATCTTTCTTTCCCTCTCCCCCTGTCTCTTTCTGTCTCTCTGTCTATCACTATCTCTCCCTCTCCCTCTGTCTCTTTCTGTTTCTCTGTCACTACATCTTTCTTTCCCTCTCCTTCTGTCTCTTTCTGTCTCTCTGTCTGTCACTATCTCTCTCTCTCTCACTATATATATATATATATATATATATATATATATATCCTGAAACCTAATGAATCTTCCTGGGAAAGAATCATCACTGATGTCGTTAATCCGTACAGATCCCTGCTTGACAGGTGCTCGTCTATCCGGAAATTGAGAACGCCTATTACAGCCACAGCCGACGATGTCGGTGGCGAAGAAGTGGAGTGGAGTGCCGTGCGGAAATCGGTCGACGTTGGAGACTGTGGCCAGGGCGGGTCTAGAATTCTTCGTGATCTGAATGGGGAAGTAGATATCCGTGTATCTACTGAATTGTTTTCCGATTGAACATCGGCGATCTTCGATGTTTAATGAGGTGTCGAAAGCAATCACTCTGAAACCAATATCAGTTTGCCTTCTTTTTTTCTTTTCTTTTTTACCACTGAGTAAAATGGGGGCTGCGGTGGCGGCGGTGGAGGTGTGAGATAACTGGGGATTTAAAAAAAATATATATATCTAACATATAACAAATGCTAAATCTCCAATAAAAAATGAAACACAATCGATTTTCTTTTAGCCGTTAAGCTCAACTCTCCGTTTCGAATCGCTATGAGAAAAAGAAAAGGGGGCGAAATGAAGTAGAATTCTTTTTTGTCGTTTAAGGTTATAAAAAAATATGTAGCGTGCATTTGTGTTTTGAAGGTTTCGGAGAGACGAGTTCGAATTCCATCGACTCCATTACATTCACTTACGTGCAAATACGCTTACGAAAAATATTAATCCCCCTCTTCTCCCCGCCCAGCTATGGCTAAATAGCAGGACAAACTGTGTTCGAAGGCCTTGTATTGGCAACTGGTATACCGCAGAAAGAAATGACAACCAACTGCGGGGAAAAATCTGCTTCATCAATCATGTATCGAAATGTACATGGTCGCCTAAGCATGTATCACGCATGTCAGATAGCTGACTACCCTTGCAAAAAGGTATGAATCCTCTTCCCCCCCAGCTATGGGTAAATAGCAGGACAGACTGTGTTCGAAGGCCTTGTATTGGTAACTGGTCTACAGCAGAAAGAAATGGCAGCCTACTGCAGGAAAAACATTTGCCTCATCAGTCATGTATTGAAAGATACATGATCGCCTAAGTGTGTATCACGCATGGCACATTATTGACTGACTCTTGGGAAAGGTATGAATCCTCTTCTCCCCACCAGGTATGGGTAAATAGCAGGATAGAGCAGGTTCTAGAGCTTTGTATGGCGACTAGTCTACTTCAGAAAGAAATAGCAACCTACTGCAGAGAAAAAATATGCCATGTATCGAAAGATACATGATCGCCTGAGTGTGTATAACGCATGTCACATAACTGACTGTAGTGATAGCAAACACGGAAAAGAAATTATAAAACCTTCTACAGAAGGTAGCGAGAGAGAGAGAGCGAGAAGAAGGGACTAAGCATAAACTACATGACAGAATGTATGGCTATCAGTAAAAGAATGACCCCGAAATGCGATTTACTTATCAGAGACACTAAAATCAAACAGGTTTGGAAATTTAAATATCTGCAAAGTGTTTTGATAGTGGACCGTAATTGCGATGCTGAGATTCTAAGACGTATTGAGATGCCCAAAGACGCATTCTAAATGCTAGTCAGACTATTACAAGACAGGAAGATTTCTTTGGTACCAAAAAAAAAAAAAAAAAAAAAAAAAAAAAGGAATGGATTGCTACGTGACCTCTGTCCTCCTTTACGGCAGAGAATGCTGGACGGTCTCCTCAAACATGAAGAAGTGACTCGAGGCAATGGAGGTATGGTTCTACAGAAGGATGCTAAGGATAGCATGGACAGAACATGTGAGCAATGATGAGGGTTTAGAGAGAATGCGTACAAGAAAGAAGCTTATACTTAACATCAAGAAGAGGCAAGTGATCTTTCTGGGACACGTAACGAGAAAGGAGGGCTTAGAGAATCTGATACTCACAGGTCGAATAGACGGAAAGGGAGACAAGGGAAAGCAATGCATGTCATACCTAACGGACTTAAACAAGTGGATGACAGAACATGGCCTGGGGGAAGTAGCAAAGGGACAAAAATTATTGAGAGCTACAAGTGATGGAGGAAGGGGAGAGCCTCGATCGTCTACGTTCTGAAGAGACACGGCACATAAAAGGAGGAGGAAAATAAGTGTTATGGGACCTTACCCATATCAACATAATGGACTATTCCATACGTAATAAATACTGTGCCTCAAGAGGTAGCAGAGGGTTCAGTCTGAAATCTGGAGTGAGATCCGTCAAGAGTCTGTCAGTCAGTCAGAGCGAGCGAGTCAGTCAGTCGAGTCAGAGGCAGTCCGAAACAGAGTCGCGTTCAGACAATTACTACTAAACCTGATTGTTCGTACTAACATTTCTACTTCTCTGTATATATTCCTGTTTGTAATATATCTGTGTTATTCCATATCCGTATTCGAGTTCTTCTTCATTGGTTCTACCTTGGACTATCGCCGTGGTACAAATAACCGGACCATAGCAATAAGTTTACACATTTAAGTGTTAACCATCATTTTCTTTCTGTATGAAATCGCTGTTTTTCCATCTGTCATAAGAATTTTGTCTTCTAGAATACGCACTATCAATTTATATTTTTTAATAATTTCATATCTTTTTAAGCATTTCACACCAAGCAAGGCGGGAGTACCACTAGCACGCAAAGGGTTACAGAGTTTAGAGAACAAGAGCAAAGAGGCGAGTTTGGGGAGAGGAAAAGAGAAAGACGCGAAACAAGATCAAGGTATCAGAAGATGACGATTGACATTACACTTGAATATTTGAAGATTATAGTTATCAGGGAAGCAAGTAAGAGGAAGGGAGTTCCACAGATGGGAAGTGCAAGAGAAGAAGCTGTTTGAGTAGAAGAGACGGTTACGTTTAACCGTTTCGACCACGAATGGGTGGGGCCGAGATACCAATATAGTAGCTCGGTTAAATTCATGCAGTCTGGGAACCAGAGAAAGTAGCTCGTTGGAAATACTTATAGAAGAGACAGAAGGAAGGCACGTCACGTCTGTGAGAAAGCGACTGTAGACTAGATGCCAGATCAGGATCTATCACATTGCATATTCGTCTATGGATTTTGTCGAGGACTTCGAGACTTACAGCGGGGACACCAGACCATATATGACATAAATATTCCATGCAAGGGTTGATGGTTGATTTATAGATTTGAAGCGTGGACCGAGACAAGAAAATCTTTCTGGCACGACACAGATTCATATATGAGAAAATGCATTTTTGATGTCATATAGATTTCCCATTATTTGCATAATTATGTCAGTATGTTGCCAACCAAGGCTGAAGGCCGCAGTCTGCTCTACAATTTAACAAATAAGTCGGCTAACATCAGTAAAAAAAAAAGTAATCATAATATGTATAATAATAATAGTAATTATGACAAGTATACTATAAGCAATAAGATCAGTCATAATAAAAAATAATACTTATTATTTCATACGAAGGATATTTCTAGCAAACATGCTATAAATGATAACACCAACATTAGAACCAGATATCTGTTTCTCCAAGTCTCTTCCTCATGTTCTATCCATGGTATTCTCTCTTCCCGATGTTAAGTATAAGTGTCCTTTTTGTTTCCATTTTCTCTAAAACTTCGTCGTTGCTCACATATTTGGTCCATGGTATTCTCAGCATGCTACTGTAGAACCATATTTCTGTTGCTTCAAGTCTCTTCTTCATGTTCCATCCATGGTATTCTCTCTTCCCGATGTTAACTATAAGTGTTCTTTTTTGTTTCCATTTTCTTTAAAACGTCGTCGTTGCTCACATGTTCGGTCCATGAAATTCTCAGCATGCTTCTGTGGAACCACATTTCTGTTGCTTCAAGTCTCTTCTTCATGTTAGATCCGTGGTATTCTCTTTTTCCGATGTTAAGTATAAGTGTCCTTTTTGTTTCCATTTTCTCTAAAACTTGGTCATTACTCTCATGTTCTCTTCACGGCATTCTCAACATCCTTCTGTAGAACCACATTTCTGTCACTTCAAGTCTCTTCTTCATCTGTGAGGAGATTGTTCAGTATTCACTACCATATAGGAGGACCGATTTTACGTAACAGTTCGGAAATTTTTTCTTTGCTTTTGTTTCTTCAAGTCTCTTCTTCATCTGCGAAGAGATTGTTGGAATTTTGGGTACTAGTGAGCCAGTCAAAATGAGCTGACTCATAGAGGGGTTAACCAATCAGAAAGCTCAAAATATTCAATGCGACGTGTATAAAGGCAGCCATTTTTTCCCCGAATATTCACTGCCAACCTCTGAGCTGCTGGTAGTATTGGCGATATAGTCAGATCCAGTAGAGTATTAATCTTTAACGTTGTTTTATTGAGCAGATTGCGTACTGCGCTGTATTCTATATTCATAGACATGGAAAACATGGTCAGCAGAGTTTGTCCTGTGTTCACTGCCATGTTCAGTAGTATTCTTTGTTTTAACAAACTTTTCCCGTTTTTTAATAATTTGCTCAGCTTTATGAAGGCATCTTTTGCTATTCTAATGTACCTTTCCGTCTTCTGTTAAAAGTATAAACTGAACCTATATTTAATACTAGACTAAAGTATATATATCCAACTGATTCTTACATATCGACTAAAGCATAAAACACGACCAATATCTGCTTATATACTCTAGTATAAGGCCTACTAATGATTAGCTATAAACTCTATTATGATGTTGTCTAATGTGAACCTCTATTCAGTCATGCATTCGACTTCTGTCGATTTATAGATTAATGTATAAACAATAAATGTATTTCAATATTGAATGACTCAGGAGTTGAATTCGTAAAATATAGCAAAGTATTCTTCCAAGCACAAGAGTTCCCAACGGTTATTATTAATAATAATAATAATAATAATAATAATAATAATAAGAAGAAGAAGAAGAAGAAGAAGAAGAAGAAGAAGAAGAAGACGAAGAAGAAGAAGAAGAAGTAGAATAAAAACAGGCTAATTTAGACAAACCCGTATCCATCGGTGTTTACGTAGTGCAGAGTTAAAAGTTGAAATCGAATTTTACGCAAGCTCTAACGAAATCTCAAAAATGGAGATCCACAGTAAATGACATTATGGAATCCTTCATATTTGCCTGTCTTCCCCAAATAAACCTTTAACCAATCATCACTTTACTTTTCCAAGCTCAATCCTCATTGGTTAAAATCACACTAAAATGTAGCACAGTTGAGACAAACTATTTTCCCGTGCAGCTTTCTGGAGCCTATTTGGAAACTCGAACATCTCTAAAAGGAATCGCTCGACTTAATTCAAATTATTCAGACACTGAGTTTCGAGAGATACCAGCTGACCCCAAGCGTACCAAGACACTGACTCAATAACCACTACCAACCTTTCAACAGATCAGCACAACTCGCACAACTATTGCCGCGTGAAGAAACTTAACTTACAATTTACTAAAATGTGACATTATCACTACAAAACAGTAATTTTACATTCAATCAATTTTAGCCTATCAGTTAAAGGCGAACAACTCTTCATAACTTAAATAAATCAACACTAGCAGTTGCCACACACATACACACTATCACTTGAACTTACACAATTAGACATTTCTCTTGCAGATATCAATCTATTTTAATTCCACAAACTTAAACTATCAACCTTTACTCACTAAATTTTTGCATGGACAATCTTTGTAACCATATTTCACTTGCCACATTTAACAAGGAACTTATTATCACTTTGTGTATATCATATATATATATATATATATATATATATATATAAATTCACGTTATTGTTGAAATCTCTAATGACGTTTTTTCAGTAATTTCTTGAAATTGAATTGTCTATTTATTTTCGTTTGCTTTGTTTGTTATGGATAAATGCATTACGATCACGCACATTCTTGGCCTTCACAAAAAATCACCTTCTCATACATCTTTACTCAGTATAGATTCCGCAACAACATGGTGCCCAATTTTTAGTTCTTTTATCTGTCATCAAACCATAAAACCATTGCACAACACTATCAAAGCTTATAAATAATCCCCATGAAGTTTCAGAGCGGATCACTGAAGGTATCAAATATCTCATGCCAGAAAGGAGCGAAACAGATGATCGGAAACATTATAGTCCAATAACATGTCTGTCCACCACATATAAATTGATCACCTTTGTCCTGACGAACGATACTTACTCTTTTCTCGAAGCAAACATCATTCTTCCACTGGGACAGAAGATGTTTATACAGTTGCAAAGACAAACTTCTGATAAACAAAATGATCCTGGAAAATTACAGGAAAATATGTAGAAATCTTAGCACTGCATGGATAGATTACTGTAAAGCTTTTGCTAGTTTGGCACGCTCTTGGATCCTAAAGACTCTGTAAATGTACAAAGCCTCCTCGGTGATAAGCCATTTCACGGCCAATACTCTGTCCGTACCAAACTAGCTGATGTAGACAAACCCAATGGCTACGTACTGCAGGGGTAACAGCTGAAACCAAAAAATGTATCCTTGCTGCTTGTTAACTAGAAATTAACAAGCACACATACTAAAATATTGCGTCAGTCCAAAATGCAGATTCTGTGATAAATATCCAGAAACAATTTTGGATTAGGTTGAAAAGTATTGGCACTCACTGAATATAAAACCCTGCATGACAGATTAGGTCAATATCTGCACTGGAAAATATGCAACTCTTACAGAAAGGAAACTGCAAAAAATTGGTATGAACACCATCCAGACCCAGTTATGGAGATAAGACCTGTAACAATTTTATTGGACTTTACACATGGACAGAACAATCAAAGTTACCCGCCTAGCCATCGTGATTAGAGACAGCAAAGACAAAAATGCGTCTTCTTATGGACATGGCGGTCCCTGGGCGATTAGTTTTGATTGTTCTGTCTGTGTGTACAGGTCCTATCTCACTGCAATGTATCTTTGAAGATCTTTTAAAAACCATAAAAATACAATGACCTTGAAATCGAAATCTCAAAAATATGGTACATGCGGATATTAAAAATTCCAGTTGTAGTTTTGAGCCCTCGGACTGACTGGATACCACTTCTGACATTAGGTCTCTGGTAGGGACACGGAAGGTAATGAATATACGCCAGAAATCAAAAGAAATAAAAGTAATAATAAAAGCAAGCCAATTTAGACAAACCCCCGTATCTGTCAGTGGTTACGCAGTTCAGCGTTAAAAGCTGAAATCGAAAATTTTGTTCTTGCAGCACAGGACAAATGCTTGCTAACTAGAAGTTATCAAACACACATAGTGCAGATTCTGTTAAAAATATCTAGAAACAATTAGCCATCTTGTATCAGGTTGCACAGTGTTAGCACCCGCTGAATATAAAATTTGGCATGATAGAGTGGGCCAATATCAGCAATGGAATATATGCAAGTTTTACGGAAAGGAAACAGCAAGAAACTGAGATAAGACCTGTAACAATTTTATGGCACTTTAAAATACACACAGACAGAACAATCAAAACTAATCGTTTAGACATCATGACCAATGACCACAAGAACAAAATGTGCTTTCTTATTGACATGGAAGTTCATGCAGATTATAATGTATCTTTGAAGATCTTCTAAAAGAAAACTATCAAAATACAAAGATCATGAAGACGAAATCTAAAAATATCTGTCATATGAAGACATCTATAATTCTATTTGTATTTAGATCCCCCGCTTTGAATGGAAAAGGTTCTGATAGACTCATTGAAACGATTCCTGGTAGCCAATGCCTTAAAGAAATACAAAAAAAAAAATGTACTGACAAGTACAGTCACACCTTACGAAGGTCTTTATCAGTGTACAATATGTGTGATCATAGGCTAAAAAGTCTTCAGTGAAAACATAATGTTGACATTTGTCTTTAGGTCTCTCGTTGGAACCCGGAAAGAAATGTGTACAAACCAGAAATCAAAGGAATAATAATAATAATAATAATAATAATAATAATAATAATAATAATAATAATAATAATAATCTTGCATAATGTTGCACGGTATTAGCATTCACCGAATATAAAACCCGGTATGATAGAGTAGGCCAATATCTGCACTGGCAAATCTGCAACTTTTACTGGGAAGGAAGCTTCAAGAAATTGGTATGAACACCACCCAAACCCAGGTAGAGAGATAGAACCTGTACAATACACACAGACAGAACAATCAAAACTAATTGCCCAGACATCATGATCAATGACCACAAGAACAAAATGTGTTTTCTCATTGACATGACAGTCCCTGCAGATAATAACGTATCTTTGATGATCTTCAAAAACCTATCAAAATACAAGTTGAAATCTAATCAATGGGGCACATGAGGACACAAATAATTACAGTTGCAGCTGGCGCCCTTGGGTTGATTGGAAAAGATAGGCAAAACAAGCCGATGTAGACAAATCCTGTGCGCATATGTTGTTACGTAGTACAGGTTGAAATGTTGAAATTTTGAAATCGAAGGTTTTATTCTTGCTACACTGGACCAATGCTTGCTAACTAGAAATTACGAAGTGCACATGCTGAAACATTGGGTTGACCAGAAATGCAGATTCTGTGATAAATGTCCAGAAACAGTTGACCAGTTGCACAGTGTTAGCCCCCACTGAATATAAAACTCGTTATCATAGAGTGGGCCAATATCAACAATGGAATATATGCAACTTTTACGGAAAGGAAACACCAAGAAACTGGTGTGAACATCACCCAGACCCGGTTACAGACATTGGTCCAGTAAAAAATTTTATTACACACAGACAGAACAATCCAATCAGACATCGTGATCAGAAACCACACAAACAGAAAGTGGTCTTTATTGACATGGCCGTTCTGGCAGACTCTAGTATATCTTTGAAGGTCTTCAAAAAAAAAATGATCAAATATGAAGATCTTAAAATGGAAATCTAAAAAATTGAGGCACGTGAAGACATCAATCATTCCAGTTGTCGTTGGAGCCCTCGGATTGTTTGAAAAGGGCCCCGACAAAATTATTGAAGGGATTTATAGTCGTCTATTGCTTAAAAAAATACAAAAAATATTTTCACATGTACAGCTTCCCCATTACGAAAACCTTTATCTATATAAAATGTATGTTATCTTATTTTTGTGGGTTTTTTTTACAAAAAGGATAATTGGAAAATAGCATGAGACCATTTCTGATTTTAGGTCTCTGTTTGGGAGCCGGAAGGAATACAACTGATATCAAAGGAAATAATAATAATAATAATAATAATAATAATAATAATAATAATAATAATAATAATAATAATCTTATTATAATTCTGCTTACCCGTGCCTTAGCACAACCGTTACGCTCTGCCAATACCTAATAAATAATGGATTGTTCCCTTGTGATCGCGTGGAAAAACGAAAAAGGCATATCAGAGTCGCTACTTGGTTTCAGTGAATAAACGAAAGAAAGAAAGAAAAATAGAAAAAAGAATGAAAGAAAGAAGTGTTTAGCGTCTGTTTCAGTAAAATGGGAAAAAGTTGTCAACTTCAAATCTTTTCATTTGTACCCCCTTACGTCTTAAAGTAACGACCCTCATTCATATTTATGATTGTCATTGCAATATTGTGTTAAAGTTAAGCTCAAATATTTAATGATGCTATAGAGTGTCTTATTATATTAGAACACGCCATGAGCTTATTCAATCTTTAACTGAAGAAGTAAGTTCCATTAGAAACTTCGAATAGGAAAACCATGAAATTTTCATGGCAACCTCTAATAATAATAATAATAATAATAACATTGGTATGAACATCACGCAGCGCCGGTTACAGAAATTGAAGAGATCACAATTTTATGGGATTAACCCATCTTTACAGACAAAACATTGAAATTGTAGCGATCATCATCGCCATCACACATACATCCATACAGATCATACGGCAAGCATTCATTGGCTAATCTCCACAAAACTAGCTTGCTGTTTGGTCAATTCCGACCAATCAAATTTCCTGCCAGCGAGGAATAATTTTCCCGCGAACAAGGCTGGAGTATGTCACGTGGGACACAGCCTTATATAAACAAAACACGGATAAGCCTCTCTCGTGTTCTCTTCAATCATCTTTTTCCTTGCTGCCAGGATGTAATCTTCAAGAGCTCCCGTCTTAACCACGCAGTCAGACGTTAAAGATCATTGCACACAACTCTTACCGACTTTCTCGCAAGTCTTCAGTAGAGTCCAGCCATTTACGCCTGTCTACACAAATCCACGACTTTACTCACAACGCACACACAGACACAGATTTTTGTATCACATTACACATATTCTTCCTCTCTGTGACTAAGCCAAGTTCATGAACCAGGACTCTATTACTTTCTCTAAATAACACACTTCTTAATCAACTGTATTCTATTCTAAAACTAGACTCTACTGAACATAATCCTGAACATTCTTATTCAAGAGAAATTCTATTGAACATTCAATCTTAATCAGAATACATTTGAACGGAAGCATCTTTTTCTCCTTTAATTATTACACACCATTGCATGATTATTTTGTATGTTAATGTTTCAATATATATTTTACTGTTGATGCATAATTGGAGTGTTGTTTTTTTTTCTTGATTCGCTAAACGTAAAAAATGTCGCATTACAAAGTAAATATGCTGAACGTAATTGTCAAAAACCGATAAAAAAAAAAAAAAATAAAATAAATAAAGACTTGCTTTCTAATTGATATGGTTTGCCCAGCGGACTGTAAACAAGGAATTTAAAAAAACTATCAAAGTATAAAGACCTGGAGATCGAAATATATAAAAAAACAAAAAAAAAAAAACCCCAAAAAAACCGTGGAAATTATAAAAGAGTGTAGTACCAGACATTGTAGGTGCGCTTGGAACTATAAAAAAAGGAATATAACAACACATTGAAAAAAAAAACAGTTCCAGAGAAATACAAAAATTATCTTGATAAGTACAACTCACACACAAGGAGAATTTTGTCAATGTAACGACAGTGATGTTATGGGAGTTAAAAAAAAATCATGAAATATAGGCGTGATAACACATTACTGCTTGACTTTAGTCTAAACGCAGACTTGGTAGGAAGCGTGAACGTAGCAAAACTCGAAATATAATAATAATAATAATAATAATAATAATAATAATAATAATAATAATAATAATAATAATAAACGGAACAGCATCATTCATAAAATCAGTCAGGCTTTAAACCATTAACTCAAGAGGAAATCACACGGAAAAAAAAAGAGAGAAAAGTTTAGAAATAAGTGAATTAAAGTTATTTTTCTTTCACAAAAGACAGCGCTAATAGCAGAATAATAAAGAAACTTGTTGTCGCTTTCTCTTTTTTAGAAGAGGCTGATATAAGGAGGGATAGAGTTCGATTTGATAACAACAGATATAATAATACAGAAAATGCAACAATAAAGGTTGTTTTAATTATGTTAACGGGCAACTTACAAATCCTCTACGAAGACGAGTTAATATCATTATAATATTCCCGATAATAAATGGATTAAAAAAATAACGACTCGGTAATGTTGATAATTGGGGAACTGATTTAAAAGAAGCGAATCTGACAGCTTGATAAAATAGATACGAATTGCTGATATGCGTGTTTCCTTTTGTGAAAGAAAATCCACTGAGATAATTTATTGACATCGTGAACAACAATAGGAAGAGAAGTTAAATCTCTAGTAGTAAAACTTTGGTGCAAAAACAGAAAGAGGGAGGAGAGTGGGGAAAGAAATAAATAAATAAAGAATTAAAGAGAAGGAAAAAAAGGCGTCAGATGTGTAGGTTTGAGAAGGTCGGGAAGGGACAAAACGATAGAGTCGCGGGAAAATTGAATGAAAAATGTAAAGGAAAAAAAAGAATGAATGAAGAAAAGAAATTAGAACAGAATATGTCACTTTTAGAATTGAAGAAAGTGTGGACACGATAGTGTGGTAGGAAATTGAATGAAAAAAGGGAACGGAAAGAAAGGAATGCAACAAACGCAGAAGAATGTAAAAAGTGAAGAAGAAAAATGGGGACAGGAGGCTAAGATTAAAAAGGGGAGGGAAATGAGGAAACGATGGTGTGGCGAGAAGATTAAATGAAAAAGGTAAATGAAAGAAAGAAATGAAGAAGAAAAATGAGGACACAAGATATCACTTTGAGAAGGGGAGGAAGTGAGAAAACGATAGAGTGGCGGGAAGACTGAATGAAAAAAGATAAATGAAAGAAAGAAATGAAGAAGAAAAATGAGAACAGAAGATGACATTTGAGAAGGATAGGAAGTGAGAAAACGATAGCGTGGCAAGAAGATTTGATGAAAAAAGGTAAATGAAAAAAAGAAATGAAGAAGAAAAATGAGAACAGAAGATGTCACTTTCAGAAGGGTAGGAAGTGAGAAAACGATAGCCTGGCAAGAACTTTGAATGAAAAAATGTAAATGGAAGAAAGAAATGATGAAGAAAAATGAGAACAGAAGATGTAACTTTGATAAAGGTAGGATGTGAGAAAACGATACAGTGGCAAGAAGATTGAATGAAAAAAGCTAAATTAAAGAAAGAAATGAAGAAGAAAAATGAGAACAGAAGATGTCACTTTGAGAAGGGTAGGAAGTGAGTAAACGATAGAGTGGCAAGAAAATTGAATGAAAAGAGGTAAATTTGAAGAAAGAAATGAAGAAGTAAATTGTGAACAGAAGATGTCACTTTGAGAGGGGTAGGAAGTGAGAAAACGATAGAGTGGATAGAAAATTGAATGAAAAAAGTTAAATTAAAGAAAGAAATGAGGAAGAAAAATGAGAACAGAAGATGTCACATTGAGAAGGGTAGGAAGTGAGAAAACAATAGCGCGGCTAAGAAGATTGAATGAAAAAATGTAAATGGAAGAACGAAATGAAGAAGAAAAATGAGAAGAGAAGATGTCATTTTCAGAAGGTTAAGAAGTGAGAAAACGATAGTGTGGCAAGAAGATTGAATGAATGGAAGAAAGAAAGTAAGAAGAAAAATCAGAACAGTATACGTCACTTTGAGAAGGGAATGAAGTGACCAAACGACACCTTGGCAAGATGATTGTATGAAAAAATGTAAATGGAAGAACGAAATGAAGAATATAAATGAGAACACTTTAAGAAATGTAGGAAGTGAGAAAACGATAGAGTGGCAAGAAGATTGAATGAAAAAAGGTAATTTAAAGAAAAAAATGAAGAAGAAAAAGGAGAACAGAAGATGTTACTTCGAGAATGGTAGGAAGTGAGAAAACCATCGAGTGCCAAGTAGAATGAATGAAAAAATGTAAATGGAACAAAGAATTAAAGAAGAAAAATGAGTGCACAAGATTTCACTTTGAGAAAGTGTGGGAAGCGAGAAAAAGATAGCGTGACAAGAAGATTGAATGAAAAAACTTAAATGGAAGAACGAAATGAAGAAGAAAATTGACAACAGCAGATGTCACTTTAAGAAGTGTAGCAAGTGAGAAAACGATAGAGTGGCAAGAAGATTGAATGAAAAAAAGGTAAATGGAAGAAAAAATGATGAAGAATAATGAGAACAGAAGATGTCACTTCGAGAAGTGTAGGAAATAATAAAACGATAGAGTGTCAAGAAGATAGAATGATAAAAGGTAAATGAAAGATAGAAATCAAGAATAAAAATGAGAACAGAAGATGTCAGTTTGAGAAGGGTAGGAAGTGAGAAAAGGATAGCGTGGCCTAAGATTGAATGAAAAAAGTTAAATGAAAGAAAGAATTGAAGAAGAAAAATGAGAACAGAAGATGTCACTTTGAGAAGGGTAGGTAGTGAGAAAACGATAGAGTGGCAAGAAGATTGAATGAAAAAAGTTAAACGAAAGGAAGAAATGAAGAAGAAAAATGAGAACAGGTGATATCACTTTGAGAAGGGTAGGGAGTGAGAAAACGATAGAGTAGCGGGAAGACTGAATGAAACGAGGTAAAGAAAAAGAAATGAAATGAAAGAAGGGATGAAGAAAAATGAGGTCAGCAGGTTAACATTTAGCAAGGGCTGGAAGTGAGGAAACGATAATGTTGTGGGAAGATTCAATGAATCGAGGTAATATAAAGAAGGTGTTGTAGCTGTTGTTAAGGTAACAGAATGCCAAGAAGACTGGTAGAAAAAAAAAATGAAGGAAAGAAAGGGATGGAAAACGTGAAGAAGAAAAATGAAACCTGAATATGTAAATTTGAGACACACAGCAAGCGTATAAACGGTTGAGCTGAAAGTAAACCGAAGGAGTAAAGAAAAGAATAAAATGCCTTAATTCCCAATGTATAAAAGCATTTTTTCTAAATAAAAAAAACTACGCAAATTTGGTGTGCGTATTACGCACCGCTGCAAAAATCTTTAAAAAAATGCTGTTTCATAGGTCGATTTCATTTGCCTAATGACTACTCACCACAAACATACAACAATTTGAAACTAAAATTCAACAATTTCGACCCCATAATGATGTCAAATACAATCATATGTACCTAACAATACTTACAAATGTAAAATAAAATAAGATTTATCAGAAAACTAAATTACAATAATATTATTCTATGTTTAAAACCCTTTTTTTTTAATAAGAGTAGAAAACGCTGGCAGTAATGTAATTGGAGAGGTACAATTTATAGGATTTGACTACCGAACAAGGGATGCGTATTATGCGTGATTAGAAATATTTCCCCACACTTTCAGCACAATTTTAGGGGTGCGTCTTATGGATGATGGTTTATTATACATCGGGAATTATGGTATTTTACAAATGAGAAAAAATGTGAATGTTTAGTTTTGAGAAGTGTTGCGGCAACGATGAAAATCATAGATGTAAGTAAAGGAAGATGAAACTAGATCAAAATTAATAAGAATCCCGATAAAAAATTATCGGTTGGTGCCATGCTAACGAGGCTAAACGTACACCGAGTGAAACTGCTTGGCACAGATAGACTTTGAATTCAGTCGCCAATGCATACTAAGTTATAGATTTTTATTATTAAAGATCATATTTGATTAATTTATGACGTATGTATAAGTAATGTCAGCTTTAAGGTTAGGTTCCAGATGCATAAGAGTGAGAACTTAGTTTAATCTATTAGATATTACTTTAATAATGTATTTTAATAAGGACCATTTATCTCTATTACAACTAACAACGATTTTTTTATTCGAAAAGGAAGTTATACCCCTTGATACATACCGTGTTTTCGTAAATTCACATTTGTTTAAAATTATTTAAAATAAGTTTTTTTTTTAACGTTTTGTCTTTCGAAATTAAGAATTTGACTGATATAAATTGTAAATAATTAATTCGAATATTAAAGACAGCAGTAATAAAATGCACAAGTTTTGTATCAAAGGTAGCTGTGAATTGGAGTACGCGCGTACGTACACAGGCACACACACAGAGACACTCACAGAAACACAAGGATAATGAAAAGTCCTCAGCATGGCCGGCTTACAAAAATCTAACGCATGAGAAATTATTTTCAGACGGTTTTCTTAGTTGAGCTGAGACTTTTCACCACACTCTCACCGACAATTGCACATACTTATCTATCTATCTATCTATCTATCTATCTATCTATCTATCTATCTATCTATCTATCTATCTGTGTTTATCTTATCTATCTATCTATCTATCTATCTATCTATCTATCTATATGTGTTTATCTTATCTATCTATCTATCTGTGTTTATCTTATCTATCTATCTATCTATCTATCTATCTATCTATCTATCTATCTATCTATCTAATTGTGTTTATCTATCTATCTATCTATCTATCTGTGTTTATCTTATCTATCTATCTATCTATCTGTGTTTATCTTATCTATCTATCTATCTTTCTATCTATCTATCTGTGTTTATCTTATCTATCTATCTATCTATATATATATATATATATATATATATATCTAATTGTGTTTATCTATCTATCTATCTATCTATCTTATTGTGTTTATCTATCTATCTATCTATCTATCTATCTATATATATATATATATATATATATATATATATATATATATCTAATTGTGTTTATCTATCTATCTCTGTTTCTTATCTATCTATCTGTGTTTATCTATCTATCTATCTATCTATCTGTGTTTATCTTATCTATCTATCTATCTATCTATCTATCTATCTATCTATCTATCTATCTATATATATATATATATATATATATATATATATATATATATTTAATAGAAATCTTATAAGTATAAGAAATTATACTCGTCCGGAAAACCTTCAGTGTCTTGACTTGCAAATAATCAAACCAGTACCAAAGTAAAAAAAAAGGTATAAAAAAAGAAAGATCCAATATGTACGTTAGCCGAAATTAATCGTCCAGCATGAATAATATATTATTAATAATATATTATTTTATATTTTATTTTATATTTTCATTTTTTTTTATTGAATAAATAGTTCCAACCCTATTTATCCGTGTTTCTCTTTAAACTCCCTCCTCTTTCCTCAATTTTTGAATAAATGGTACTCCCCAACCCTCTCCGTTGTTTGTTAGTTTTTTGGGATTTTTTTTTTTGTCACGTGGTTACGGTTTTTTGTTTATTGACTATGTATTCCATTCTTTCTTTACCTTTTTAGCCGGCCTTCCCTGACGATCCGCTTAGCTGAAACCTTGATAGGTTTGTCTTGCTCTCTAGGTTTATCTATCTATCTATCTATCTATCTATCTATCTATCTATATATATATATATATATATATATATATATATGTATATATATATATATATATATGTAAGTGAATATTGAAGTCAACACTCAGAAGCGACAGGCTGTTTCATGCTGGTCGCAATCGTCAGGCATGAAACAGCCTGTCGCCTGTGAGTGTTGACTTCAATATCCACTTTTATATTTATTTTTACATACGATCTATCTCTGTTATTGAGCACTTTATCTCATAAATATGACACATCTTGAAACTCTATTTCTTTATATAAGAAAGAAAGAAGGAAAGAAGGAAGAAAAAATAATGAAAGAAAAAGGAGGAAGAAAAGGAAAGGATGAATGACATAATGAAAGAAATGAAGAAGGAAGAAAAGGAAGGAAGAATGAAATAATGAAAGAAGGAAAAAAAGAGGAAAAAAGTACTTAATGAAAGAAAGAAAAAAGGAAATAATGAAAAAAGGGAGAGAAGAATTGAGAACGGACATAATGAAGGAAAAAAGAAAAGGAAGGAAGAAGGAAATAATGGAAAACAGAAGAAAAGGAAGGAAGAAGGATATAATAAAACAAATGAAGGAAGAAGAAAAGTAAAGAAAGAAATAAAGAAAGAAAGAAAAATAATGAAAGAAAGAAGAAATGGTAGGAAGAAGGAAACAATGAAAGAAATAAAGGAAGAAGAAAAGTTAGGAAGAAGAAAATAATGAAATAAAAAAGAAAAAGAAGGAAGAAGAAAAGAATGAAAAAATAAAGAAAGAAGAAAAGGGAGAAGGCAATAATGAAAAAAAGAAAGAAAAAAGGAAGATGTAAATAATAAAAGAAAAAATGAAAAGGAAGGAAGAAGAAAATAATGAAAGAAAGAAGAGCAGGAAGGCAGAAGAAAACAATGAAAGAAACGAGGAAAATAAAAGAAAAGAAGAAGTAAATAATAAAAGAAAAGATGAAAAAGAAGGAAGAAGGAAATAATGAAAGAAAGATGAAAAGGAAGAAAGAAAGAAAATAATGAAAGAAAGAAGAACAGGAAGAAAGAAGGAAATATTGAAAGAAACGAGAAAAATAAAAGAAAAGGAAGGAAGGAGTAAATAATAAAAGAAAAGATGAAAAGGAAGGAAGAAGGAAATAATGAAAGAAAGATGAAAAGGAAGAAAGAAGGATATAATGAAAGAAAGACGAACAGGAAGGTAGAAAAAAATAATGAAAGAAACGAGAAAAATAAAAGAAAAAGACGGAAGAAGTAAATATTAGGTTGGTGCAAAAATAATAACGTAATAATGTCGTTTTTTGACGTTAAAACATACGTCAAAAAACGACATTATTAAGTCATTATTTTTGCACCAACCTAATAATAAAAGAAAAGATGAAAAGGAAGGAAGAAGGAAATAATGAAAGAAATAATAAATGACAGAAAAGGCAGAATGACGAAACCAGCAATCGCATCAAGTGAAGCTATATAGATAGATGTCAGAAGGAAAGAATGAATGAATAAAACGTGAGAGAAAGAAAGAAAGAAAGAAAGAGTAAAAGGGAGGAAATAATGAAAGAGAAAGAGAATAAATAAAGTAAAAAAAAATGAATGAAAGGAAAGAAAAAGGAAGACAGAAGGAAGAAAAAGAAAGAAGAAAAGAAAGAATAGGAAAAAAAGAAGGCGTGTTAACAAAAAAAAAACAGCGTCAGAGAGAGAGAGAGAGAGAGACAGAGGGGGGAGAGGGAAGGAAAGAAAGAAAGAAAATAGAAAGAAGAGGAAATAAGACCGGGAAAGAGTTAAACTGATATATCATCAGAAAGAGAAATAGAAGATGGAATAGAAAAGGAATTTGGTTGCTTCATTAATGGGAATATGACAACAATGGCGGCAGTCCATCACCGAAAAAAAAAAAAAAAAAAAATACAATTCAGTGTGATATAATAAAAGTTTGTTCTCTTGAAGTTTAATTATTTTAGATGAGTTTTTGTTTTCTTTTTATCCTATTTTTTATCGTTTTACCCCAAGCAAGGCGATAATACCCCTAGGACGCAGGGGTTTACACAGGGAAAAAGAGAACGAGAAGACTTCAGTAGGGAGAATTCAGGAAACTAACAATGAAGAAATGGGCTTCGAGAAGACAAATGATAGCGATTAACGTTGCATTTGAAGTTTTGAAAATTGTAAGCTGGCAAGCAATAAATCGGTTTGGTTTGAATTGTTTGCGGTCTATCAACCTCAGTGCATTATTTAATGCCAAGATTTTTATTGCTGGTAATATTTTTTTTTAAAACTATAGTTCTGGTAAATTTTTTTTCAAAAATGTATTGCTGGTAATATTTATTTTTTTGAAAAAAAATATTACTGTTAATTTTTATTTCAAAAATGTACTGCTGGTAAAAAGTTTTCCCCAAAATTATTGCTGGTATTAAAACATATTTTTATACACATTATTTACATTATGCGGACCGTTGTCCACATCTTTATCGCCATATTTGTCACAACGTTTCGGCCGTTGTACGCTCCGGCCTTCTTCAGGTGGTTGGAATTTCGAACTGAACCTTCTATTTCTAGACTGTTCTAGTTCCACGTTTTGATGGATGTCAGTCATCAGAAAGTTCTCCACTGCCTTAACCGGGTATTGAACTCACACTCGTTTGTCACTGGATCTAACCAACGCCTTTATCCACTGTGCCATGTGTCCTTGAGGACATCTGTGTATGAATTTCTGGGTATTATAAACCTAATGTTTTCAGCAACCATTTTTACCAGTGCTCATATTGCAATTTTGCTGTTATCATTACATGTTTTTACCAGAAGGACAGGAAATCAGAAGGCTGTTCCACAGGCGAGAAATGTCAAAAAATAAAGAAACTATTAGAATACGACGGTTAGGTAGAAGGCCACGAATGCCGAGCAACTACTGAGAATCGAACTCCCAACACAGCATCGGAATGTTCAACCAGACAAGCTCGGTAGGCATAACCAAATCCAGAGACGCTCGTTATTATTTGTTAACCGTAGCTTAGGTTTTGAATAACATTCCAACCTGTTTTGAAGTCCGGTTATCAAGCGAAATCAGAGAAATCACTATAACTTCCAACTAACTTGTAGCTAGCGTTAGTTGATATAAGGAGAAACTGACAGCTGCACGTCTTTCAAACAGCAATTGGTACGAAATCGAATGCAACTGTCTCGGTTGCAGTTTGAAATAAGATACGCCGTTTCCACTTTCCACGCGAATAACGGCTACGAGTTCATGCCTAGAAATGCTTATTGGGGTCTGTTTCCTGGACCAGTCCATTAAATACCTAACCCCTCCTGATATCCTCTAACATAACAAGAGCCAGATCAGACCGAAAAGAGAGTACTGTTGCCATATATAGACAAGAACTATTAGGTTGGTGCAAAAATAATGTCGTTTTCTCACATATGTTACTATGTGAGAAAACGACATTATTTTTGCACCAACGTAATAATAAGCCTTCACTTTCCAGTCTCGATAGAGCCTAAAAGCGTCTCCGAAAACTTGTGTGATCACGAATTATTAGGTTGGTGCAAAAATAATGTCGTATTCTAACATATGTTACTATGTCAGAAAACGACATTATTTTCGCACTAACCTAATATTTTCCATCCTACAACCCCTTTCCTCTCAGACGAAAAATCACTCGTTGTTCTATCGTAATTTCCATGGAAAGTGTTCAGATGAACGACACCTCTTTGTTTTACACATTCTAAACTTCACGGCTAGGACAACGCATGACACGCACATTATAGCAAACTACCCTCATTTCCCTCGTATTCCAGTTGTTAGATGTAATTACCATCCGGGTAGCTTCTTCCCACCAACCACCAATTTTGTGAAGCCGACTCTTAAGATGTCGTCACATTGTTCGCTATAATTTTACGACTGTACCAGTCTAGTGTTAACGCTTATTTTCCCCACATATTCCCATAAAGTGTCCTCTTAAACTGTAACACTCTACCTCGCATGGCTCTCGGATCGTCTACAGGGTAAACATCATTACAAAAAAAATAGGGTTTTGTCAGTTATTTGTAGCGCCCAGGCATACACCAACCTGATTCAATGTAGACGTAACAGCTTCTACGTTCAATGGAAATTTTGGTCAACGATTAAAAATTTAATACTCGCTGTACAATACAGGGTAGAGTTAGGTTTATAAGGCGAAAAAAAGGTTATTTGGGAATTCTTACTTATAGACCTTTATAGTCAGAAATGCTTCCTTTTCAATTTAAAAAAGGCCAGCACGCTCAAACCCTCGGCAATGATGACTTGTGAATTCGTGCTAGCACAACTATCGACGGCACACCAGTGACCTCTTCGTAAGGTGGAAAATTAAAAAAAAAAGAAGGTAAAACATACAGCAGTCATACCTGCATTTGCTACCTTTGTCAGCATGAGAAATTAGGGACTATGTCATTTCCAGACCCCAAAAACCTTTTAAACCAGAGATCCAAAATCTTTTGTAATTTAAAACACCACTGTTATTTTTACAATACGTTTGCTTCCACCCCATCCCTTCCCTATATTTACAAGACACCATTCTTTAAATTTACGTTACACTTGCTTTTTTTTTTGTTTTTCTTTTCCTTATACATTTACGATACACTTGTTTTCTTTGTATTTTCATTCCCTCCATATATATATATATATATATATACACGTTTCATTAAAGAATATAGACAAGTGTTGTCTATTTTATGTAAATTTTTTTCGTAACGTCTGATAAGTTTAATAACATTATCGTTGAAAGAAGAAAGAAATTCACAGTAGTGATCCATATTTTTTAATACAATCTAAGCTTTCGGCTTACAGAAGCCATTATCAAAGATGTCAATTACAACATATTAAACAATATACGGACACGACAGTGATGATAGTCTGTCAATGTTTACATAGATGATTTCTAAGCAACGATAAACACGCGGATATAAGACGCTAGAAGCGAAAATCGCACCGCATCTCATGACGTCACACATGACCACACGAGAGTGAATTGTAGAAGTATGAATCGAAAGCCGTTGGTATAAACCAATGGCTTCTGTTAACAATTATAGACATTTAAGAATATTTGTAGAGATGCCATAATTGATTTTGTTTAGGTTGGGTTTCAACTGTTTGATGTATAATGCTTCAAGGATTTTTAGTTTTTGTCTATTGTTTTCATGTCGAAGTATAATTGTGTTTTCGACAAGTATTTTACGGAATTGTGTGTGCGGGTAGGCATGTTGTTTTAAATGCCTAAAAATGTTAGAGTTTTCATTCAAATGTAGTGTCAAGCGTCGTGAAAGCGAATTTGTGGTGTGACCAACATAAATATTATTTATATCGTTGGAGATACACTCTCCCAAAGGGCACTTGAATTTATAAACTACGTTGTTTTTTTGACAATCGCTAACCGGGGGAGAAGAATTATTGCGAAGAATTAATTTGGATATACTAGATTTAGTGTAGTATATGATTAATTTAAGTTTTTTGCTAGGATCTGTAGTTGATATATTAGAATATACTAAATTTTTTAGTATATTTTCATCTTGTTTATAATTAGTATGCATTTGATTACGATATAGGAGATTAATATGTTTGAGATCAGTAGAAGCAGTATTATGTACAATTTTCTTGGTATTAAGATTTCTAAGAAAGCATCTTATTTGTTCATCAACTATATAGTTTGGAAATATATATATATATATATATATATATATATATATATATATATATATATATATATATATATATATATATATTCATCATTCATTTATAATAAACCTTTAAAAATACAGGTTACTCCAGCAAGCAGTTACGTTTATAAAACCAGTCTATCTATGTGTCTATTATCTATTAATCAGTTTCAGTCTGGTTACATCTATCTATCTATCTATCTATCTATCTATCTATCTATCTATCTATCTATCTATCTATCTATCTATCTATTATCTGTTTCAGTCTGGTCACATCTATCTATCTATCTATCTATCTATCTATCTATCTATCTATCTATCTATTTCAATCTGGTCACATCTATCTATCTATCTATCTATCTATCTATCTATCTATCTATCTATCTATCTATCTATATCACTCCCAGTGTTTTCATACCTGTCTCAGTCTTGCCACATCCCTTTATCTTTCTTTGTCTATCGTAGTCGACCTCCTTCTATCTCTCTCTTTCTCTACTCATATATATCTATGTATATAGTAAGAGAGAAAGAGAGAGAGAGAGAGAGAGAGAGAGAGAGAGAGAGAGAGAGAGACGAGATAGAACGAGGGTTACTACGGCTATATATATATATATATATATATATATATATATATATATATATATATATATATATATATATCAATTTCTTTTCTGTTAGTCTGTTCATATATATCTGCACCTCTGTCTGTTTTTTGTTTCTCTATTACTCTGTCTCTATCAAACCTTTTTTTTTCTATCTGACACCAAATAAACTTTATCTTCGTCGTCGACACCTTTTTTTGTTGTCTTCATTAGACGTAACAAGACCACGTCTCAGTAAACAAATGTGTGTCGTGTCTCCAAGTTTGATGCCGACTGTCATAATATAGACAAAACTATCTCAAGAATCTTTATTAGTTTTTCGGGATTTTTGATATGATAAACCTCGACTAAAGAAAGAACACCGTACGCAATATTCACGGCGTTGATGATTTTCATCAGCTTCAATCTCTGCCCAGTCTTCCATTAATTACTAAGTGTTGCGTTCATACTATAGCATCTGTTAGGTTCCAAGCTATGTGCAAATACCGTAATTCCACATGTATAATAGGCATTTTTTTCCTGGAAAATAATAATAAAAATTAGGCTGCCTATTATGCACAGCTACAAAACGTCTTTAAAAAATTGCCGTTTCGTAGGTCGATTTCCGTTGCGAAATGACGACTCGCCACAAACAGGACAATTTGACACTAACATTTGGCGATTGCGACCCCCATAAGGATAATTATTCTGATGTCACTTAATTTAAAGACAGTTTTATGTGCGTAAGTTCTTACTTTCCGGAAAAAAAAATTAGTTTTATTTAATGGGTGAATATAGCTGGACTTCGCAAGTAATTTCAATTATTCCCAAATTTACTTCCAAGTTATAAAAATTTGTAATGTACAAAAAATCGTCGCAAAAAATCACGTAAAAAATCGACGAAAACAATGGCAGGAATGAAAACTTGAGAATCCAGAATTTCAGAGAAAAAGGAACGGAAAATAAAGACGGAGGATAGACAAAAAAAGTTTATAGCAATTTACTAAGCGTAGCTTACGTCTGACACAAGGCCGAAAGTATGCAGCACCCAGTGAGGATCGAACTCACAAATTAATCGTAATATAGTCAATTGAGACAAGGTTGCTAGCCATTACACCACGTTAAGGAGCCGGAGTTGTCTGAATTTATGAAAAGAATGTCAAAAGTAGATGGATCGACTTATATAAGCGTTTATACGGAAAATATTGCTTTTCTGTTTATCGTCATTGTTATTGTTTTAAGAATTGACATAGAAGAGAGAAAAAGAATAGAGAGAGAAAAAAAAAGAGTATGAATGAATGGAGGCAGGAAAACGTGGCTGTGTTTAAAAGGAATTAACGATGTAAGATGATTCGACTTATACACGAGTTTATAGGGAGTAACTTTTATTCCTTATTATCATTGTCACGTTTCCCTCGACGGAAATGCAGAATAAAAATTGGAGAAAGAAATGAATAAAGTAGAGGACGAAGTAGAATAGGTTAAGCATAAGGGAAAGGAGTCGACTTATACACGAGTTTATGCGTTATAAAAGAAGAAAGTGTCTTTTAGGGGATTAAGGATGGAAAATGATTCGACTTATACACGAGTTTACATAGGTTATTTTTTATTTACACCATCCTTTTAACAGATACACAAATGAACGAAGCCAAATTGGGTTTAAGAATAAGGGAATACAGAGAGAAGGCGATCGACTTTTACATGAGTTTGTGCGTTTTGAAAGAAAAAATCGAAGAATGAAAATCAATGAAAATAATGAACGAGCGAAGGAAGGAAAAGCCGGTTGCACCTAGAAAAGGAAATACTGTATTAAGGTTAATCGACTAATACATGAGATTATATGGATTGTCAGTTACTTCTGCCGTAGTCATTCTAAACTTTTATATAATATCTGTCCTCCTGTATATAATTGAGTGCGAGACAAAGAGGAAGAGACATGCAGCAACAGAAATTTGGTTCTACAGAAGGATGTTGAGGATACCACGGATCGAACATTTGAGCAACGACGAAGTTTTAGAAAGAATGGAAACAAAAAGGAAACTCATACTTAACATCCGCTAGAGACAGCTGATGTCTCTATGTGATGCTAAAAACCTACGCAAGCATGGACTCTCTTAGCTATAAATAGGAGCAGGTACTGCCTTTTAGAAAGGGAAGTTTCCAGCAGTCAGCTCTGACAGTCGGACCGAACATTCTTGCTGTAACACTCATTTGTATATGTTTGTATTACTGTTTTCTGTTAATATATATGTTTAACTTAGTTCCTATCTTTCTGTCTTTATTTCTGGCCCTAACAAGGCCACAGCACTAGCGAACATAATTAAGAAGGAAGGCTTGGAAAATCTGATATTCACAGGACAGAATGAAGGCAAAAGGGACAGAAAAAAAACAACGCATAATATACTTAGTGAGCTTGAGTAAATGGATGACGGAACATGGTTTAGGAGGAAAAATAGAAAGACAATGTTTATTAAGAGCTACAAAGGAAGGAAGTTGTGGAGAGCCTTGATCGCCTCATCCTGAGGAGACACAGCGCATAAAGAAGAAGAGAAAAATAATAATTAAAACAGAAAGAAAGAAAAAAACTATGAATGAATGCCGGAAGGAAAAAATGGTTGAGATTGCAATATGTGAATAGACTTATACACGAGTCTACATGGCGTGACTGCAATATGGCTTGCGCTTCTTTTCGTTGTTGTTTCGGGTTGTTCTCTCCGGTGAACTTTTCGGCGAGCAATCGTTGCAATTTCCACGCTTGAAGTGCTTTTCTTGCTTCCAAGCTAATTTAGACGACTTATGCCACACAATTACAGCGGACGCTGACAGGTAAACGAAACGAGATTAAAAAAAAACAATCCGGACATATTGGCAAATGCTCGGCTGGTGCGATTCCGATGACCTATAATTAGACTGAATTAAGAAAACAAACACACAAACACACAAACACACACAGAGGGAGGCACACAGACACGCACACACTGTTGCCCACAGGCACTCACAAACATTAAAAAATACACACGTCCACGAATACATGTACAAATGCGGTAACTGCCAACTAGTTAACCAAGTATAACTTTTTCCAACATATTAATACATGTATAACAACTATTTTTACTGAAAATTGACACTCTTACACTATTGACCCCCTCAGCTATGGGTTAAATATCAAAGCAGACAGTACTTTCTAGCTGTGGTTACCAATCAGTCTAGGAGAAAGACAACTGTGAATTCAAAACCATATGTGGCTCTTAAAACCAAATCATGGGTTGCCTTTTCGTAATGCATTGTATCTGAAAGCCACCCCTGTCAGGTTTACGGTGAAGACATCGACAGCCGGAGGTGGGGAGTGATCAATGTCAGAATAGAACAGACCAGATTTGTGACAGTAGACTTCAATGGTGTCATGGAAAAATCGTTCATGCATGACATAAATATTCCGAGTAAGGTAGAAACTGCGCCTTGTGTCTGCTAATATATGCGAAACTAAAACCCCTCTGATGAAACATGGGGGCCTCCGGACAGATCGCCTACTTAGTACATTAATTTTTACACGACGAGTCGTAAATACTAACTCCAGTTATTAGAGTAATTTTGACATTAAATTATAAATATTCAACTCAAAGATATATTGATTTCAATAAAGTTGATTGACCGATTCGTTTTCTCCAGCTTATTAAACGCCTGCTGTTTGTTAAGAATACAGGTTCAGAGAATGCATATTTTCTACGAAATTTTTCGAACACTTAGGCCAGTAAATGTAATTAATATTCTTTAATTGAAAAAAAGAGAGGATTTACTTAAATAAATCTCTATCTATAAAAGGCAGGATGTGTGTGTCCGCGCGCGCACGCGCGTGTGTGTGTGTAACAAATGCACGGCCGCAATTTTTGACGGATTTGCATCAAAATTTACATGCACATGTTCCGAGTTACCGTGAAGGCCAAGACCGACTTTGCATTTCCCAACTCCCATCGATAGTGGAAATAATCGATTTTTTCATGCTTCTACGGCAGTTTCCATGTAGTTTGCGGCCATGTTGTACTGGTCAGAGTGAGAGCCTGTAGCTGGCTGCTACGAATAGGCAGAAAGATTCTACTGGCCAGCATGAGAGCCAACAGCTGACTGACATGAATATTAACTAGCATGCTAGCATGCAAAAAAAAAAAAATCGATAGCTGCATTCGTCACAAGTGGGACAAATTTAAATCTACATGGCACTTTACTCCAATTGGCTCATTCGCTTGCTTAAACTCAACGTTGATTCTGATTCCGCAGAACTGGTTTTGGTGTGGAAAAAGTATTTGTTGTTAACATTCTTTTTTCATTCGGATTTTCAGTTACGAGTCCTTTTTTTAAAGCTGAGTGTTTTGTGTTCATTTTGTTTAGTTCTTTTTTTCGTAACAGATTTAATGTTTAGTATAGAGCTTAGAAAAAATTCGCAGTGTGAAATAGGCAAGAAGTAAGGCATGTAGCAACATCAGCACAGCAAAGGGCACTCCTTTAAAGGCAAGGAAGAGCAAAAATATTTTAAGTCAAGTGATAGCGATTGCTGTATGAGTCGTACGATTTTTGAATCAAACACGGGCAACGCCGGGCCATGCTACTAGTATTGTGATATATAGCGGGAAATCCAGATCAGTTTCATCATATGAGTATATTGCGATATATAGCAGGAAAGCCAGATCAATTTGATCATTTGAGCATATTTTGATATATAGCGGGAATTCCTGATCTATTTGATCATTTGATTGTATATGAGATATACAGCGGGAGATCCAGATCAATTTGATCATTTGAGTATACTGCGATATATAGCATGAAATAGAAAACATTCGCAGTGTGCGATAGGCAAGAAGTAAGGCATGTAGCAACATCAGCACAGCAAAGGGCACTCCTTTAAAAGCAAGGAAGGGCAAAAATATTTTAAGTCAAGTGATAGCGATTGCTGTATGAGTCGTACGATTTTTGAATCAAGCACGGCCACCGTCGGGCCATACCGCTAGTTGTATATACAAAAATAATGTTTAAACAGGATATATATATATATATATATATATATATATATATATATATATATATATATATATATTCTGAAAATTTCGTAGAAAATATACGTTCTCCGACATGCTATGCCATTTAGCTACAGAGAAGCAAAGTTCAAATTGCTGTTTTTATACGCATTATCTTCATTGATTTTTCGCGATCGATCATATCTGCTCGTGAAACGTATCTTAACGTAAACGATGACGACATATAATGAAATCCATGAAGTCCGACAATTATTATCGATCATGAAAAATAGTCGAAGACTGTGTGCTTATAAACAGTAATTTGGACATTGCTAACCAGGTGATTCTCTGTAGCTAAATGGTATAGCACGTCAGATAAAATGACGGTTTCCGTATAGGCATACAGGTTCGATTCTTGTCGTAAAAAGTATATTTTCTACGATATTTCTCGAACATTCAGACCGGTAAATATAATTAATACTTTTTAATTAAAACACTAAGCATTTATTTAAATAAATTCTATCTATAAAAATAAGGTATACACAGAAAATGTATTAAATAATTTTCTGACTTAATCCATTGCATCATATATATTATAATAATTTATTTTAATACTTTTACAACGGACATTTTAAATGTATGCATGTTTACCTCGGAGTTCTTGACAAGATCCAGAGACGGATATGTAATGTGATTGGCCCTGATCTGGCGTCTCGTCTGCAGCCACTATCTCACAGATGCGCCGTCGCCTCTCTCTGTCTCTCCTACAAATACTTTCATGGTAATTGCTCCGATGAGCTGCTTTCTCTGGTCCCCAGTCTCCATGAATACAAGCGCCTTACGAGGCTGGCATCCCGCTCTCACCCTTACACTGTAGAAAGTTTAAAATGTAGCCGTCTCTTCTACTCCAATAGCTTCATACCTCTGTGGCACCATTTAACGAGGCAGAAAGGGAAAAGAAAGAAAAGAAGAAAAGGAGAGGCTAAGGATCGAATTGTGAGTGATAATCAAGAACACACACACAGCTAAGAGACAATGGATAAAAGGATATTTTGATAAGTAACAAATGGCGAAAGAGTGTCATTACAATGACAGGGAAATTCTGAGTAAAAAGAAAGGGAAAGAAGGAAAGAATCAGATATGTTTTGGCATCGGCTGTGTTATCTAAGGATATGAAAACAAACTATTGGTACGGGAAGACATCTTATTATCAACTACGGACCGGCTAGCCAAAGAAAAAAAAATTCAAATGAAAATGTTAATTCGATAAGTGACGAAAAACAGGCAACTAAAGGGACTTTGGACAGATATAAAATTATGTTATCAGAAATATGTACCGAAGGAAAATGAATGGGATCCTAGAAGTGTTTTTTTTTTCTTTCTTCGAGGCGACAGACTGACTGGAACTTTGGAGATGTTTCCTTTTTGAGACCGTGTTAAGAAGACCACCCATTCTGATAATTAGCGATAAAATACCTGACGTAAACCACGTATAGAACAAGAGTTATGACCGCCATTGTCATATTGTCCCGTTCGCGACCAGAGAAATGATAACGGAAAGAGAAGAGATAATTTTTTTTTTAGTTAAGCAAGATATTTTTTCTCTTCCTGAAACAAAGCCGCGGATTCGTCCACGCTCGACTGAGACATCATTGGTCGAGTGGTGATCACGTGACGCACGAGGGAGGCTGTTGCAGCTCATCTGGAGGATGAGTAAGAGAGGTTGCTACGAAGATGTGGGGAGGGCAGTTCACGCCCCTCTGAAGTATGATGAGAAGGTGGGAGTGAGGAAGGGTTCCCAAAAATGGAAAAAGGTGGAAATTCCTAACCAGAGAGGTGGATATGTATTTAGAATTATCGAGGAACCCCCCGGCGCCGACAAACTCACTCCGGTTTTGGTCATATAAACGAAGCCACAACGAGCAGAGTTGAGTTGAGTCCCAGCAGTTCCCAGAGTCAGTCTCCAGTTGAAGCAAGCCTCGCAGATAGCTGACCAAGATTCACGCACATTCCGGATCCCTCTTCAAACCAAGAACAATTATTTTGAAGAGCGACTTAGATCCAGATCACCGAAATAAGTTTTTTTTTTTTACTTTCGTCCAAAGACCCACCGAAACAACAATTTCTTAGAGAGCAGACGACTTGAAGTGTTAAAACTTGCCTAGCGGAAAACGACGTGTCACAATCCATAGAACGGGTCGGGAGATAGATGCAGTCCTATGTATCGAACAACTAGACATAAAGTTTGTTACCTTTTTCTTTGATACTTTGAACTTTTGAGTTTTCATTTTATTGTCTTTTATGCATATTTGTGTGGTATCACTCCTGTTGAACTCGGTTTGCAGTACGGCCCCAACCACTGTTTGATCTCGTCTGCCTAAGATCAATTCACAACGTGGGTAGGCGGACTGGGGGATCAGTGCAGTTACCAGAACAGAGTTTAGGTCTTTAGCTCCGAGAAACCATTATTGGAATCCCATTCAGCGTGTTTTTGTAGTCCTTTTCTTTCGTTATTGTGTGCATTATTTCACTCTTTCTTGAACTTCCTGTGCCACTGATAAGCACTCATACTATGATTACCATAATCCAATTGCGTTTCATTAGTACTTTTACTAATCTTTACACAAAGCTGAATGCTAACCCATTGTTTAGATTACTTTGCCTAGTTTTTGCCAACAGTATAACATGAACACTTGCATCTTTTACAACAAATGACTCAACTTGTCTGCGTTTCAAGAGAATCCGTCGCAACGTAATTAGGTGCAAATTTTTTCCCCGATTCCTTACGCCAGAGACAGCTTACAGTCATTCCGGAGATGAAATATTTTAAATTTAATCAAATTTTGGCTTTTATTCATTTCAAATCAAGCAAGGGAATAAAGCAACTAAGAAGCAATAAAAAAAGAAGTGTGAAAGGATACGATAACGAAGAAAAAAAAACATTTTTAAGGAGGGAGAACAATAAAATAACAAAACTTAAAATGGCAGAATATAACAACTAACATTGCATTTAAATTTTTGAAGATCAAATTTGGCAGAAAAGGAAGATAAAAAAGAGTTCCACAAGGGAGAAGTGCGGGAAAATGTAACTGTTAGTAGAGAAATTAAGGTTACACCTAGTCAATTTGAGTGTAAAATGATGAAACCTTTCTGCCAATCTAGTACTGCGATAAGATTCATCAAGGCTAGGTATCATCGAGGAAAGTTCATCAGAAGAATTACCATGAAAGCATTTATAGAAAAGGCACAGGGAAGCTACTTTACGACGGTGGAAACGTGCCTGGACCAAAAAAAAGGCAGATTAGTCTTTGGATTTTGTCAAGAACTCTTAATATATAGCAGGAGCACTAGATCAGATATCGCAGCAACATAAAAAAAAACATGGACGAATCGTAAATGTATATGTAAGATAGATTTTGAAAATTCGCCTCAGAAGATTTAATTCACTCTGATGATGGCGTAACTATTGATGCAGTAGAAGTTTAAAAAATGGCGTAACTATTGAGCTAATAATAATAGTTTATAAGCAGTAAATTCGACCTTGCGAACCGAACGATCCTTTTCGGCTGAGCGGTTAGGCACATCAGGTTAAATGACGGTTCCGTATAGGATGCAGGTTTGAATCCTGTCAAAGGACGAATATTTTCTATGAAAATTTCTCGGACATTCAGGCCGGTAAATGTTATTTAATACTGTTTATTATAATTATGAACAGAGCATTTACTTAAATACTTGTATCTATAAAAAGAATGTTAAACATAAAAATGTCTTTAATATATATATATATATATATATATATATATATATATATATATATATAAATATTAGGTTGGTGCAAAAATAATGACGTAATAATGTCGTTTTTTGACGCATTTTTTAATGTCATAAAACGACATTATTACGTCATTATTTTTGCACCAACCTAATATATATATATATATATATATATATATATATATATATATATATATATATATATAATTTATACTAAAGAAAAACAAAAACCGTTGATGAAAACAACTTGCCAAAATCTAAAACTGTTATCCAAGATAAAGTTACGAATAAAAATGACAATATTAAAAAAGTAATGGAGAAAAGGTCTAAAGGCAAACTTACGTTCTTATTGAGATGCTCGAAGCCAGGATTGCCTAAACTGAGCCCAAAATGCTGAAGGGCGTTAAATCTTATGAAATATGTCTTTAGACGCGTTATAAAAAAGCTCGCCCCTTTTTTCATTTCTGTTCAAGTTGTCTGAAAGTCGCGTGAGCGTGGAACTCGAGCCACCTTTTCTCAATATATATATATATATATATATATATATATATATATATATATATATATATATATATATATATATATATATATATATATATATATATGGGTGTGTGTGTGTGTGTGCATGTGTGTGTATATATATATATATATATATATATATATATATATATATATATATATATATATATATATATATATATATATATATATATATATATATATATCGGCTTGGATTGAGGAATCGGAGAGCCGAGTTCGAATTCCAGTCGAATCCATTACATTCACTTACGTGCTAATACCCTTGGGAAAGGCATGAATCCTCTTCTTCTCCCTCCAGCTATGGGTAAATAGCAGGACAGACTGGGTTCTATAGCCTTGGATGGCAACTGGTCTAGGAGAAGGACAACTCTGAATTTAAAACCTGCGGAGGGTCGTTTGGGAATCTTGTGGCATTCGGTGCACCAGGTCTCTGTATTCGTCCCTCCAAAAAGTGTGGATGGTCCTGCACGAGGCCTTCACCACTACAATCAAATCTCGTGCCGGTGTCGGGCTGTCGGTTTCTTGGAAACTAATCTGCTTGACCCTCATACATCGAATCTCGACGGGAGAGTTGATCATATATATGAGCAGTGTTTGCACAGCGATCACCCCCAAATGATGACAGTCTTCTTCATTTGAACGCAATCTTCAGGCCACGTTACGATGGGCTAGTTAATAGGCCCAGCTGTAAAAATAGTGGTGGTATATATCACCTAAAACAAAATATACTAGGTACGTTTTCATTCTAATAAGCTTTATATTATTGTAGACATATATGATAGTTTCAGATACTGTAGATCATGCTGTGTTACACGTCCGTAGATATATCTTGTGTGCTTTCTAGGGCTTTTTGGTTGGCCCTGTAGTAGGTGAAATCTCCCGTTGTCTTCTGATTTTGATCAGTCAATATCTGATTATTGATAAATGAGTTTATGCCGTCCATTATTATCCGTTTTCCATACGGGGGTCATCACATATGTTATCTAATTGTTTTCTGTTTGTTGATGATTTTTTTCTTCTTTTTATGTGCTGTGTCCTTTCAGGTCGCAGGCGATCATGGCCCTCTATTTTCCCCTACCCCTTGTGGCTCTCAACAGGTTTTGTGTTCCTGCCAAATCCCCCAGAACACGCTCCACCATTCACTTGCCCAAGTCTGCCAAGTATATCATTCGCTGCTTTCCCCTGTCTCTTTTATCCCCTCCATTCGTCCGAATTCTCCAAGCCCTCCTTTCTGATCACGTGTCACAGAAATTTATACACTGATTTATTCAATCTGTTATCCTTATCTTGGTTGTTATAGTCACAACATTTCGGCTATTTCTGAGATGAGGAATTATCATTATTATACACTGATTTATTCAATCCGTTATCGTTATGTTAAGCATAAGCTTCCACCCTGTTTGCATCATCTCCAAGACCTCATCGTTGCTCACATGCTTGGTCCATTTTATTCTCAGCATCCTTCTGTAGAACCACATCTCCGCCGCTTCGAGCCTCTTCTTCATCTTTGAGGATACCGGCTAACATTCCTTGCCGTATAGGAGGACAGATAGCAGCTCAGTACTCTTTTCTTTTTCACCATAGAAATCCTCCTGTCTCGCAAGACTCTGCCCAGCTTTTGGAAAGCCTTCTTTCCCATCCCAAAACGCCTACGGATCTCAGCGTCGCACTTACCGTCCTCCATCAGAGCACTTCCCAGATACTTCCCATCTCCCACATGTTTCATTTTAGAGCCCCCGACCTGCAAATCGTATTTTGGGCTCATCATTTTCACTGATGACCATGCATTCTCTCTTCTTATAGTTTATGGTTAGTCCTTTCTTCTTGATTTCCCTCGCTACCTCCTGTAGGAGGTTTTGTAGTTTCTTCTCCGTGTCATCTGCGTATCTTATGTTGGTAAGGTTGTGTCCGCCAATGATAAATCCTTGATGGATTTTCACTTCCCTCAGAATTGCCTCACTGTATAAGTTGAATAAGTCCGGTGAGAAGACACATCCTTGCCTTACCCCCCTTTCTATTTTTGCATATTCGCTGACCTCATTCTCAATGCGCATGCATGCCGTTTGCAGCCAGTATAGGTTCTTGATTATTCTGATATCTTTCGCGAATATATCAAGGTTGTTGAGCCATTCAAGCAGTTCCTTGTGGCGTACATTGTCGAATGCCTTCGCGTAGTCTATAAAGTATAGATACACGTCCTTCTGCATCTGTATTGCTCTTTCCGATAACAGTTGTTGATACTAATAGTAATGCTGGCTATAAATTGGTGTTAGTGCCTTTATTTAAAACGAAGCTATTTTTTACCCCGAGGACTAAAGCAGGTTAGCCCCAGTCATATCCTAGTTGTTATTCTGGACTTTGCTAAAGTATGAGCCTGAATAATTTTTTACCCCAGGGATCAACAATTTCCAAAACAGATGGGATTGTTTTTGATAATGAAGGCAATATTATCTTGATTAAATATAGGAACTGGCTTCGACATTTTTATTTTGAGGATTGGCAGTTTTCTGTTTGCTGCTTCCCGGCCTGTTTTAAAGAGCACGGTCTTTTGGTATTACTAGATGTATCTCACATATATATGACGGCTCAATATTAGATTGGCAGTTGGTTCCCATCATTTTACAGTTGAAATGGCTACATGTAACCGCGGGTTCTATGCTGACAGTTTTTTTCTTTTCTCACACTTATCGCCTGTGGAACTCTCTTTCAGCCTCTAGCATTCTAATCGTTATATTTTGTCTTGTTAATTTTTATTCTTTTATTGTTCTCTCTTCTTAATAATGTTTTTTTTTGTCTTATTCTTTACAAGCTAGTAATTCCTTGCGTCTTAGTGGCTTTGCTTCCTTGCTTGGGATAAAATGATTAAAAAATAAAATCAGTTAATAATAAAGAAACTTTTCCTTCTTTTACATATTCTTTCTTTTATTGTATTGTTCAACCAATACAAGACCCAAGAGCCACTCAAGAGCTATGTTTACTAAGGTATGTCTTACTCATTTCTACCATACAGCATGCACACCAAGGTATCTTTTGCATGAAACTTCTCGGACATTAAGGCCGTTAATGTAGTTAATGTTGTTCAATATAAACAGGACATTTACTTAAATTTTTGTATGTCTGAAAATAACGTATAAATAGAAATCTCTATCTATCTATCTATCTATCTATCTATATATATATATATATATATATATATATATATATATATATATATATATATGTCAGCAGTGTGTGCACAGTGATCAACCCCAATTAGCAACAGTCTTCTTCATGTCTGAATGCAATCTTCAAGCCACGTTACTCTAGGCTATTTCAGAGGCCCAGCAAGGCCTTTGATCGAGCGGTTTTATGGAGCGTTAAACCACCCCTTATTTACTGGTGTTCCCAGTGCCACACTGACCCGGGTAGTAGCAACTGTTTAGGGTCCCAGTTATGAGCAAATAGTTAACCGCAAAATAGGCTAAAATACTATGAATGTGTAAAAATAGGTTTTATTACCAGCAATGGATTTAAAAAAAATATTACCAGCAATGCATTTTTGGTGAAAAATCTTGTCGGTATTAAATAACCCATTGAGGTGTTGATATGCCGTAAAACAAATCAAACCAAACCAAATGACTAAAGGATTGAATCAGTTTCTTGATGTAAAGATGAACATCCTTAAGAAAGGCGCTGTACTTGGTTTAAAACCAAAAATAATATTATGTTAAATTATAAAAATATTAACAGCAATAAAAATCTTGTCGACATTAAATACCCATTGAAGTATTGATATACCATAAAGCAAAACCATCGAAACCAAACAGTATATATAACAAGGTGTATTTTCTTAATTGCACAGCACACACCATGCATAACAAAGTCTACTTTATTAATGTCTACCATCCATCATTTATACCAAGATATATTTAATTCGTATATGTCATACTTACAATACCCAGTTTCTTATATTGACTGAGATGTGTCGAAATGGCTAGATCAGAATAAATGGGAAATATAAAACGACAGACTGTTTGTCATATATATATATATATATATATATATATATATATATATATATATATATATATATATATATTCATTATACTCTTCAAGTATGAATTGGGGTCTTCGAGCCACTGGTGTATTTCATATAGAAAAAACGTTTATATATATATATATATATATATATATATATAAATATATATATAGATAGATAGATAGATAACATTAGTGGTAAATATACACATACGCATACATATGCAATCATATATCTAAAATGTATATAAATATATATACATACATACATATACATACATATATATTTGTATAAAAATAATTCCAAGAGGATAGAATCCAAGTAGAACTCAATGTCCAGGACAGAGTAAGGATATAATAAAAAGGCTTAAACACTATTATTCCATTGGAATTGTAAATACGATCCAATTCATGAATGGGATGAATTGGATCGTATTAAATATGGAATAAATTATGACCATGGAATATTAGGGCTTAAGGCTTTTTATTATATATATATATATATATATATATATATATATATATATATATATATATATATATATATATATATATGCGTGTGTGTGTGTGAAAATATTGTAGAAAATAGAAAAGAAACTGGTTTGGTAAATAATCCAAAGTTCCTTAGTATTTTTGTTATAATTTTTTAAAAATAGTGCTCGATACGAAAGTAGAGCATAAATATAATTATTTATTTAAAAATATGATTCCAACTCGCTACATAAGAGGTCTCATGTTTCAAAACAAGAGCCGGAAACTTCAAAATAATATTTGAATTAACTTGAGTTAAAGTAGGCTCTGTTTCATCTTCAAGCGAATTTTTTTTTTAAACATGAGACCTCTTATGTAGCGAGTTGGAATCATATTTTTAAATAAATAATTATATATATATATATATATATATATATATCTATATATATATATATATATATATATATATATATATATATATATATATATATATATATATATATGATATGATAGAGTGAGCGGCTTGGTGAGAGTAGTCGTGGATCCAGGGGGCACAGTCCTAGGGTTACAGAGAACTCAGTAGAGTTCCAGCACGGAATATGCGAACGAGTGGCGATATATTGAGTCTGATTTGCAATCTCTTCGTCAGGGTTTCAATTCTCGGTAGTGGATGCGCACTGCTGATGAGTTGAGTCCCAAATATAGGACGAAACGTGCTTTCTGTATTCTGTTGAGGTTTCTTTCAGACTCGATGAATTACTTATATATATATATATATATATATATATATATATATATATATCGAATCCGGGTTGGAATATGTCCCCGGTTGATTTGTCAGGAAGTAGACTTCCTGATGTTATCAATCTGGAGGGGTGATCCCAGCATACGGCGCCTTTGGAAAGTGCCTGAAAACATACCATGTGTTGACCAAAGTCTTGTGAGCGAAATTGGGTAGAAGGAATCCTTCGGCGACGTCGATATATATATATATATATATATATGTATATATATATATATATATATATATATATATATATATATATATAAGTGCGCAGGTATGCAGAAAATAGAAAAGAACACGTTGGGTGCATAATCCGGAGTTCCTTAGTATTTTTGTTTTTATTTTTAAGAAGACAGTGCTCCATAAATAAGTAGAGCTTTATTATAATATTTTTTTTTTGTTTATAATATTTTTAAACAAAAAAATATTATATATATATATATATATATATATATATATATATATATATATATATATATAAGTTTGTACACACACACACACACACACACATATATATATATATATATATATATATATATATATATATATATATATATATTTCGTTTGTGCGTATGTGCGTGAGCACATTAACCCAGTCTAAATTGATACATTAAACCCCTTGCTAGTAAATTTGATATTATTTTCAGTATTTCTTTTATGCGTGATACAGTTAAAAGAAAAACTCCATGGTCACAACATCAGAAAAATTTACTCTTCATCTTCATCGCCACAAATTTTCCACCGAAGATTTGGCTCCCACAGAATATGGAGTCAGCTTAAATCTTTTATCACCAATGTGTAACCATACATTTTTCTTTGTTCTCTACTGATTTTACTTCTTTCTTTCTTTCTTTCTTTCTTTCTTTTTTTTTCTTTTCCATTTAACATTTGGTTCCCATAGTACAATTTCACTCCTCAGATATTTTTATCACCACTATGCAACCATATATTTCTGTTGCCTGAGTTTTATTTTCCTTTAATCTCTACTCTTTCATTTCCTCTTCTTCGTTACTGTTTTCTTTCTTTCTTTCTTTCTTTCTTTCTTTCTTTCTTTCTTTCTTTCTTTCTTTCTGCCTTTTTCCAAATCTATTTTTATCTCTTTCCTTTTTGAAGCTCACTCTTGCTCATCTTTCGTCACTTCCTTTTCCTTTTCTTTTCGTCTTTCTTTCTTTCTTTCTTTCTTTCTTTCTTTCTTTCTTTCTTTCTTTCACTTTTTCCGAGTCTATTTTATCTCTTTCCTCATCGCAGCACACTGTTTCCCCACTTTCTTCCCCTCCTTTTCTTTTTTCTTTTCCTTTTCTATTTACCGTTCTTTCTTTCTTTCTTTCTTTCTTTCTTTCTTTCTTTCTTTCTTTCACCTTTTCCGAGTCTATTTTTATCTCTTTCCTCATAGCAGCACACTTTTGCCCCACTTTCTTCCCCTCCTTTTCTTTTTTCTCTTCCTTTTATATTTACCGTTCTTTCTTTCCTTCTTTCTTTCTTTCTTTCTTTCTTTCTTTCTCGGTCGTTTCCGTTTCTCTTGTTTTTTTGTTTTTTTTTACTCTTTCTCTCCATCTCTCTCTCACTTATTTCCCTTCCTGTTATTTCTCCTTTCTTTATTTCCTTCCTTCCTTCCTTCCTTCTTTCCTTCCTTCCTTCCTCCCTTCCTTCCTTCCTTCCTTCCTTGCCTTCATTCCCCAGTTGATTGCTTATTTCGATAGAACATACACAAACACGGTCGATAGCCGAGCGCTGGGAACAGGCCTTAATGAAAATCGAAATGATAAGACCCCTGGAAAATGGCTCTAAATTAATTAAGTCAATTAATTCCTCGACTCGTTCAGCAATTTGGTACCAAGACATGATGCTTGTCTGCTACAAAGTTACGCTGCCGGCCGCCATTATTACCACTGGTGGTATGGCCAGCGGCGGCGGACACAAGACAAAGATGAACACAGCCCAAGACTAATCAATTAAAGGGTAGAGAGTTAGTGATTGAACTGCTGGTCGTGGTTGGATGGGACTTGCATTTGTGATGAAAACGTTGTAGCGCGAGCGGAAGATGAAAGAGTGAATAGTTGTACGCTTCTCGAAGTTGGATTGATGGTATTAATACTATCAGTGCTATGCCTGATTGCTCTTACATTTACCATAAAATAGGGTTGATTTTTTTGTTTTTAAAAAAAAAAACGTCTACAGTATCGACAAATGTGCCTATTTGTCAGTCGACCTTTTCATTTCTAGGAAATTCTAACTGGTGTTTTCAACTGGAATGATATCGAAGATTATCTATTTTTTTGTTTTGTTTTTTAATCATTTCACATCAAGCAAGGCAAGAAAGCTACTAAGACGCAGTGGGTTACTGAGTATGAGAGATTAAAGAGAGAGAACAATAAAAGAATAGGAATTAAGAAGACAGAAAAAGACATCGGTATTGCATTAAAATTTTTGACGACAAAGTTGACTGGAAACCGAGAAGCGTGAAGAGAATCTCTCAAACTAGAAGAGTGTGAGAAGAAACTATTATCATAGAACTTACGGTTTCATCTAGAAATTTCACCTGTGAAATGATGAGATTTTGCCGCTAATTTATTACTGCGTTTAAATACATGGAGTATACGTCAAGGAAAGTAATATTTATTTTGCAAATTATTAGGTTGGTGCAAAAATAATGACGTTTTTTGACGTTAAAAATACGTCAAAAAACGTCATTATTTTTGCACTAACCTAATAAAAAAATGAGGCATAAGGCCTGAAGAGGGATTGGTGAAGGCTAGTCTTCAGCCTGTCTTATCTTAAACTTAACTGGCCATACTTAGCGACAGAAACATACCACTGTATTCCTTAAGCGAAAACAGAACATTCTTATTATTCTTATAACTGCTACCTTAAACCCTCAAAGTTTTTCGGAAGTATTATTTCCTTCCCATATAGACAATTTATAAAGTTAACAAAGTTCTACAGAAAAATCACCATGAACATACTTAGAAAAAAAAAAAAAAAAACCCACAAAGAAGCTACGTTACTTAACACGAGATGCCAGATCAGGACCAATAAATTTACAGATTTTTCTTTGTATTCCATTGGGAATCTCTAAATATCTAGCAGAGGCAACAAACCAAATGTGGCAGCAATGTTCAGTGCACGGACGAATGATAGATTTAGTTATATTCTGGCGAGAAAAAAAATGTCTAACACGACACTGTGAACCAACTTTTTGGAGAAGCAGACCTAGCAAGAAAGACAGAGGAAAACATCGCATAATATACTTAGTGAGCCTGAATAAATGGACGGCGGAACAAGGGTTATGAAAAATAAAAAAAAATAAAAATTTATTGAGAGTAACGAAGGACAGGGAATCGTGGAGAGTCATGATCGCCTACGCTCTGAATGGACGCGTCACATAAGGAAGTAGGGTCGTAAAATTTGACGATTGTGTTGGCCGGAAGATTTTTGGGAAGAAGTGGACCGAATGGAACTTCCTTACAAAGAGGAAGTGAAAAGGATTCACCGCTGTGTTCATGGTGTAGCAGGTTTTAGTTTTAAACGTCTGAAGTGAAAACCCGTCCGCGCGAATGTAGGTACGTGTAGAATGTCGTCATTATTTCTCCTTTTCGTCGTTTTTTTTTTCACTTGCCACTCACTCCTTAATCTTTTGTCTTTTTTCTCTTTTCTTTTAATTTTTTTTTTTTTTTTTTTAATAGGCTTATTACCCCAAGTAAGGCGGGAGTGCCACTAGTATGCAAGGGGTTACAGAGAGAGGGAGCAAGAGTAAAGAGGCGTGAAAGAGGAAAGGCTGAAGAGAAGGACGGGGAACAGATCAAGGCATATGGAGATGTCGACTGACATTTCATTTATAAAGCTATCAGGGAAGCAAGTAAGAAGAAGAGAGTTCCAATGGAAAGTGCTAGACATGCAGCTATTGGAGTAGAAGAAACGGCTACATTTAACCGTTTTGACAGTGAAAGCGTGGGACTGAGATGCCGACCTAGTGGCACGTTTGCATTCATACAATTTGGGAACTTGCGAAAATAGCTCGTCGAAGGGTTACTGTGAAAGTATTTGTAGAAAAGACAGAGGGAGACGAATGCACATCTGTGAGAAAGCGACTGTAAACGAGATGCCAGATCAGGGCCAAACCCATTGCATATTCGTTTCTGGTTTTTATCGAGGACCCTAAGACGAACAGCGGGGGTTCCGGACCATATAAGACAGCAATATTGCATGCAAGGGAGAATGGTTGATTTATAGATTTGAATGATGGACTCGGGCGAGAAAAACTTTCTGGCGCGACAAAGAGAATCAAATTTCCTTGCGGTAGATGAAGCTATTGATTCAATGTAATTGTTCCATCTCAAGTCAGTGGACAGTGTGAGACCAAGCAGTGGCAAAGAAGTGCTCTCTTGCAGTTAATCATCAGACATTCTAATGAAAGGCAGGGA
>OZ010599.1:27955199-27960199 GCA_963932145.1 Acanthosepion lycidas
ATTTAAAAATGATTCATTAAAGTTAAAGTAGCAAGAGATTCTCCTAGTGAGTTTTTATAAAATGAAGTTGTAAAAGTGTTGTTACTCTCCTTTACGAGAACGTCTAAGAATGGGAGTTTATTTTTATTTTATTTTGACGACGTTAAAGAGAAGGAGAACTTTTTTTTTTAAATGTGGTCTTGAGAGTATCTATTTCTGTTGCATTTTTCACTAAAATAAAAAAAAATGTCGTCTACGTAGCGAATATATATTTTAGGGGTACAGACCTGTTTAAATAATATGGTTTCTATATGTGGCATGTAATAATTGCAATAACATGAACTAATACTAGCTACGAACACGGTCACAATGTCCGAACTGTGTTCGGAAAATAAAAACAACCATATAACTCCAGAAACATACACACAATCGATACACCCAGTTAAAAAAAGCAAAAAATTAAATCATCCTTGATAATGGCTAAAATTAGAGCCGAAAGCGCTCGAAATTACAGAACATTTGAACAGTTTCTACATACTCTGTGTCCAGAAAAGAAAAGACTATGTAAATAAAAAGCTTATTCACATTATCTTTGTGTCGTCTTCAATGACTATACACACAGATATACATATATGTGTATGTGTGTGTGTGTGTATGTGTGAGTGTATGTGTCAGTCTGTGCTTTGTATGTGCGCGCGTGCATGTGCGCTGAGCGTGTGTTGGTTGGTTGAAACTTTTAATTTTAATGTATAAATGAAGGATTGCTGTCTAAATACACAATATATACATACATACATGCATACATACATACATATATATATATATATATATATATATATATATATATATATATATATATAATTCATTAATGACGACAGACAAGGTCCTGCAATACATTACCCCAATTGACCCGGTACAATATCAAATTTAAAAAAGCTAACCTTATCCTCAAAAATAACACACAAGCAAATTAAAAATTATAACGAACGAACATTATTTATGTGTTCAAATAACCATTAAGGAACTGTGTTGTAGATCAAACCGAATTCATGAATGATTACATCAGTCACACGACTACACCCCTATCCAGATGACTTACTATGCAGCTATTCGTCCGCATCTTCATCAGACCCTATTTAAACATTGTGTGTTTAAATAAGGTCTGATAAAGCTGCGGGCGAATAACTGTATAGTACCGTCTCCATCCGAAATATACTAGTAGAAAATACAAACATGATAACCTAATCCATACATAAAAAAAAAGATTTAAAAAAAAATAAAAAGGAAAACGCGAACACTCAATAATATTAACTACGAACACGGCCAGAATGTGCTGTGTTCGGAAAATAAAACATTCCTATAACTGTGGAAACATACACACAACTCATACACCCAGTTGAAAAGCAGAAATAAAATCATCCTTGATAATGGCTAAAAGTAGAGTCGAAATCGCTCGGAATTACAGAACAAGTAAACAGTTTCTATATATTCTGTGTCCAGAAAAGAAAAGACTTGTTCGAACACAAGAAAAATTTAAATAAAAAGTTTACTCACCGTATCTTTGTGTCGTCTTCAATGACACACACCCAGATATACATCTATGTGTATGTGTGTATCCGTGAGTGTGTGTGTCTCTGCGTGTTTGTGTATGTGCGAGTGTGCTGAGCGTGTGTTGTTTGGTCGAAACTTTTAATTTTAACAGGATTTATTTAAACTTTCAGTTTCAAGTCCTTCAAATAATATTCGGTTGTTTTCATACACATTAAATGCTTTGAGACATTTTTTTATGTTTATACGTTCTTTTTATAGATACAGATATTTAAGTAAATGCTCTGTTTATAATAAACAGCATTAACGACACTTACCGGCCTGAATATCCGAGAAATTGTCATAGAAAATATGCGACCTTTGACAGGAATCGAACCTGTGTCCCATAGCGAACCGTTATATAGCCTGACGTGCTTTTACATTTACATTTATTTTTACATTTTTTATAAACATAAAAATACCTTAAAATAATTTTTCGTCCATTTCATAATGTGTGACGTCATTTGTTTCCATTTGGGTACGCATCGAGCAGATATGAATTTACGAGAGAAAATCCTGGAGAATTGTAGTTTAAAAACAGTTAAATCGATCATGCTAACCAAAACCCTCCTCTATGGGTCAATTGGTAAAAGCACGCTAGGCTGTATGATGGTTCCGTATAGGATACAGTTTCGATTCCTGACGTAGGACGCATATTTTCAATGAAAATTTCTCGGACATTCAGGCCGGTTAATATTGCTTATTATAAACGGAGCATTTACTTAAATATTTATATCTATAAAAAAAATATATATAAAAATGTCTTAAAATAATTGTCAGACTTTGCCCTTTTCATAATGGGTGACGTTAAATGCTCTTTGTTTCTAGTATGTGAAAGATTTCTTTTTTTTTCTTTTTTTTTTTTTTACAAATTAAATGACAATTAAAATATTAAATGTTTACCTCCGTGAAACACAAGTCAAAAAAGAATTAAACATGGAACATTATACGGTTCCATAACGTGTGGAATAACGCCATGGACACTGTTAGAAACATTGGTCGCTTTTGAATAGAGCAATTTTGAGCAAGAATAAAACGAAAAATCTGAACGTCTTCTCGATGCTTTGAATATATTTATTTTTCACCGCTCGTTTCCTTTGAAAAAAAAACCCCAAAAAAACAAAAACAAAAAAACAACCAAAAAACAAACAAACAAAACAAAAACAAAAAAACGATAAATCTTTCGTGGCAATTAGAAAAAGTCAAAGCTCTGTTCGACTTGAATGGGTAAATTTTTTGGGGAAAAAGTTGAGAGTCAGGAGCGCTGTCACGTAGTCAGACAAGATGTCTTTTTGAAAACAAGGAATATTTATCTACCCCGGTCAAAGCTTAAAATGGGGTAAGGAAAGGAAGCAAAAATAACAAGACAGAACGGATGTTGACGGAAGTATACAAATTTTACAAATAAACAATTTTTATTTTTCAATTAATCTCTTATGGTGTGGGTGTGGGAAATAAACTTTATTTTTCTCGGGCCTACTTTCGGGGAAAATATTCTTATAAAAAAATTTCGTCTTTCAGCGACATGAAATACCATCCCTCCACTCTCAGTGCGTGCTGAAGGAAAAACGTGTCGGCGACTTCAAACGAATCCGCTACAAAAACAACAGTTTGGACGGTCAGGGAATCTTCGCTGACGATCATGAGTCGGCGACCTCAAAGGAAGCATCTCCAATAAGAACAGAGATGGCCAGTGGTTATTATCCCAGTGAATGAAATTCTAGAGATAACAAAAAAAAACAAAAAAAACAAAAACGACGTTTCCCTAATGATGATGTTAAAAACTTTGGTTGAAATAATGCAGTGATCTGACCAAAAGTGTTCTGAGTTCAATACATGGCCACAGCTGAGATGAACAAAAGCTTGGAGAGTTGAGTTACTAAAGGGAAATAACTGAAACTGAGATACCCTGGAAAGACATGGAACTAGAAAAACCTAGCCTATTGGACAAAATCAAGGGTTCAGTTCGAAATTACAAAGTATATCACCTGAAGAATGCCGAAGCGTGCAATGACCGAAACGTCGTAAATTTGACAATAATGATGAGGACAATAATACGAACAAATGTAAATAGTTTTTTTTTGTTTACCTCGTCTCAGTAATAGAGACAGTTGATGAAAAAGATGTTAATAATCAAAATTCAGACGGGAAGATTGCGTTAAAGCATGAAACACTGTCGTAGGATTGATGTTGATATATATATATATATATATATATATATATATATATATATATATCAAGCTTACGACAGTGAATAAAATATATATATATATATATATATATATATATATATATATATATATATATCAACATCAAGCCTACCACAGTGTTTATATATATATATATATATATATATATATATATATATATATATATATATGGAGAAAAATTCTGTCGGATTTATATCCATTTATATTTGCTTACATATATATATATATATATATATATACAAACAACCGTAAATGTATATATAAAACGTACGCGTATATATAAATTTGCAAATAATTTTTTTATTTAATAAAACAGTGCTCAGTGTGGTATTACAGAGCTATAATGTATACGTAGTGGAACCTCGGTTCACGAATTTAATTCGTTCCTGAATTCCGTTCGTAACCTGAAATGTTCGCAAACCAAATCTATTCTTCCATAGAAATCAATATAAAATGGATTAATCCGTCCCCGGTCCCGAGATGATTGCTTATTGAAACAACTGTACTTTGTGCTCAAGTTTATACACAAAACTAATTAAAATTATTAAAACTAAGAAAAAAAAATTAAAAACAATACTAAACTGTTACCATATAGGCGAACACTAAAATTTTATCGTACCTGCATGCAGGAGATTTGACGGCGTAAGTGGAAGAGGAAGGAAAGAGGTGTTAGTGTTTGGAAAAGAGAAGGAAAGACATGTCCGATTCTTGATTTAATAGAATAGTATAGATCGTTGATTTTGCCATTTTGCCATATGAAACTGAGTAGGAAGGGACAATATCACCAACAATTGTTTTTCTCTTATCATTTTTTTTTCCTTCATCCGTATCACTCCTACATTTCTTTGGAGCCATGACTAAGAACTAATGAAGGGAAAAACACAGTGCAGTAAAATTGGAAAAGAAAGCACAGCATTCGAATGCATACAACACGGTGGTTCGACTGAGAAATGACTCCGTTCAGGTTAAGTCGGCTCGGCTCGGCTCGGCTCGGCTCGGCTCGGCTGAGTCCGGCTCGGCTCGGTCCGATTGGCTTCGGTTCGGATCGTCAATTTTGTTCGAAAACCGAGGCATTTTCATTTTGAATTTTCTGTTCGAAAACCGATTTATTCGTCATGAGAGACGTTCTGTATTAATAAATATGCATATTACCATACGTCGAATGTTCGACTCGGAGTTTCATTTTCAGTACAATCTCCAGTTACTTATAATTGTAAGGTACTT
>OZ010599.1:27962699-27985199 GCA_963932145.1 Acanthosepion lycidas
GATTACCAACCCACTGCAGGTAATTTAAAGCTAGTCAATATTTTTAAATTCTGAGAATTATTTTTTTTTAAATTTTATTTATCTTTTTTTTAATTGTGGTTTAATACCTGCAAGTATTACTAATTGGAACATGGTTCAAAAGGTGTAGGAAAGAGGTCGATTCATGCCTTTCCCAAGTGTATTTGCACGTCAGCGAATATAACGAACCCAAGTGCAATTGGAACTCGGTTCTCCGATGAACAATTCCGAGCCTTTATCCATTACACCGCCTGCACACCGAAGCTTACAGAACCTCGCATTCTTAAGCGGTCACCAATCTCGATAGTATTTTTTTAATCGATTCACCCCAAGAAAGGCAAAATGGGTTGGTGAGAGTGAAAGGGAATGAGAAGACTTTAGAAGAACCTGGAAACCCATTCCTAAACAGAAAACAAGGGATAAACCTCTACTCCTGTTCAAAAGACCAGGGAGGAGTGAGAACCGGACGATTGGGGAATCTATTTACTCCTGACCAGGCTCAACTATGCTTAACCTCGGTGATCGTACCGAGAGTGTTTTTTTATAAACGTGATATGGCGCTAATCTCAGTCTTATCTGCGTATTTCATGTTGATATTATAATAAATCCTCACAGGTTTTCTGCTTTTTTTGGATCATCTCGGTGTATAGATTAAATAAATCCGCCTCTCCCCGAAAAAAAAAAAAAAAAACTATCCGCGTCTTTCTTTCTGTTTTCGTGTATTCATTGACTACTGCATAACAATTCCGATTCTTGCTGAGTCTTCCACGCTGTTGGCCTTCTATAAGACTAGGCTAATCTTACTAAATCCTTGCAGATAAGAATATAGATTTACGAGTTAAAATGAGGTGAATTTTTTTACAACTGGAGTCTCTGCGCATGTCTTTTTCCTTCATATATATATATATATATATATATATATATATATATATATATATATATATAATGTGAATCTCAAACTTTGAAGTCGATTTCTTTCGTTTTTGCTACGGTTCAAATCGTCGCACAATGATACTGGGGTGGGTAAGGCGGTTATCAAGTAAAATGAATAGAGGATTTTCCGGTGTTCAAAAACAAAGATAGATAGATAGATAGATAGAGAGAGAGAGAGAGAGAGAGAGAGAGAAAGAAAGAGTTTGAAGTGTGTATATGTAAGGGCCTTTGTGGGGGGGGGGGTTACACACGTGTGTGTTCTCAAATTATCACCATGACAACGTAGATTTGTGTGCAGTACTTCCGGTTAAGTGAGTAAATCGGGGCATTGCGTCTTGACTCGATATTGAGAGATAATATTTATGGTCACTTTTTGCTGACTCATAAAAATGCCTGGATTTCGATTCAATCACTCTGGTTACGTCACTTCCTTCTTTGTTTTTTTTTCTTTCTTCTTTTTTCTTACTTTCTTTTTTCTTACTTTCTTTTTTCTTTCTTTTTTTTTATCTTTCTTTCTTTTTGTTTCCCTTTGTGTTTCTTTCTTATTACATTGAAAACATTGCTTTTTTTTTTTTTTTAACTATTTCTTTCCTTTTTAAGTTGATTTTCTTTTCTGTGCGTTTTTCTGTCTTATTTCTTTCCCGTTTTCATTTTCTCTTTCCTCTTATTTTTTTTTTCTACATTATCGTTGTTCTTTGTAATTCCTTTTTTTCTTCTTTGACTTTTACACATTATTTGGTAAACCATTTTTTTTTTTTTTTTTCCTGAAATTTTATCCTGCGTATTTATTTTCCTTCTTTCATTTTCCCTTTTAATTCTTACATTCTGTCCATTTTTCTTTTTTCATTCCTTTCTTTTGGTTTTTCCTTTTCCTGTAAATTCTTTCTATTTTTATTTCTTTCTTTTTAACCTCGACACATTATTTGATTTATTATTCCTTTTTTTTACTTTAATTTTTCTTTCTTTCTTTCTTTCTTTCTTTCTTTCTTTTACTTTTCCACTTTCCTGTACATTCGTTCTTTCTTTCTTTCTTTTACTTTTCCACTTTCCTGTACATTCTTTCTTTCTTTCTTTCTTTCTTTTATTCTCCTACAAATTATTTGATTTGATATTTTTTTATTTTACCTTTCTTTCTACGCATTATTTCATTCGTTCTCCTTTTTATTTTTTCACTTTAATTCTCTCATTCTTTCTCTATTTTCTATTTTTCTTTCCTTAATATATTCTTTTGCGTCTCCTTTTTCCTTTTCTTTCTTTCTAATCTACACATTATTTGATTTATTCTTTTATTTTTTAATCATTTCTTTGTTTCCTTTTTTTTTTACTGTTACGTAAAATATAAAAAATAGGAAATCTTAGTATTCCCTGATATCTCCAATTTCGAATATCTTTATAATATTTCGAATATTTTAAAACTGTATTTTCAATAAGACGCACGGTGAAGTATCGGATAATGGCGCGGATTGAGGAATCGTAGAGCCGAATTTAAAATCAAGTCGAGTTTATTGAATTCCCAAAGATTTTCCTTTGGGAAAGTTTTATGGTAATTTACCCACGCACGCGTGGACTCTCCCAGCTATAAATAGGAGCAGGTACTGCCTTTTGGCGGGGGAAGATTCCAGCAGCCAGCTCTGACAGTCTGAACATTCTTACTGTAATACACTCGTTTGTATTACTGCTTCTGTTAATATATTTGTTTAACTAAATTCCTCTCTGGTCTTTATTTCTGGCCCTAACAAGGCCACAACAGAAAGCTATGAATCCATCACCCCCACAGAAAATATGAATCAATAGCAGGACAGACTAAGCCGTATGGTCTTGTTTGGTCACCAGTCTAGGAAAAAGAAAATTCAAACCACTCAATGATTGTAGGTTTTGCCTCTTTGACATGTGAGAAGAGGGTCGGAGTAAGTTTAAAACCGCCAGTGCAAAAGTAACCGGCTAGTCATTCGACGATTCTGCCTTGGGTGTCACCAGGAACCACAACTCTAAGGTGGAGGGGAGTGGTGACCCCAGCGGTGGTGCAAAAGGAACTGGCAAGCCGTTGCATCATTCTGTCTTGAGTGTCAACAGAAACCACAATTGTCAGATGGAGGGGAATGGTGACCACAGTGGCGCCAAAATTTTCTAATTGAATAAATGATACTTAAACGTATATATATATATATATATATATATATATATATATATATATATATATATATATATATATATATATATATATATATATATATATGTATATGTATATGTATGAACCTAAAGAGCCAGGCAAAACCTATCTAGGTTTCAACTACGCGGATCGCTGAATGGCCAAAGAGGTAAACGAAGTGAAACCTAGGTAGGTTTGCCTGGCTCTTTAGGTTCATAGTCAGATTTGCTCTTTGGTCTTAAACTTACCATAAAGAAAAATGAAGTTGTGCACCAACCTTGTCCTACTCCGAAGCAATTGCGTGATGAGAAACAAAACAACACCGGTCAACAAATTTCCAGAGAGACCATTGAAAGTAGAAGACAAACCACTGAACTATGTAAAGTCTTTCACCTATCTTGGTAGCAAAGTCAATTACAGTGGAACTTTAGATGATGGAATCATGCATCGGATTGCTAAGGCTACCAGTCCTTTCGGCAAACTTCGCCATCGCTTGTGGAATAAGCGGGGTATTCGACTGGATACGAAAATTCGGGTGTACTTGCCATCCTTTCGTATGTCTCAGAGTCATGGACTACATACAGGTACCATATACGCCAGCTGTATGTTTTCCATAAAAGCTGTCTGCGTGCAATCTGTGGAGTTAAGCTTCAAGATAGGATATCTAGCGTAAACCTGACTAGCAGGTGTAATATTGGAGGAATCGAGACGCTTAGCATACAGTCTCAATTACGGTGGACTTGTCATGTTTTGAGAATATCTGATGCCAGGATACCCAAGATCCTAATGTACAACCAGTTAGATCAGAGCTACAGGAATGTAGGACGCCCATGGCTAAGATACAAAGACAAGCTGAAAAGCAACTTGTCAGCAGTCAATATGCCACATAACACCCTTGAGTGCTTAGCCTTGGAGCGGGTAGAATGGAGATCAACGTGTTTTAGTGGAGTCAGCAATTTTCAATCTGCTTGTCTGAATAATCGTCAAGAAGCGAGGGCAAGATCTAAAAGGTCAGCCAATCTAAGAGTGATCTCATCTCACAATCCTCACACTTGCTCCATATGTGGCGTTCTTTGTAAATCACTAGCAGGTCTTAAATGTTATCGCACAATCTTTCATAACTGAATCAATAAGCTGTCAGATCCTCATACGTCGAAACCGACGGGAGAGTCAATTATCCATTATTTTGATATATATATATATATATATATATATATATATATATATATATATATATATATATACTAATGTATGTTTATTTAATGTAACGGTTATCATAACAGATAATGGAATCAGGGCGGAGAGCGTGGTTCAAATCTCGGCCTAGCATGTACCGTTTATATTTGTAATAATAATTTTGGGAAGGGGATGAATCATTTTCATCTATTTCTATGGATTAAATATCACAGTAGACTATCTAGCCTTGACAGTCACCTTAGAAGAAGGACAACTTTAAATTGATGCATGTAGAATGCGATGCGAAAAAAAAAATCTACATTATTTTCCCCAAGATGTCATGGCACTTCACAAATAAAAAAAAGAAAGAAATCGAAGCTTTGGAGTTCAAGATTGCATACGTCATGAACGGAAAAAGATTGTTGTAATTGGCAAACTATGGAAAAGCTAAGAGGAACCCATTCCGCCATATTTACTTTAGTTTATTGATTGTTCTGTCTGTGTATTGTGTAGTCCCATAAAATTGTAACAGGTCCTATTTACGTAAACGGGTCTGGTTAGTAATCATACCAATTTCTTTTAGTTTCCTTCCCGTAGAAGTCACAGCAAATATTAATAGACATGAAAGAAAAAAAAAAACGAAAGCCGTAAATAGACACGGTCATCTCCGATGAAGTTGCTGATAGCTGAAAATGAAATATTGTTTAAAACCAACGTGCCCAACAAATGTTTAGCCGGTTGTAACATTACTAGATTGCTTTTAAGAGATTCAACGATTCAATTGGTCTATTATTTTTTTATGTTATTTAGCATATTTTATACTACGTTTATCAAAAAAGAGCGAGAGAAAAAAAAATTAACGGAACTAATTTTCAATTGTCCAAAACTGAAGGCGCGAATAGTTTTTCTTTTGTATCTGAGTAGAGTAGCTTCTTTTTCCGGCGTGTAGCTCACCCACGAATAATTAAGCTCTTTTAAATGCTTTTTTTAATCGATAAAATACAAATAAAGAGTTTTGCATTGGATAAAAGAGATTCATTATTTACAATGTAGATATTGTTTTGTCTTTTAATTGATTTCGCGCTTAAAGACATCTGACACGAATAAGGTTATTTGTCCAGCTGTTTGCTCTTGGAGAGAGCGTGAGATTAGCTTCCGTCCTGGAAATGTAACATGTTTTGCCAATTAATAACAAATCATATTATCTTCGGAAGGAGCACTTCAACAAGGGGTAAGGGTTAAGTTAGTGATAATTACAACTAAGTATTCAGTTCGAGTTTCACACCGTGCGCCATACTTTTGGCCTTGTGCCACATCTGAACTACTCGTAGATCATAGTACACTTTCTTTTGGTCTAATTGTTAGTAAACCTGTCTCGCTAGATGAAGTATTACTGAATAGGGAGGTGACACCTCACTGGATGCCCAATAATTTCGCCCTTATTCCATATCTAGGCTACACTTAGAAAATCATAGTGAACTTCAACGGGGTGTAATCGTTTGAAAGGTTGTCGCGCTAAAACCAGTTATGACTGAGTTGTAATTTCGATTCTCACTGGGTGCTCAATGCTTTCGGCCTTGTGCCACATCTAAACTACGTTTAGAAAGTGTGAAAATCGGTCAAGAAAAGCTGGAAAGTATTGTTGCTTTTACCTTCTTCCCTAATGAACATGTAAAAATACACGCACACATATAGGTATATAAAATTCAGCCGATATGGTCTGTGCTCAGATTTTTATAACATTTTTTCCAATTTCCGAAAAAGTTCTTGCAAATTCAGATGAGAATCACATAGAGAATAAATAAAATAAAATGAAATAAAATAAAATAAAAAATAAAATAAAATAAATAAATGATTTCAAATTCACGAAATCTATGATCGGATCCGGATCAGATATGGCTATTTAAAGATATGACATTTCTTAAGTCACATTAACAACCCCTAACGCAGCCTATTCTGGTCACAACTTCTGCATATTCTATGCTAAATTTGTTCAATGTAGACGAAAAACTGAGTAATATTTAGTATGAATTAAGAGCAACAGTGGATGCACATGAAGGTAGAGTCAATGGGTGTGTCATACGTAGAAATAGTCACATTAGTAGAGGGGGTAAAAATATGGAGGGGTACTGTAAGCCTGAACATTATGGGCATGGTCGCAAGAGAATTGATAATGACGCCAATAATCAAAACGATAATGCCACTAAGAGGCAAGGTGTTACTGCGGGTGAAACCAAACCTTTAATCTCTGAAACTGAAGGAAAACGAGAAGACATCGGGAGAAGGGACTGGAAATCCAATCCTAAAAATAGGGGTTACTGGGGGTGAACCCAACACTTTAATCTGTGAAAGTGAAAGAAAACAATAAGAGAAGGAATCGAAAATCCTATGCTAAATTAGGGGTTTCTGAGTGTGAAACCAATACTTTAAAAAGGAAATATAAATAGATGACTATAGAGGTAACCGCAAATCCAAGCATGGGATAAACCCTTTCTCCTGTTCAAAAGACGCGAAAACATTGTGAACTGGGCCTTACATAAAGAGAATTATTTTAATAGTTTTAGGTGAGATTATCTGAGAGATCAAATCATAAAGAAGACATCGCAAACACAATATTATAATCGTGCACGAAAAGATTCCCTCAAATTATGCTTATTTCACTTAACCAACTTGATTAAATGTTAAATTTCATAGACAGTAACATAATGGAAAATCCGTCGCACTCACCAGATATTAAGAATAAGAAGCAATGATGTTTTCGGTCGACCATTCACAAAGAATGAGAAAGAGAACGAAAAAATGTTCTCTGGAAAACAGTAAACAAGTAATGTTCGTACCAGTAAAAAGTTAAATAAATCAACGGACGAAAGAGAGAAAAAGGTCATAGAAAATCAATGATCTTATACTAACGTTGTAATCAACGAATGAATGACAGATAAAGCTTATAGAATATCAATGAGCTTATACTAACGAAATAATCAACGGTCGAAACACATATGAATGTTATAGAATAGCAAACCGCTTATACTAACGTTGTAATCAACGAACGAAAGACAGATAAAGCTTATAGAATATCAATGAGCTTATACTAACGAAATAATCAACGGTCGAAACACATATGAATGTTATAGAATAGCAAACCGCTTATACTAACGTTGTAATCAACGAACGAAAGACAGATAAAGCTTATAGAATATCAATGAGCTTATACTAACGAAATAATCAACGGTCGAAACACATATGAATGTTATAGAATAGCAAACCGCTTATACTAACGTTGTAATCAACGAACGAAAGACAGATAAAGGTTATAGAATATAAATGAGCTTATATTAACGTTCTAATCAATGGACGAAAGACGGATAAATTTTCTAGAATATCAATGAGGTTATACTAACGTCGTAATCGACGAACGAAACAGATAAAGGATATAGAATATCTATGAGATTATACTAACCTTTTAATCAACGAACTAAAGACAGATAACGGTTATAAACTATAAATGAATTTATATTTATGTTGTAATATGCATTGTTCTACTAGTGCAATATTTTTTAAGATTAGTTTTTGAGACCAGATGTGCATTAATTTGTATAATATTATTAATAATAAACAGGAAATACTAAAATATAATAATAAAAATTATGACTTGGTAAAACTTTTATTATTACTAGATATCCTTCTTCATTCTTAGACATTTTGGTGTCCTGGGTATGACGTTAAACTTCATCCGCGACCTGGGTATGACGATAAACTACGTCCAACAGCAAGGAAGGCCTCAGATAGTGTTTTCAGAAGAATAATGTTGCCAGCTATACGTTTTTTTGGAAACAATAATGTTGCCAGCTATACGTTTTTTTGGAAAAAATAATGTTGCCAGCTATACCTTTTGGAAACAATAATGTTGCCAGCTATACATTTTTGAAATAATAATGTTGCCAGCTATACGTTTTTGAAACAATCATGTTGCCAGCTATGCGTTTTTTTGGAAACAAGAATGTTGCCAGCTATACGTTGTTTTGGACACAATAATGTTGACAGCTATACGTTTTTTTGGAAAAAATAATGTTGCCAGTTATACGTTTTTGAATCAATAATGTTACCAGCTGTATGTTTTTGAAACAAATAATGTTGCCAGCTATACGTTTTTTTTAAACAATAATGTTGCCAGGACAAAATAGGCATTTAATATTCATATAAACTGAATTTGGCATTAAATAACCCACAGTGGTTGGTATGCCATAAAACCCAAACAAACAAACAAACAAAATAGACATTTTGTTTGACTGATTATAGTTGAACGTAAGCTCTTTCATTCAGCTTATACTCACAACTCATGAGCTGTTCTAAGCAGTACACTGCTAATGATGTCTGGTATCTCCAAGACAAGTTAGAAATCTTCCTTGAAATAGACCAGAGAGTGCCAACCACAAATGAAACTAATTCATGTTGCTTGGTATATTTCTATAGTTCTCCCTTCAAGGTTTGATGCCTCTGGATTTTCACCTGCCCCGTTTTGAAGATGTTTTTATCCCGTGATACTGCAATATCTCCTAGGATCCATTTATGACTTCTCTTGTTCGCAAGTGGGATATCAGCGTGATTTCATTCCATGTCCTTGTCACTCAAGATGGCCGGATCTCAAATTAACTTCATTTGATCATTCTCGGTGGATTGTACCACTGTGCTTCTGTGCCCATACTTCCTGTATCGTTTTCAATATATTCTTAGGGTTACTTAGTTATGCTGTTGAGTCCACTCACTGTTAATGTGTTGCACATTTTTTGTAGTTTTACCGCACAGCTTACAAGAGAGTAAATCAAATGTTTTATCAACAGAATACAGGATGGAAATTGTTCTTGAAGCCCTCTCTTGCATCCTGATTATCTGTTCAGTTTTGTTCTTCAAGAATCAGTTTTTGAGTCCATTTCAAGTTTCCCGAACTGCAACCTCTTGTAATTCTTGTGCCAAAATTTGTTAAAATGATTTCTTAAAAATGTTGTTGTTATTGTTGTTGTTGTTATTATTATTATTATTATTATTACTTTGATTTCTGTTGTGCACACATTTCTTTCCGGGTCCTGCCGAGAAAATTAAGATTAGAAATAGTATTATGACATTTTCCACTGACAAACACACATACACACACAAACTAAAAACACACATACACAAACATATTTTACATAGATAAACCTCTTCTTAAGGTGTAGGCTGTACTTCGGAGTAAAATTTTTTGTATGTCTTTAAGGCATGGGTCTTCAGGAATCTCTTCTGTGAGTCTAGTGGAATCTTTTCTAACCATTCCTAGGGCTCCAACTACAACAGGGATTGTTAATGTTCCCACGTGCCACATTTTTGCAATTTCGATTTCAAGGTCCTTGTATTTTGATAGATTTTGAAGATCTTCAAAGATATATGCCATATTAATAAGGAGGCAATTTTTTTTGTTTGTGGTCTTTAATAACAATATCTGGGCAGTTAGCTTTGATTGTCCTGTCTTTGTGTATTGTGTAGTCCCATAAAATTGTAACAGGTTCTATATCCGTAACCGGGTCTGGGTGGTGGTCACACCATTTTCTTTCAGTTTCCTTCCCGTAGAAGTTGCAGATTTTCCAGTGCAGATATTGGCCCATCTGTCATGCCGCGTTTTATATTCAGTGGATGCCAATACTGTGCAACCTGATACAAGATGATCAATTGTTTCTAGATATTTATCACAGATTCTGAATTTTGGGCTAACACAATATTTTAGTATATGTGCTTGATAATTGCTAATTAACAAGCGTTGGTCCTGTGCAGCAAGGATAAAACCATCCGTTTCAGCTTTTAACCCTGCACTACGTAACCGCTAATGGGCACGGAGTTTATTATTTCCTTTGATTTCTGTTGTGTACGCATCTCCTTACTTTATATCAGCCACGGATCACTTTTGTAAAAAAAAAAAAAAAAAAAATCACACATATTTTACACAGATAAAGCTTTTCGTAATATGTGAACTGACTGTACTTTTGAGAACATTTTTTTCTATTTATTATTATTATTATTATTATTATTTGTTGTGGATTCCGGGATGAAATCCGGTACCAATAAATAACAAACGCCAGGAATGAATATAGTAAAATAATGTATTAACGTAATAATACAAATTGGTAATGCAAGTTACTAGTTCCAGGAATACGGGTTAGTAGTAAAATATCTATATAGTTTTGGTATTGAAGTATCGCTGTATGACTTCTTACAGAGTCTACGTCCTCGCTCACTGTGACTCTTGCTCGCTACGTTCGTTCTGTCTGTCTGTTACCTTCACCCTCTGTTGCTCTCGTCGGTATTTATCAATCCACCCACGAAGATCGAATGTGGCACAAGGCCGTTTTAATGTGGCTATCCCCGAGCCTGTAGGCTCGGCCAAAAATATGGCCTTTCTGAACCCGCCTAGACGGGTTCAAGGCCTGTCTACCTCCCCGGACGAAACCTTGCCCTTTGGCAAAGCGTCGCCCGGGTTCCTCTCTGCTAATGCAGAGAGTTCGACAGTCGCCGAGAGTCTGTTGCTCTCGTCGGTATTTATCAATCCACCCACGAGGATAGAATGTGGCACAAGGCCGTTTTAATGTGGGTATCATCGAGCCAGTAGGCTCGTCCAAAAATATGGCCTTTCTGAACCCACCTAGACGGGTTCAGGCCCTGTCAACCTCCCCGGACGAAACCTTGCCCTTCGGCAAAGCCTCGTCCGGGTTCCTCTCTGCTAATGCAGAGAGTTCGACAGTCGCCGAGAGTCTGTTGCTCTCGTCTCTCGGGTCTTCACGTAGCAGTAGTATATGTATATACTGGATGAGTCTATGTGTGTAAAAAAGGGGATAACCCCTCAACATTATCATTATTATTATTATTATTATTATTAATGTATGTTATGATTCCTGCTTTGTATCCGGTAATGCCGGGTCCAAACTATGCTTCTTAAGCCCTGTAGGAGAATTGTCATTCAACTGATAGCCCTTTTATTAGTATGGGATATTCCAAGTAGTGAGATTTTCTAGGCAACTTGTGTGTTGATGTTACTTGGGATACTGTTAGTAAGTTTGTCCATTCCTTTTTTCCCCGAGTCTTGGAACTCCGATTACCATTGGTACAGGCTCAGTCTTCAAATCCTATTAATCTCAATCTCTAGGTCCGAACAATTTCTTGATAATTTTCATGGAGGTGTTTCTCTCAAATGGTACTGCATTTCCTGAATTTTTTGTCATTTATGATAATATCAGGTCTGTTAACCATAGTCTATGAATATACGTAATCTGTTCAATGAAACAACGTTAAAGATTAACACTCATGAATCAGACACTCTACTGAATCTGACTATATCGCCAATACTAGCAGCAGCTGTTCCGCAATTCTTAAGCCTTCGATATCAAACGCTGGCTGTTAGTGAATATTAGGGAAAAAACATGGCTGCCTTTATACACGTCGCATTGAATCATTTGAGCCTTCTGATTGGTTAACCCTTCCATTGGTGAGCTACAAAATGAGTCAGCTCATTTTGGCTGGCTCACTAGTACTACACAAAAATTCCAACAAGGTCAATTGGCTTTTATCTCCCTGTCAGTTTGAATTGGCATGTCCCAGAGGATAGTTACATCGGTATTTTGGGTAACTGTGTCAAGTTGGTGTTCATACCATTTCTCAGTGGTTTCGATTTTGTGCTTCTTGCATATCTTACAGTGCACATATGTCGCTGAAAAGTAGTGTTTTATACGTTGGTCGACTAATTTATTGAGGAAATTGTTGTTTTGAGTCTTTGTTTAATCGTGGTAAGTTCTTTGTATAATAATGTTCTAGAGGAAGAGATCTGAAAAGCTCAATTGATTAAGTTCTTGATTAGGGCTATATTATATTTATCTGGACATTCAATATATATATATATATATATATATATATAAATATAAAAGTGAACATAGAAGTCAACACTTAGAGGCGACAGTCTGTTTCATGCTATATGCAATCGTCAAGCCACGTGGCTTGACGATTGCATATAGCATGAAACAGACTGTCGCCTCTAAGTGTTGACTTCTATGTTCACTTTTATATTTACACACGCTCTATCTCTGATATTGAGCACTTTATTCCATAAATATAGCACACCTTAAGACTATATTTCTTTATATATATATATATATATATATATATATGTGTGTGTGTGTGTGTGTGTGTGTGTGTATGTATGCATGTATGTATGTATGTATAATCCTTCTCAGACAAGGACGAAATTCCGTCAGAAATTCCCCGAAGTTCATTTCAGAAGAAATTGTCTCTACCTACCCTGATGATGACTTAAGAATGTTGTAACCTCGGACAACATTTCTTAAAAAATCCTCTTTGTCTGAGAATGATTATTCGTAACTTGGTAGAGTGGATGATTAAAATTAAACTAATTGAGTTTCTTTTTATCAAAGTTTTCAGATAAGACGTTTAGCCATCTTGATACCATTTGTCGTACGAATCACTAAAAAAAACTATGATTTATTCAGCTAGAAAGAGAACAGGCTAAAATCGTCTTGTGTCAGCCCCACTCTCTTTTCAACTGAGCAATGGTAGGAGGGAAATGATCATTCAGGCCTTCAGTAATGTTACCAACATTCTTACTCCAGCTTCCTTCTTCAAAGTCCATTCGAGAATCATCACATTCACTTGATTGATTTCATTTTAAGTATTAAATGAAACAAAATTGCATTATATGTACATTTCGAGAATAAAAATGCATTTTTCGTTTTTTATTCATTTTTGCTTTTATTAAACATACATATGTGTCAGATAATTTTGCTACACCATCTATCTATCTATCTATCTATCTATCTATCTATCTATCTATCTATCTATCTATCCCAGTCTGTTCATATCTATCTATCTATCTATCTATCTATCTATCTATCTATCCCAGTCTGTTCATATCTATCTATCTATCTATCTATCTATCTATCTATCTATCTATCTATCCCAGTCTGTTCATATCTATCTATCTATCTATCCCAGTCTGTTCATATCTATCTATCTATCTATCCCAGTCTGTTCATATCTATCTATCTATCTATCTATCTATCTATCTATCTATCTATCTATCTATCTATCCTAGTCTGTTCATATCTATCTATCCCAGTCTGTTCATATCTATCTATCTATCTATCTATCTATCTACAGTAGCGAGCATAAAGATCAGAACGATGTTAAGAAAAAGTCTAAACGTGAAATAACAACGTCAAAGAACAATTTATCAAGGAAAAATAAGGATATAAAGGTTTATTATATAATTCCAAAATATAAAGATCAATAAATTTATTTTGAAAAAGTTATAAGTCATAAGAATAATTATATAACATTCGAAAAAAAAAATAAACAGATCTTGGATGGTAAGCAGTTGACTGCAGAAAAAAATACAACCTACTGCGGGAATATCTTCTGTTTAGTCAGTCATTGATTAGAAGAGACATGATCGCCCAAGCGTGTATCACGTATGACACTTGACTGACTGACTGATCGTCGTGTCCTTTAGCCTTGGTTGGCAACCAGACTATGGCAACCTACTGCAGGAAAAAAAACTCCTGTCTAGTTAGTTATGGATTGAAAGAGACATCATCGCCCATACGGGGTACAACTATGACTCTTAACTAGGTACCTCCACTTTTTCGCGGGAAAACAGCATAGCGTAATAAAAAATGCCACAAACTTAGCGAAAATAAAGTTTTATCGTCAAAATGCTTATGTTATTATTAAAAGGAAAGACCAAAGTATTTTTTAATTATTTTTTGAAAATTTTTAATATTTTCAAACACATTCGAAATTTTGGTTAAAGTCTTCTTTTGTTTACGTCATCGCGGGGACGTTAAATTAACATTGTTTTTTTTTTTTTGCGCTTTTTTTCCCGTTGAAAACCCATTGATTTGGAAATTCTTGTAAAATTAAAGTAATTGTCCGATTTTCAGGACTTATTCACAAATGGATGAAATTATTTTTGAAATATTTCTTTTTAGAAAATTTTGGTAAAACATATTTTTTTTAAATATGTTACACCCACTTACTTATTGTTCTGAAATTTCGTTCAAAAACTTTTTATTTTCTGAAATTTTTTTTTGTTTAAAGTAAGAGTCATTAGAGATGGTAAATCACCTACTTTTTTTTTCAAGTTTGTGCTAACTAACTGAAAATCTGCTCTGAATTGAAAAATAACGAATCCAATAAAACTATGATATTACTTAATTAGAAAAGCTTTTAATTGCTTTTGTAAATAAGTAATATTAAGGTCATTATTGCCTGAAGAAATAAAATTTTTTTGATGAATAATTAAATTTTACAAGAATTTTACAAGAATTTTTTCAGTTGTTTTAAATTTTAATTATAATAATTTAATAGATTAAAAATCGTGCAAAACTCTGTATTAGGCTATTTCCTTGTGGTAATTAGTAATTAAGTAGAAACAAAATTTACGAGTTCAAAATTGCAAAGTTTTATAAACTTAGTTGTGCTAATTTTTTTTCAAATAATTTTTTATGTTGTATTTTTTTACTTAATACGTTCCTTATTTCCATGTACGGTAGACTGAAATTGCCATTATTATAAAAAGAATTTTGTCCCTTTATTTTAATAAATAAACATAACAGTAAAACTAAAAATAAAAGCGTTCACTCAGATTTCTAATAATTTTCATTTATGGTCATCCGTAGTAGCTGTCATCATTCGTCAATCAACACATAGATCAAATATTGGATCAAAATAACAGTACCAATCGTTAATAATTGTTTGTATATTACTTTTTTATGCTGTAAGTAAGTAATATTTCTTTTGAATCAGATTAATTTAACATTAAATTTTCTAATTTTACAAAAATAACGTGTCAGAAATTTTTTTTAAATCGATAAATTTGTGTTTGTTTACAAATTTCTTAAAATTAAGAAAATGGCCGTTTTTAAGAAAATTTAAAAAATTGAAATTAAATTTGACATTCCAATGTATATAGTTTCTATCTGAAATACACCAGAATTGTTTACTTAATGGAAATAATAAATTTAATGATTAAACTTTCAATTAAGGCTAAAATGAAATCTTCAAGCATGTTTTTTCATTTTAAAAAAATCATTTTAAACTTAGGTATCGAAAATTTATGCCAAAAAAGTGGAGGTACCTACAACTGTGAGACTGGGTGAATAATGCATCTAACAAATTTATGTAAATGTTTTGCAGAACAGGGATAAGGATTAATAGCAAAAGCACAAATTTTACAAATATCTACAAAGGACAGGAAGGTGTGAAGAGCCATACTCGCCCATATCGATGAATGACCTAGAAAAAAAAACGAAGAAAGGGATTTAGTGAGAGTTTATAGCTATGAGAGACTGTTAGCAAGAGAGAATCGTGTTCTCTTTGTTTTTACTTGTCGGTTTTTAAACTTTGGTCAGATGTAAGGGATGTTTGCATAATGATAAAGACGAATCTAGAAGAGGAAGACGGTAGACACTATACCGGAAAGAGCTTGTTAACCCACGACAGAATTGCCGCGAAAAATGGTTTTAATTTGCTAGTTGACGAAAACAGTTTCAAAGAATTGGACAGACACGTCTGTGACTGTGGCAATGGCGGGTGGGGGGGGATCATTAGGGTTTCCAGAAAATGAAATAACGACGAGAGAGAAAGTTAGATGGAGAGACAGAGAGAGAGACAGAGAAAGATAGAGAGATCAATATTAGAGAGATTTTTTGGCGGGGGTGGAAACATTATGGATATAGTAAAGAATCGGGTGGCTGGACATGGGGGTTCAGGATTGATGGAGTGTTTTCCTTACATGATGAAGATGCGTGCATGCACGAGGAAAGGTTCTGGGTGCGGCTTATTAACAGGAAGGACATAGGAGACGACGAAGTGGAGAGAAAGTGTGGGGACGGGGTTTTGCCGAGAGGGAGAAGGTGGTGTGTTGAAATAGCGACCAGTGTTTTTAATAACCGACTCGGCAAATGGAAGATAAACTTGGTTTAATTTGGTCAAAGTCCGTCGCCGACCCTTCTCGGAATGAAAAGAAAACAGGTGACGCCGCAGCTGAATAGCTGACGTGGAAATAAGAACGAACGAAAGAAAGAAAGAAAGAAAGAAAGGAAGGAAGAAAGAAATAAAAAAACAGGAAGGAAGGAAGGAAGCTGAGGGAAATAATTAATACAGAATAGATAGAAGAAAAATGGGATAATTTAAAGAAAAAAATGAAAAAAGTAATGAACGAAATGAAGAAATAAGAAACAGTAAAGGCAAGAGGGACAAACGAATTAAAAAAAAAACAAAGAAAATAGAAAGAAGAAGAAGAAGAAGAAGAAGAAGAAGAAGAAGAAGAAGAAGAAGAAGAAGAATATAAAAAACACAGAAAAAGTATAAAAACCGAACAGGAAATATCAGAAGAAGAAGAGGAGGAGGAGGAAGAGAAGGAAGAGGAGGAGAAGAAGAAGAAGAAGAAGAAGAGGAAGAAGAAGAAGAAGAAGAAGAAACGAACATACAGTTAACAAAAGAATTACAAAGGAATGAATGGAAAAACGACAAAAAATGAAAGTGAGGAAAAAATTGCGTGAAAGAAAGAAAGAAAAAAGAAAGAAAGAAAAGAAAGAAAGAAACAAACAAAGAAACAAAGAAAGAAAAAAAAGAAAGAAATTAGAAAGAATGAATAATAGCATAGGGAGAATTAAAAACGAGCAGAATTATAAATGAAAAGAAAATAGACAGAAAAAGAAAGAAAAATTTATATGAAAGAATGAAGAAGAAGAAAAGAAGAAAGAAAAGAATGAGAATGAAAGGAACGTTAAAAATGAAAAGAAATTCAAAGGTAGCAAAAGAAAGATAAACAAAAAGCGGAAAAAAAGTAAGAAAAAAAGAAAGAAAGAAAGAAAGAAAGTAAGAAAAATTAAATGAAAGAAAAATAGGAAAAAAGAACGAATAAAAACGTCAGGATTGGAGGAGTGACAAAGAAGCAATAAAATAAATGAAGAATGAAAATGAATGAAGAAAAAATAAATGAATGATGATAAGATATGAAAAAGGAAAGAATAATTGGAAAAGAAAGAAATTAAGGAACGAAAAATTTCAAGTGAAATAAGAAATGAAAATTAATTGGGTGAAGAAAGAAAACAAGAAAGAAAGAAAGAAAGAAAGAAAGAAAGAAAACAAGAAAGAAAGAAAAGAAAGAAAGAAAAGAAAAGAAAAAAGCAAAAGCAACCAAGCGAGAGGGAAAAAAAGAAAAGAAAAATCGAGAGAAAGAGAGATCGAGAGAAAGAAAGGAAAAAGAAAGAGAAAATAAGCAAGAAGAAAAGAATTAAAAATAAAAATTCAAAAACGAAAGAATAACTAAAATACAGAAAAAGAAACAAAAGAAAAGAAAGAAGCGGAAGATGGACGGCGACAGTACCGACCAAAACAAATAAAAGAGTGAAGGAAAAACATAAAATTGATATGAAATCAACAACAATTTACACAAGAAAAGTAAAGCCGAGTTGGAAGGAAGGGGGAGAGAAATGTGGATGTGAAGGAAATGAAAATGAAAATTGAAAGAAAAGATTTATTTTCGTTAAAATTTAAAGAATAAAAGAATAGAAGGAAGTAAAAAATATGATGATAGAAAATCTGTTTTGGTAAATATTGAATGAAAAGGAATGGAATGAAAGAAAAAAGGATTAAAAGAATTTAGACAGATAAGAATTATATTTAAATCTATCTATCTATCTATCTATCTATCTATCTATCTATCTATCTATCTATCTATCTATCTATCTATCTATCTATCTCAATCGGTTCATTATCTATCTATCTATCTATCTATCTATCTATCTATCTCAATCTGTTCATTATTTCTCTCTATTTCTCTATATCAATCTGTTCATTATCTATCTACTGTCTCTCTAAAAATCTATCTATCTATCTATCTATCTATCTATCTCAATCTTTTCATTATCTATCTATCTATCTATCTATCTATCTATATATATATATATATATATATATATATATATATATATCCATCTATCTATCTATCTCAATCTTTTCATTATCTATCTATCTATCTATCTATCTATCTATCTATCTATCTATCTCAATCTTTTCATTATCTATCTATCTATCTATCTCAATCTTTTCATTATCTATATATCTATCTATCTCAATCTTTTCATTATTTATCTATCTATCTATCTATCTATCTATCTATCTATCTATCTATCTCAATCTGTTCATTATCTATCTGTTCAATATCTCTCAACCTGTTCATTATCTATCTATCTATCTATCTATCTATCTATCTATCTATCTCAATCTTTTCATTATCTATCTATCTATCTATCTATCTCAATCTTTTCATTATCTATATATCTATCTATCTATCTATCTATCTATCTATCTCAATCTTTTCATTATCTATCTATCTATCTATCTATCTATCTATCTATCTATCTATCTATCTATCTATCGTTTATTACCGCGTAGAAAGTGATCTCTAAATCTTAAAAATGACATCCCAAAATCGGAGTTCGTCTAATACAACAGTTTACAAAGCTAACCTTATATCCTGTGCTGCATCTGCATTGATAAGTATTAATACTATGCCATGGATCGCGGTAGACTAACAACTGCCTCGGCATGATGAGTGAAGGAATTAATTATTAATGTAAATATTTCTACTTGAAATAATTTACATTATATTGCTCTACTTTAGGTACCTCGAGACGATGTAATGGTTAGCAAGCTTGTCTCGCTAGAACAATTGCGTCTGAGTAGTGTGTTCGATTCTCACTGGGTGCCCCATACTTTCGGCCTTGTGCCACATCTAATCTACGCTTGGAAAATCGCTATAATGCTTTGCTACATTTCTAACACATTAATTTCTTGATTTCACATTAAAATGCAATATTCAAGAGACGATTACACAACAATTTTCAAAAGTTCCTCTGTTCAAATAACGTAAACAAATAAAAATAATCAATCCAAATAAATAAATTAATTAAAAACTGCCCCCCCCCACCAAAATAAAAGAATAGACTACGGCAAGCAATCTAAATACTGGACGAATAAATAGCTTTATTTATCTTCCCAGACGAAAAACAAACTATTAGGTTGTTGCAAAAATAATGACGTAATAATGTCGTTTTTTGACGTTAAAAAATACGTCAAAAAATGACATTATTACGTTATTATTTTTGCAACAACCTAATATTTAATAAGCGACCTAAGAAAATCCTCCCACATTTTTTTTTACTACGTTAATAAAACTAAAAGAATAAATAATACAAAATGAAAAACAAATAAAATAAATTAACCCAAACAAATAAATAAATAAATAAACAACCCACTCCCCCAAAATAAACGCAAGAATAGATTTCCCACAATGCACCACTGACCCATATATATCAATAGTCGAGGAAAAATCCAACATTCGCGGCATGACGATTATATATATATAAATATATATATATATATATATATATATATGTATATATATAAATATGTAATGAAAAACAAACCATTTCAAGGTACAATTACGATAATTTATTTCACCTAAATCCTTTTTTAAGGATTCAGGATCATCAGGTAAAACTTCCAACAACGAATTGAGAGAAAAAATGGGATTAGAAACTGGTGGGTCTATATATATATATATATATATATATATATATATATATATATATATATACTTTTATAACGAAAGATCAAATTTTACTAAAGAGCGCAGCGTTTTACATTATTTACATTGTTCGGGCTGTTGTATTGTTATATTCACGGCGTTTCGACCAATGTACTCTTCGCTCCTCTTCAGGTGTTTGGAATTTCCAAGTGAATGCTTTATTACGTCCACCGAGGTAGGTATTCATAGTTTCACGTGCCTTGCCTCTACTGGATGTCTCAGTTTTCTCCCTTTAATCACCTGAAGAAGGCTGGGTGGTACAGCGGCCGAAACCTCGTGAATATGCCAATAAAGATGAGGACAACAGTCCGAACAATGTGAATAATATAAATAATTAAAACACCTCATCTCAGACATATAGACAGACTCAGAGTACTTTACAAAATAAACTCAGGAACACACACACAAACACGCACACACACACACACACACACATACACACACACACACATATATATATATATATATATATATATATATATATATATATGAAACACGCAAGAGCGACCCAATTCAAGGTGGAGTAAACCTTTGTCTTTCACACACACATGTCCACCAAATGCAATCCTCTATCTCAAGTGGTCCCCGGGCTTTGTAATATATATATATATATATATATATATATATATATATATATATATATATATATATATATGAAGAAATATAGTTTTAATGTATGCGTTATTTATGGCATAATGTGATCACTATCAGAGACAGAGCGAGTGCAAATATAATTATAAAAGAGAACATTGAAGTCAACACTCAGAGGCGACAGACTGTTTCATCCTAAACGCAATCATAATATAACATGATATAAACATCTCAAACAATATATATTATAGTTATCATTTATTACATTGGAATCGTAATCTAGATCCAATCGTGCTTACGATTCCAGTGTAATAAATTATAACCATGGAATATTAGTGTTTGAGGCTTTTATATTATTTTCTTACTCTGTCCCGGACATTGAGTTCTAACTGGATTCTATCCTTTTGGGAATTTATATATATATATATATATATATATATATATATATATATATATATATATATATATATATATATTATACGTGTTTATTATATCTCAAAATAAAAGGCCGAATCCTTCGTTACTTCGTTACTTAATTTCTGCTACTGATGTCTAATTGGAAGAACTCGAATGCGAAAATGTAGCCATGTCTTCTATTCATAGCACCCAGACATGTGGTCTCGAGGATGTAAACCAGAAACCTAATAAATGATAGATAAAATCTTCAGTACGATATCTGTGTGTGTGTGTGTTGGATGTGTCTGTGTGTATGTGTGTGTGTGGGTGGCTATGTGTGTGGGTATGTGTTTGTGTGCATATGTGTATGTGTGTGTATGTGTGCGTGTGTTTTTGTGTGTGTTTTTTTTCTTGTTCGACACAAAATCGTTCATACGACACGTTTGCTTAATTTTTTTATGCTACAGCAGTGGATTATAAAAGCTGGAGCAATCGCCGTGTCTTAAGGCCTGTGTTATGATAATCTGTGTAGCTGACGTATGGCAAACAAGTCAATAACCTATTATTATTATTTTTTTTTTCCGACGAGGGACATCGTGGAGAAATGATACGATGTTGTAAGACCGGAAAGACCTAGTGATACGAGGCTAAAAACATCACCGATGATGTGTGCCAAAGCATCAAACAGATACATTTCACGCACACACACACACACACACACACACACACACACATACATATATATATATATATATATATATATATATATATATATATATATATATATATATATATATATATATATATATATCGTTCATCAGACGACACTTGCAAGGATAAATGCTTTCTAATTAAATTGAATTAATAATCGTTCTGATTTGGCAGTGAGCTCTCTGTATTACCAACCCTTTCATTACTTTCATCATCATATATATATATATATATATATATATATATATATATATATATATATATATATATATATGCATTTTCCATTAAAAACGACAGACAAGGTACTACGGTTAAACTTTTTATTTGGTTTTTCTTGCGTTCGAACAAGAGGTTTCTTTTCTTGACAAAGAGTGTGTAAGAACTGTCCAAATGTTTTATATTTCCGAGCGCTTTCGGCTATACCTTTAGACATTATCATTATCATTATTATATATTTAACCGATTTGGCTTTTATAAAAAGAATGTATAAACATAAAAACGTCTTAAGATAATTGTCGGACTTTGTCATTTCATAATGTGTGATGTCATTTGTTCACATTTGGATACGCTTTGAGCAGATATGAATGTCCGTGGGAGAATCATGGAAGATTGAAGTTTATAGACAGTAAATTAAAGCTTGTTAACCGAACGCTCCTCTGTACTCAAATTGGCTAAAGCACGTCAAGCTAAATGACGGTTCCGTGTAGGATACAGGTTCGAATCCTGTCGGAAGGACGAATATTTTCTGTGAAAATTCCTCGGATATTCAGGCCGTTAAATGTTGTTTAATACTGTTTCTTTTAAACAGAGAATTTACTTAAATATTTGTATCTTTAAAAAG
>OZ010599.1:27990199-28002699 GCA_963932145.1 Acanthosepion lycidas
CTTCGTATTCCATTGGTAAGAAGTTCCATTCACACAGCTTTTTCCTAAGGACGGGCTGCTTTATGGAACAGACACCCGAGCATTTACTTCCCCAAACACTGCAATAACTTCTTCAAGTCTACGGTCAACTGTTATCTATACTAAATATCATCGAATTTCTATGTGCATAAACAAATCCCAATTAGTGACCCTCTACCTTGAGGGGCTCTTGAGCTTTGTATTAGATGAATAATAACGTAAAAAGGACAATTTACTATTTTTGCCTCAAAATAACAAGCATGGCCAGTCAAGAACGCTATCAGAATGCAGTAGTGAAAGTGTTAAATATATATTAACAGATTTTGGGAAGGCGCTCACATTCCAATAGATGAAAAGTAGATTTTTGGTTTCGGCAATATTTTGCCGTTGAAATGACAGAAATTTATACCTGGAATTTTATTTCTATTTTTTTTTTTTAATTCTAACTTCCCTACGAGCATGTTTTATATTTCTATTTTTCATAAACCAAACACGAATGTAGAAATGTTTTAGCTTCTTTCGTTTCGACGCCCCAGAGCTTCCCATGAAAACTTTCTGTGCACTCTAATTCAGAAGGAAGTTACGACAAATAAAATTATAGATTTCACGTCAAATGAACAAATATGCCAACGTCGACAACAAAAGTTGAGACGACAACAACAACAGCATCGGCCCTAAAGCGAATGAAAGATCGCTTTGTCGTTCCCCTCCATCACGGTTTTGAGAAAACAAGCAGTTTCATTCAGTTTATTGCAAGAATTATCCAGTGTTGGCCTACGGGAGAAAAATGCCCTTTGGCCAACATGAATTCTTTTCAAGTGACTGATTAAAAAAATATTTCTAAACAATGGCGATACCTTGTGGCATTTCGTCTTAGTTGGTTTCTCGTGCAAATATCGAAAAACTATCTTTTTTTTCCCGCGTTTCGGCATTTGTCGCTCATTACGCTTTCGTCGGTGTATTTTGGTAAATTGTCTTCTAAAGCGTTTCATTCAAACACGGTCTCTTCGGATTCTTTTGTCTTACTTCCTTCAAGATCCTTTTCGTCAAGGTTTCCTTTTTTTTAATATTTCTTGATTCGTTTCTTCTTCCACGAGGAGACTTGAATTATTACAAGCCACAAGATGCACTCAAGCTAGAGAGTTACCGAAGGGGTTGATCATTCTGTTTTTTTTTTTTTTTTTTTTTTTTTTTTTTTTCTCTCATATATATTTTATACCTTTTCCTCCACATTTTTCTTCTTGATTTGGTTCTTTCCTTCTTTCCCTCTTTTAAAATCATTCAGAATTCGTTCTATTATTTTACATTCACTCTTATTCTCGTCGGTATTTTGTCCTTTACATGTCTTGCTTCTTTATTTCACTCAAAATTATTCAGCGCCTATTTCTTCTTTTTCTTTCTTTCATTCATATTCCTTCATTAACTTCTTCAGTTATTTCCCCTTCAATAACTTTGTCACGATTTTTAAGTTAATATTTCTTTTTCTTTTCATTTTTCTTTCTCTTCAACACCTCACGTATTAATCTTTTATTTTCATTCATTTATATTCCTTCATTATCTTCTTCAACATTTTCACTTTCATCCTCCTTCTTCCCAGCTTTTCTATAAAATATTTCAGTAATTTATTCGTCAAATTTTCATTCTTCTTTTTCCACTCATACCTTCAATAATTTCTTCACCTTCTTCTATTTAATCTTCCTTTGTTTACTTCTTTTTGTATCAAAATCCTTCAATATCCATCTCTGTAATCCTTCTTTTTTATTTTATTTCACTCACAATCCTTTTCTTCAAAGATTTTTATTCGTTGTATTATTATTTTTTTTCCTCAAAATGTCTCTGTATTTCATTCACCTTTTTTCATTTTTCTTTTTCACTCTTAATTTTCATTCTATTTTTCACCTCTTCCTCGTTCGATATTTTCTCCACGATTTTAACTTTCCGTTTGCTTTCTCTTTTCGTCTTTCGTTTAAAATTCTCTTCATTCTTTATTTTTCTTTCACTCAAGTTTCTTCAAAACTTTCTTCACATTTTCTTATTGGAGGTTCTTTTATTCTTTCTTTCTTTTTTTCTTTCTGTTTTTTCTTTCTTTTTGATTTTCCTTTGTTCTATATTTTTTCTTTTTTTCTTTCTTTCTTTCTTTCTGTTTTTTTTCTTCGTTCGATATCTTTCTTTCTTTCCTTCTGTTCTTTTTCTTTCTTTTTGATTTTCCTTTGTTCTATATGCTTCTTTCTTTCTTTCTTTTTTTTCTTTCTATTCGTTTTTTATTCGTTCGATATTTATCTTTCTTTCTTTCTTTCTTTCTTTCTTTCTTTCTTTCTTTCTTTCTTGCTTGCTTTTTTTGAGTTCTTTTTCTTTCTTTTCGTTTTTTCTTCGTTCGATATTTTCTTTTTTTCTTTCCTTCTGTCCTTTTTCTTTCTTTTCGATTTTCCTTTGATATTTTTCTTTCCTTCTTTTTTTCTGTTCTTTTTCTTTCTTTTCTTTTTTTACGTTCGATATTTTTCTTTCTTTCTTTCTTTCTTTCTGTTTTTCTTTCTTTTCGTTTTTATTCCTTCAATATGTATTTTTCTTTCTTTTTCTTTCTTTTCGTTTTTTCTTCGATATTTTTCTTTCTTTTCGTTTTCCTTCGTTCGATATGATTCTTTCTTTCTTTCTTTTTCTTTCTTTTCGTTTTTCCTTTGTTCTATATGCTTCTTTCTTTCTTTCTTTCTGTCTTTCTTTCATCTACATAGATATATAGATAACTCAGTGACACTTAAAGAAAAGATCAGGGAAACCCTTTTAATCATATATGTATGAACACACACAAGCACGCAAACATCCGCCAGGTTAAAATGACATTTATTCGCCTTTGGTTTGGTTTGGTTTGTTTTACGGCATATCAACATCTTAATGGGTTATTTAATGCTGACAAGATTTTTATTGATGGTAATATTCTTTTTCAAAACTGTATTGCAAAGTTCATTGTTGGTAATAACCTTTTACAAAAATGTATTGCTGGTATTAAAACCTATTTTTCCATTTTCATAGAGTTTTGACCCCAGTTTGGTGGTCAACTATTTGCTCATAGCTGGGACCCTAACAGGAGCCACCACCCCGAATCAGGGTAGACCTGGAACACCAGCAATTAAGAGGCGTTTCTACGATCCTCAAAACCTCCTGATCTGTTGGATGTAGTTTATCGTCTTACCCAGGTCGCTATTCGCCTTTGTACGAAAAAAAAAAAAAAAAATGAGCGAAAGGTTCCTAAAAGCAATGTAATCCAATATTTCAATGAAACGTTTTTCGACGTTACAACCCCCCTCTTCCTGAAATTCCCCAAGAATTTTATCGTTCTCGACAGTGTTCAATCATTTTCTTTTTCTTTCCTCCAACTTGAACACAAAAACAAAAAAGTGATTCAAATTCTTTAATCAGAAGACACATTCGTTGGATATCTTTTCTACATCGCTGAGATGAGGTATTATGATTATTTATATTATCCGGACTGTTATCCTCATCTTAATTGCCATATTCACAACGTATCGGCCGTTGTATGCTCCGGCCTTATTCGGGTGATTGAAATTTTGAACTGAAACCGTTATTCCATTTTAAATATTCCATTCATATCGATCAGTCTATTTCTCTCTCTATTTATGTTCATATCCACCTCTCTATATCTGTGAGATGAGGTATTATGATTACTTGCGTTATTTACATTATTCGGGCTGTTATCCTCATCTTCATTGCCATATTCACGAGGTTTCGGCCTTCTTGTACGCTCCGGCCTTCTTCAAGAGATTGGAATTTCGAACCGAAATCTTTATTTCCTCCATCGGGTAGATTGTTCTAGTTTCACGTGCCATGCCTCTTCCTGATGTCTTCAGTTATTTGCCTTTACCTCAATTCTCCAAGTTTTTTTGGTTCAACACTGCTGTAGCCTGGAACTGAACAGTCAACACTTTGGGTCCAGTCACTGGATCTAGATAACATCTTTATCCACTGAGCCATGTACCCTTGTGGATATTGGTGATGAAGATGAGGATAACAATGTAAATAACGTAAATATTCGGCGGAATTTGAAAAAAAAAAAAGAAGCAATTGCGAACAGTTATCCACGACACCACCTTCTAATTAAACATTACCTGGTATTTCCAAGCGGTTACCCATCTAGGTACTGATCAGACTCGGCATTGCTTAACTTTGATAAATCATACGAAAACCGTTGTTTCAACGTGATATCGCCGTAAGTCGAAAGCAAGAAAAGAACGTGAAGTTATGACATTTCGCCCTTCACAATAAAATATGGCTGATCGTGGAAAACAAGAAATCAAAAACGGTGGAATTATTATTTTCCTGTTTTTTGCCCCTCAACTACTTCAATCCTCGGAGGGGAACTGTGTACAGAAGAAACAGACTTTTTTATTCTTTTTCCTGAACCTTTCAGTGAGCTTTCATATAACTTTGCGGCGCATATCTCCTCTCTATGCTCTTGACCGACAACCGAAGATTACGGAATTTGATGTGCATCGCCCTCAGTCCATTCAAATTTTCATTTCATAGTTGCCATCCTCCTACACTACTTGCCATCGGAGGCCATAAGACCCAGTCTGTCCGCTTAGTTATGGTGTGGAGAAGCGATGGATTCATGCCTTTCCCAAGGATATTAACATGTAAGCGAATCTAATGAACTCGACTGGAATTCGAACTTGGCTCTTGGATTCCGTAACTTTGTGACGTAATAGATAATGGCTGGGAATTGTTAATCGTTATATTCACTTACGTGCAAATATCCTTGGGAAAGGCATGAATCCACCTCTCCCTAACTAGTTATGCGCTAATTAGTAAGACTTTTATCACTAAAGCATGATTAGCTCCACCCCCCCCCCCCATCCCAAATTCTTACGATCTAAAAATATTTTCTGGATATATATATAACCTACAAAAGGTTTGATATGTCCTATAAAATGAATGAATCAATCAGATAGAAACAAAAAACGTTTTGCTATCGCATCTGGTTTCGAGCTGCACAATCTTCACTTTCCTCTCTTCATATAGTTACAAATCTTCTTTGCTGTCCAGTAACGGGGCGCCTTATTCTTTACTCTGCAGCTTTTTTTCACATCGGCGCAACTTTGTAATCCTATTGCTAGTTCAGAGGAGTTCCATTCTTTCGTTCCCCCAGTTCAGGCCTTTACACATAGAACTCGCCTTGCACACGGTGACGAATTACTTTCATTTCTTCCTCAATCCGAGCCGCTATACATTTTTCCAAGAAGACTCCTATAACGGGCTGGCAATCTACTGCATGCGTTCCACGCATGACACGTCAAGCAATTTCCTGCAGCACACAGTCCGAACCCCTTACTAATACAACGCAAAGAAGATATTTAGCTGTTTCAATTTTAATATATACTAAAGTATATATACTGTATATTACTATATAAAATATATTGTAGAAAAGGTATATTGACCTTAACTTGTATAAAAATACGTATGCTGTTGGGACACTGAATGATTTTAATACACGAAGTCGGCACAGAGTTAGCAAAAGGTTGTCGACTCCTGGTCTAACAAAGGATTTAACTAATTTTATTTAGAGAGTAGCTTTTTTTGTAATCTTTTACATTTTTTTTTACACAGGTTTATTTATCGAATATCAGTTAAAAAAAAAAAAAAAGAATTCGACATTTTCTTTGTGGTGGTATCTAATAAAAAAAGATGATAAGACTATTAATATTTAATATATGTTAGAACAGGTGTCGGTAACTTCCGGCACGCTTCCTGCACGTAGCACGCCAAGCAATTTCCAATGACGTGCAGTCGCAAATGGCATCACGAACTCAGAACCAATGACTACTACAAGACAAACAAGATATTTCACTGTTTCACTTTTAATATATACTAAAATATATTAACTATATATTACTATATAAGATATACTGTAGAACAGGTATATTGAACTTCATTAAAAATACGTATGCTGTCGGCACACTGAATGATTTTAAAACCCTAAGTCGGCAAATAGCAAAGGTTTGGCGACTCCTGTCCTTTAAAAACTATTAGGTTGATGCAAAAATAATGCCGTAATAATGTCGTTTTTTGACGTTAAAAAATACGTCAAAAAACGACATTATTACGTCATTATTTTTGCACCAACCTAATATTTGGAACTGTTTAAGATCTCGAAATTTGCTGCAATGTTTCCTGGATTTGTTTTTTTTTTTGTAATTCCTTGTTAATTTTAATTCATCTTTAATTTTTTTCTCATATTTCGATACGTTTTCTAATTTCTCCGGCAAATGCCAAAAATAAAAAATATCCCCAAACGAGCGGTTTCAATAGATGTCTGTGAAATACAAGTTTTCATAGCAGTTCCGTCTCTCTATATCTATTTATATGCACTCTCTCTCTCTCCCCGTCCCATACACTCTCTCTCCCTCCCACTCACACAGAGTTTATTTCTATTATTGTGGGTTATATATTGTATATATTACTAAACAAAGTATTTAGCTGTTTCAATATTAATATAAACTAAAGTATATATACTTTATAAAATATATTGTAGAACAGGTATATTGAATCTGACTTGTATAAAGATACGTATGCTGTTGGCACACTGAATGATTCTAAGACCCTAAATTGCTTGCAAAAGTTGCTGACCTCTGCTTTAAGCTGTCGGAGTTAGCGCCTTCTTACTTCCTTAATCCTTCACCAGGGGTTTCTCTACCCTGGCTACAAATACTGAGCAATCTTTAGCCTCCCTCTCTCTTTTCCCTCAGGCCTTGGGCCGTATACCACCTCGCGTGGAGGTGAGGTAATTCTTTCTCTTCTTTCTTCATTTCAACTAATACCAATATGGGAGCTCTCACCAATACAGCGTTTCCCAAATTCTGGGAACACGCTAAGAACAATACCAATACACGTACGTACGAACACTCACCACAATACACACACATAATATTCACCACACAAACTCAATGTAACTGTCCATGTGCTTGTAACTTGTTGTTAATACATATATTTGTTTTTATGAATAAAAATGTTAATAGGAAAACTAGTAATTTCAAACGCGTTTCGTCCAATGTGGACTTTATCAAAGCAAAATACGAAATGAATTTAATTGAAAAAGGTAACTAATAAAAACAAAACAAAAAAAAAACAAAAAACCAAACAGAATGTTCCTAGCGACTGGAATGTAGAGAAAAGCTATTTTCATATTGTTAACTGAAAATAACGTCAGTATTTCTCACGTGTGGAGAATATTGTCATTATATCTGTGTTGATGTATTCAACCATTTTCTTTTGATTTTATAAATCTGTTGTGTATATTTGTTTGTGAGAGCAGTAATTTTGTTAAGAAAGGTGAAATGGAGAAAAAATCTTGGGCGTAGATTAATATTTGGCTAATATTCTATGGCGGCACTCTCAAGAATTTTCCTTCTGAGTGAGTTATTTTCTTTTTTTTCTACTGGTTAAATCGGAGAAATTTTCATATATTTGTTTGTATATAATTATCGGTCTTGTTTGTTTTCTTTGTCTTCTCTGGACTTAATAAAAGTCCAACATTCTCATGTAGCTGGACCGGCTAGCAGGAAATTTTAATCCACATGTGTTCTTTATATCTTTACCGTCACGGTCCTCTACAAAACCATCTTATGATTGTTACTTTTTATGCCACACGAGGCACGCCAAGCAATTTCCAAAGGCACACAGCTGCAAATGACATCACGAAGTCCGAACCAATAGCAGTATTTAGTCACCACCCCCACGAGGTCATCATGTGGCACAAGGCCGGTTTATCAGGGGGTTCTCCGAACCCGTGGGCTCGGCCAAATATATGCCCTTTGAACCCGTATAAACGGGTTCAGGGTCGGTTTACCTCCCCGAAAGAGATTCCGCCCTTCGGCGTAGCCTCGTTCGGGTTGCTCCCCGCCCGAAGGCCGAGAGTTCAACCGATCCGCCGGTCAGCCGGTCGCCCGACTTCAAACTGAACTATATAAGGACCAATAACTACTACAACGCAAAGAAGATATTTAGCTGTTTCAATATTAATATAAACTAAAGTATATCTACTTTATATTACTAGATAAAATATATTGGAGAACAGGTATATTGAACTTGTATAAAAATACGTATCCTTTTGACACAATGAATGATATTAAAACCCCAAGTCAGCTCATAGCAAAAGGTTGTCGACTCCTGTCCTGTAATAATTATTTTGGAACTGTTTAAATTTGCTGCAATGTTTCCCGGATTTGTTTTCCATTAATTACTTGTTCATTTTCATTCATCTTTAAAGTCTGTCATATTTTGATGTGTTTTCTAATTTATCCGGCAAATACCAAAAATTAAAAAAAAAAAAATCCCCAAACGAGCGGTTTCAATAGATGTCTGTGAAACAAGTTTTCTTAACAGTTCGCTCTCTCTCCATATTTATATCCCCCACTCTCTCTCTTTCCCCGTCCCACACACTCTCCCTCCCTATACCTCCTCTCTTTCTTTCTTTTGCCTTATTACGGTCGTTTATGTATTTTAACATCTCTTATCACCGTTCCCCGCGGGGGATTCGTGTCTGTTATTTTAATCAGTTAATGACGACGTGCAGGAGTTAGAATAAATGAATCAAGTGAAGGAAATAAATGGAAGATTAAAAAAAAAATCGTGCAGATTATTGAAATTAAAAAGCTTGTTAAAAAAAAAAAGAAAAAAAAAAAGAAAGAAATTTCACTAATTTGGAATAACACTCTGAGAGCAATTTTAAATTCTAAATTTCGCCAAATAAAAAAACGCAAGAACCAATCAACCAATCAAATTACACAGTTATTTTTTTAAAAATGTTTATGATGGATTAGGCGTAGAATATGAAGGAAAAACTCGATAGTGAAGAGGATATGAGGGATATATAACGTTTGACCTTTGATAGGAAGAGTTTGAAGAGGTTAAATTTATGGTGTTCACCTGCGCGGACGCTTCATTCACAAAGTAGTAGTTGCTGGAAAAAGCTGTGGGTAAATTTCTCGTCACATTTGGGAAAAGTGTGAAAAAAAATTCGACTTAATGGAGGTAGCATGGCGAGTACAAGCTGTAAAGGTCTGAACTGGTGGAACTAATAAACGAAACGCCTCTGGACATTTGCCATAGAAACAGCCTATAGGCTTGCAATGTTGCGTCTGTGTGAAAAAAGCTACAGAGTAAAGAATAAGGCGTCCCATTACCGGACAGCATAAACGATTTGGAACTCTATCACGGTTGGAACGTGAATATTGTGCAGCTCCAGCCCAGATTTGGTAGCAAAACATGTTTTTCTAAACTGATTGATTCAATATCTACGGCTTATTAATAGGTTATTTAAAGCCTGAAAATATTTTTAGATTTTAAGAATGTTTTGTGAGACGGAGATGATTCAGTGATAAAAGTCTTACTAATTAACCCATAGGTGTGGGGGCAAGAGGTGGTTTCATGCGTTTCCAAAGGATATTTGTGCGTAAGTGAATATAATGAAACCAACTGGAATTGGAACTCGTCTCTCCGATTAAAAACATCCGAGCCATTATACATAGCAACATCTGCAATATCCAAGCTTACAGCAACTCGTATCACACAAGCATCTAAGGTACTGACATGGATGTTGCTTAACTTCGGTGATCGTAACGTTCCAGTTAGAGAAACCATTGACATATATATATATATATATATATATATATATATATATATATATATATATATATATATATATATATATATATATATATATGTAAAATGACAATTGGAATAAAAAGATCTTAGATTTCGCCGACGCGTTTCGTCTTCCGACTTTTTCGTGGCAAAAATGAAATCGAAATGTTCTTGTTGTTATAGTAACATTAAAAAAATCCAAATTTAAAAAGATAGACGCTTCTGTCTAAGCCTTTTTTTCTGGTGAATGTAAATTATATACAAATTGTATATAATTTACATACATTACAGAATGTAAATGTAAATTATATTATTAAGATTTATACCAATCTGTCTTGTCCACAGAATTGATCTGGGAATTTAACTATATATATATATATATATATATATATATATATATATATATATATATATATATAATATTAGGCTGTTGCAAAAATAATGTCGTTTTTTGACGTATTTTTAACGCCGGAAAACGACAGTATTTTTGCACCAACCTTATAATTCATCTTTACTTCCATTAAACATTGCCTTAATTGCCTAAAGTATTAAGAAAATTATTCTAACCTGAAACCACTGAAGTCCCATTTTATAACCACAGAAATAACGTATATTTTAACGTGATGGCGTTTCACTGGGTTCAGTTTTGGGTCCAACCTTCAGTAACTTCTATGAGGATAAACTAGAAAATAATGTATTTAGTACCACCAAGAAACCCTCCATCTACGTAAGATGTGTAAATGATACACTTATATTAGTTAAAAACATAGAAGTAATAATAGAAGTCAAAAAATCATTAAAAAAAAAACAACTCAATTTCATATATGTACTTTACAAAGAAAACAAAATCGCTTTCCTTGATATTTTTATAGACACAAATAACAACACATTTACAACCGCTCTGTATAAAAAAAAATCAACCAGCAAAAACTCTTGCACTCTCAACTATAAGAGTGGATGTCCAGATTACTACAAAATAGCACTTTCTCTCAGAGATTTGACGTCGCCTCTCTCTGTCTTTTTTTTTACAATTACTTTCATGGTAATTGCTCCGGTGAGCTGCTTTCGCTGGTTCCCAGACTTCGCGAATTCAAGCGTCCTACGAGGCTGGCATCCCGCTCTCACCCTTTCACTGTTGAAACTGTTAAATATAGCCATCTCTTCTATTCCAAAAGCTTCATATCTCGCACTTCTCGCCTGTGGAACTCACTTCCCTATTCCTGTTTCCCTGATAGCTATAATCTCCAACTCTTCAAATGTAATGTCAATCGACATCTCCAGTTTCCTTGATCTATCCACTACCCTTCTCCTCATCCTTTCCTCTATCATTCCTATCTGCTCTCGCTCCAAATCTTCTATAATCCCTTGCATGCTAGTGGCTTCCCGCCTTGCTAGGGGGGAAATGCTTAAAAAAAAAAAAAGAAAAAAAAACTTATACCGAATTTAATTAACTGAGAAATTAATCCATCCACAAAAATGATTTTCTACACTGAACTAAAAAATATTGAGCAGGCTCATTAATAAAGACTTCCCAAACCACATTGTAGATCACCAAATGAGACGATATATATATAAAAAAAAAAAACTCAACACACATGAAATAGAATATACTTCTTCCCCAAAGGACACTAAATATATCAAACTACTATTTTGTAACCAGATGCATGCTAAATACAAACAATATGAAGAAATCATGAAGAATCTTATTTATGCTAACATATCTTCCAAAGATTCTAATAAAAAAAATAAAATTAATCATATATTATAAAAAATACAATACAACCAATTCAATTATTCGCAACAACTCCTCCCCACTGTCTCTTGAGTGAATGTATCTCTGACAAAAAAAAAAAAAAAAAAAAAAAAAAAACGGAAATAAATATAAATGTTGGAGATACAACTACATTAACGTCTAACACGTGTCTGACATTACTCTTCACATTCACAGTATAAAAAAATTACTAATCGACAACACAACTATCCTACTTCAATAAAATAATAAATTCAAGCTACAGATCATAGAAGCAATTTATATTAAAAATTAAATCCGTCACTGAACCGAATCAACTATGAGAAATGCAGTAATATTCTGAAATGCCTATAAATTAACGCTTTAATGCGCGCATGGCTGTGACATTGTAACATTGAAGGAAAAATTCAATAATGGAAATTTTTTTCATGGTCTAATGAACCCTCAGCCATTGTCAAACGTTAGCATTTAAAAGCATAATGAAAAAATTACAGTAATGGATAGCAACACACAGCTTTGTATAAATACTTGTACCCCTGAACAACATATAGTTTTGTACTACTTGGACCACTGAAGATGATCTTGGAGAGTACTTGAGAAATGAAAATAAAAGAAATTTAAACAGCTATAGCACATTTCTCTAATCCATTAATATTAATACACGTAATGTCATTCGTGAGTGTGAACAGATTTTATTAGAAATTAGCAGGCATAATGTCTGTAATGTATTCAATCAGACATGCCTAGAAGAGAATTTTAATATATATATAATTATATATATATATATATATATATATATATATATATATATATATATATATATATATAGGATGCAGCAGAAATACCTCCTATATTTTAAAGGTTAAAAAAGAGCAAAGTAATAATTTCACTCACGTTTAATAAAAAGCGGCGCAGTTCTTATTCATTTGATTTTATAAATGATATCCTACAAATAGTGGCTTCTATTGGCCATTGTATACCGTTGTAGTCGATTTCTAAAGATTTCTGTCATCCGGAATTTCAAGCGCTTATATATATATATATATAGATAGATAGATAGATCGATCCCCGAAAAAAG
>OZ010599.1:28007699-28032699 GCA_963932145.1 Acanthosepion lycidas
TAGTAGAAAGGGAAATTAATGGGGCCAAAATGAAAGCAATCAACACCTTAGTTATACCCGTAGTAAAATACAGCTTCGGCATTATTAAATGGAAGTTGAATGACATTAAAAAATCGGACGCCAACACCAGGAAAATGCTTACCCAAATGTGGATGTACCACTCGAAATCAGATGTTGATAAGCTGTACGTACCAAGAGCTTTTGGTGGTTGAGGCCCAATCCAACTTTAACTAACTCTAAAAATTACAACTATTGGATTAAAAGCATACTTCAAAAAAGCCAATGACTCTCTCCTACAAATAGTATTAGGTTGGTGCAAAAATAATGTCGGTTTTTGACGTTAAAAATTACACATATATATACATATATAAAGAGAGTGAGAGAAAAAGATCTATGTATATAACCATATATATATATATGTGTGTGTGTGTGTGTTACACAGATAGATGAAATTTTATACGCATGTACATACATATTAGCATGGCCACTCATTGTATATATATATATATATATATATATATATATATATATATATATATATATATATATATATATATATATATATATATATATTGAACAATAAAAAATAATCAAAATCTTCAAACACACTGGGTTGTAGATTAATATTCTTTCGTTTTTATTATTTCATTTAGATTCCTCGACTAGTTTCGGCCAGCATGGCCATCATCTGGAGAAGAAATATTTCAGCTTGCTGGTAGCAGTGAACTACAGAAATATATATACACACACGCATATATATATATATATATATATATATATATATATATATATATATATATATATATATATATATATATATATATATATATATATATATACAAATAACATAACAGACTGTTTCGCTGCTCATCAGTGTGACTAGACATCCGGTTGCCTCTAGCTCGGATCGAAACCGGACTGAATTGGTATCAGCCGGAGATTCTGCCGTGAGTAGGTGGATTTTTGGCGTATTTATTTATTTATAAACACGTCCAGTGACTGACAGTGACTCGATTCGCTATGCGAAGAGTCTCGCTATATATAAGCTATAATAATCACTGTTTACAAACCCATACCTACTCCCTAGAGAGCTCAACCGAAATTAATATTTATTTCAGGAGCCAATATAACTAGCCAATATATATATATATATATATATATATATATATATATATATATATATATATATATATATATATATTTATGAATAAAAATGACAATAGGAACACTGGTAATTGCTGACGCGTTTCGTCCAATGTGGACTTCATAAATAATGCAAAAATAATGTCGTTTTCTCACATAGTAACATATGTGAGAAAACGACATTATTTTTGCCTCAACCTAATAAAACACCAAATCCATTCAATCAATTAAAAAAAAACTGCACTCTTCAAGAAACAGATTAATGTAACTGAAACCCGACCAGCAAAAAAACGAAGCGAATAACATCTACAACAAACGAGTAAAACAGAAAGTGAAACAAATTGGCCAAATGAAATCACAAAAAAAGGAATCTAAGAGGACAAGGCGTTGCATGGCAAATACATAAGAAGATCGAACGGAGCAGATGTGGACCAACAGAAAACGCATCAGTGGCTGAGGAGCACCAGGTTGAAAACTGAAACCGGGGGCCTAATTATTGCAGCTCAGGACCAAAGCCTCGCCACCAGATCCTATCATTGTCACATAATCAAGGAGGGAACTAACCTGAAATGCAGGATTTGCGGAAAATACGATGAAACCCTTGACCATATTAGATTGTATCAATAGTAATCAGAGCTCTGGGCTTCCTGAGAAAAGGAATGGACAATTTTACCAACACTGTCCCAGATAACGTCATCATACAAAAGATCGCCCTACTAGGAACACCCCATATACTAAGAAAACTGCTATCAATTAAATGACAAATCCCCTATAAGGCTTTTGGACCCGGCTCTACAGGTACAAGCAGGAAACATAACATACACAAATAATAATAATAATAATAATAATAAAAGATTGCAGTAGATTAATTAAAGGGATTCCTGGAAGTCCATGCCTCAAAGAGATACAAAAAATTGTTCTGACAAGTACAGCCCACACTTTACGAAGGGGTTTATCCATGTATTTTTTTTTTTTTTGTCAGTGGAAAGTGTCATGATGCCATTTCTAACCTTTGGTCCTTGGGTTGGTTCCGGAAAGAAATGTGTAAACGCCAGAAATCAAAGGAAATAAAATTAATAATAATAATAATATTAATAGAAATTATCAAGCACACATAATAAAATATTGTGTTAGACCAAAATGCAGATTCTGTGATAAATATCCAGATAGAATTGACCATCTTGTATCAGTTTGCACGGTATTGGCACCCTTTGAATATAAAACTCAACATGATAGAGTGGGCCAATATCTTCACTGGAAAATCTGCAACTTCTATGGGAAGGAAAATTAAGGAAATTGGTATAAACACTTCTCAGACCCGGTTATAGGACTACACAAAACAGAGAAAACAATCAAATCTGATCGCACTGACATCCTTATAAGACACTGAAAACTAAAAATAAATAAATAAATAAATAAATAAATAAGTGCCTCCTTATTGATATTGCAGTCCCTGCAGACTGCAATGTATCTTTGAAGATCTTCAAAAAGCTGTCAAAATAGTTGTAGTTGGAGACCTCGGATTGGTTGGAAAAGATTCCAGTAGATTCATTGAAGGGATTCCTGAAAGTCCATGCCTTAAAGAAATACAAAAAATTGTCTCACGAGTACGGTTCATACCTTACGAAGGGCTTTGTCTATGTAAAATATGTGTGTGTCTTTTTTTATTTAATTGCTCAGTGGAAAATATGATGTCATTTCTAACCTTAGGTCTCTAGGTGAGACCCACACCAGAAATCAAAGGAAATATAATAATAATAATAATAATAATAATAATAATAATAATAATAATAATAATAATAATAAGAAGAAGAAGAAGAAGAAGAAGAAGAAGCATATAAGTGCAATAACTATGATGCACAAACATAACTCTGCATTGCAAGTATTGTTAACGGACAGACCACTAGAAAACATCATAGGATAAATAATTTTATATATGCAACAGCTTTGGCAGCTACTGGGAAATTTAATGCCAAGACAAAGATTAAAGAACATACGAAAAGATTCCACTTGGAATGCAAATTTAAAATGAGAAATTGAGGAAATCACCTGTGACTTATCGATACTGGATGAGATTTTTAAAAATTGAAATATTTCAACTGAGAAAAACAAGAAGATCAAGAAGAAATATAAGCTTAAAGCAGTAAATGAAATTCCACCAGCCAAGGAAATAATTAAACAGAAAGGGCAAAGTAAACAAGGTACAGAGAAAAAGACGATAAGAAAAGCGTTGTAGTTTCTATCGATAAGATATTCCAGACAAATTTCAAGATGTTTTACAGGTAAATTGAAAAAAGCAGTTATAGAAGTAAAAACGCCACCATCTATTGGATACATGCTAAACTTTTGGGAGAATATTTGGAGCAACCGAAAGAAACATGATCCCAAAGCAGATTTTGAACATCTTCTATCAGATTGAATAGTATTAGCACCCACTAAATAGAAAATTCGGAATGAGAGGATATGCCAATATCATCACTGGAAGGACTGCAACTTTTACGGGAAGAAAAAATGCAAGAAACTGGTATAAACATCATCTAGGCCCGATAGCATAGATAAGGCCTGTAACAAATGAATGGAGGATGGCCCTGAAAACGTCCGTTTTTGCGTTCTCAATCCTATTTCAGCCTCATTCGCAGCAGCAGTTGTAGAGGCGTTTCTCCTCAGCCGCTGAGTCCTTTGATCAGCAGTTTCAGTCTCTCGCGTAGAAGCGTTCAGGTATTCTCTTCTGGAAAGCTGATGGTCACGTTGAAACTGTAGTAGAAGGCTTCACGCAACGGCAAATGTAACCTCACTTGAGATAGATTAAAAAGTTGGCAAAGAGAAGAGGAATGTGTAAGCAGGGCTGGACGTAGCGAAGTAGAAGCGGAATTGTGGAATTAAGCGGTAGCAATAAGCTTAGAACTGCGTAGACAATCAGTATGACACAGCGACATTTGATTAGAGGTGTAAATTAGCTTCAGGCAGCCAATGGGAAAATCAAACAGGTGTCCCGTTCCGCAGGTCATGCGTATGCGCCTGCATCAGCGCGTTACAGATCGCGTGACACATCGCGTGTTGCATGACCACACGTACAGGGGTTGCTGCACGCGCTAAATATCAAGGTCAGCAGCAACCTATGGGCAACGTGTGGAGATGTGAATCACCACCACGCAGTATGAGGTTGTACTGGAATGTTATGTGCTAAAAAGTAAGTTAAATTTTGCCTTTGAGTTTTTTGCAAAGTGTAAAAATCAGTTTTCTCGATTTTTCACCTTCAAGTTTGTAATTTGTTTCCAGCCAGTTTGGGCTCAGAACCGGCACTGAAGAATTCACTATCAAAAAAAAAAAAAAAAAAAAAAAAAAATGGAAATCGGATGAAAACTGTGTAAACTCATAGACAACATCCGATCACACATACACATGCAAACACATACATACACACAGACACTCCTTGAGAATTACAGATATAGATAATATTATTGTAATAATTTAAAGTACAGTGTAACCCGGATATAAGATAAACCCTGATATAAGAGAGATTTTCTCTGGTCCCAAATTAAAGCCTGTGTTAATATATATATAATAGACCAAACCCGGTTATAAGAGAAACACGGTTATAAGAGACTTCTTCTCCGGTCCCAACAACTCTCTTATATCCGGATTACACTGTATTTGTTTTTATTAAAGTTTTTGTGTTTTTCTTATATCCGGGTTTCTCTTATATCCGGGTTAAACTGTATATGAAACATGATCGGAATTGTGTAGGTTAACATGTTTTTCGATTTAATATCCTAAAATAAATGATATTACTCTACTTTGTATTGAGCCCTCTTTTAAATTAAAAAGTTATAAACGTTGGAATTGTACTTTCTTTGCTATAATCTTACCTTGTGACGGGAGGAAAAATGTATGCAGTTTATTAATACAGTGTAACCCAGATATAAGAGAAACCCGGATATAAGAAAGATTTATCTGGTCCGAAATTAGAGCCATACTTAATTAAACAAAATAGCCCAAACCCGGATATAAGAGACTTCTTCTCCGGTCCCGACAACTCTCTTATATCCGGGTTGCACTGTACATATATAATTCTTAAAATGTGTGTCCGTGTGTGTATGGATGTGTGTGTGTGTGTGATCGGATGTTGTTTACGCATTTCCACAGTTTTCATCCGATTTTGATGATTCTTTTTGTTTGATAGATAATTCTTCAATGCCAGTTTTGCGTCCAAATTGTCGGGGCACGGCTCTCCACTATTTCCTGTCCATCATAATTCTCAGCAACGTTTTACTATTTACTATCTGTTCCTGGATATATATCTTTCACAAAAACTTTAATAAAAATAAATACAGTGTAACCCGGATATAAGAGAGTTGTCGGGGCCGGAGAAGAAGTCTCTTATATCCGGGTTTGGTCTATTTTGTTTAAGTAAGTATGGCTCTAAATTGGGACCAGAGAATATCTCTCTTATATCCGGGTTTCTCTTATATTTGGGTCTCTTATATCTTATACAATATACAGTGTAACCCGGATATAAGAGAAACTCGGATATAAGAGATATTTTATCTGGTCCGAAATTAGAGCCATACTTACCTAAACAAAATAGACCAAACCCGGATAGAAGAGACTTCTTCTCCGGTCCCGACAACTCACTTATATCCGGGTTACACTGTGTGTGTGTTTGTGCGTGTGTGTGTGTGTGGCACCTCAAGGAGGTGTAATTGTTAGCAACCTTGTCTCGTTAGATCTAAATGTGAGTTCGATCCTCTCTGGGTACCCCATAGTTACGGCCGTGTGCCACATCTAACCTACGCTTGAAAAATCACTATATATATATATATATATATATATATATATATATATATATATATATATATATATATGGGGGGAGGGTGCGTGAGTGCGTGTGTAATTGCCAGTTCACTGAATACCAACGTCATTTATTCCAGTTATTTTGTTATGCCGCCATTTAAAATATATATATATATATATATATATATATATATATATATATATATATATATATATATATATATATATATATATATATATATATATATATATATATATATATTGCCGTGTATATCTTTCTTGCTGACATGACTGAATTACCATCTACATTCAGGCTAATATTAGTACAATGATTCAAAAGGAGATTATCTCTATTTCTTTTCGATAAATTAACGAGGGTCACGTTTCGTCCGTTGGATGACGTCATCCGATAGACTGACGATATATGTATACGTTTGCATGTATGTATATGTGTGTGTGTTTTTGTGTGTGCAAATATATGTATAACAATATACATATATATTTATAATATATATATATATATATATATATATATATATATATATATATATATATATATATATATATAACTATATAGATGTTTGCATGTGTAATTATACATATAACAATATATATATATATACATATATTTATAACAATATATATATATATATATATATATATATATATATATATATATATGAATGAGTGTATACTCTTGTCATGATATGTCTTCGTGCAATAAGGATATGAAGACATTTTAGATATATTTTTTGTTAACATATATCTTTACATGACAAAGTGAAAATGTGAAAATGTATTTGCTTGAAGAACTAAAATAAAATAATTGAAAATTTGACAAAAGAATAAATTAAAGCAAGAAACTCAAGAAAGCATCCTCTAAGTTTAATACATTTTAAAAGAGAAAAAAAAAATAATATAGAAATTCCACTCAATAAATAAATTAAAAAAAAAAAAAAAAAACCTTAAATACATTAATTAGCTTCCGTTTATTTATACGTTCGCCTCTAATTTCACGTTCTCATTTCGTTATACTTTCGTGTACGTATTTCTTTTATAAATTATTCAGGAAATTAATGAATCAAGTATCTAAGGATTAAACAAATGTAAAGACGAATAACGCAGATATTTGAATAAATAATTTTAAAAAGAAGGGAGGAAAAATAAATTTTAAAAAAATGGTGTTAGAAATTGAGTGAGAGATTGGAACAAACAAAAAGCACAAACAAAAAACACAAAAACCAAAAGATTTAAGATCATAAAAGGGAAACAAGATTTGAAGAATACAATAAAAAAAAAATGTAGTTAGAGGCAAAGGAGAAACAAATTGAACACAAGGAAGTTCGTCACGAAATATCAAGTGATATAAAGCGAGAAAAAAATGGCCGCTGTTTTTATTTTTATTTATTTATTGAATGATGGGAGAATGGGAACGAAAGGAAGAAAAAAATCACGGAGAAAAAACTGAAGTAAAAAGAGAACGAAAGTAAAAAAAATGATAACGCCATTGGTAAGAATTAAGAGAATTATGCCTTTTACAATCTTTCTTCATATTATTCTTTTTCTTTCATTCTATTTCGATGAAAAACAATTTTTCATTTTGTTTCTGCTAACTCAAAAGATAATTCGACGTATTAACGCTCTTCTTCCCCATAAATAAGACTTCCTTTTATCCCTCGTTCAACTATACACTATCCTTTTCTTAATCCATCTTAGGTTCGCCTATTCTTAAACTCTCACGGATACACAACACAACTCTTAACGATCACTTTTATACTTGGGGTAATTCTTTTCAAACTTGTCTCGCTAGATCTATTACGACTAAATAGTGAGTTCGATCTTCACTAGGCGCTCCACACTTTCGGCCTTGTGCCACATATAAGCTACAGTTAGAAAATCATTTTAGTGTTGAGATGTGGTGTAATGCTTAGCAATTTTTTTCTCGATAGATCAATTACGACTGAAAAGTGAGTTTGCTCCCCACTGGGTAACCCATACTTCCCACCTTGTAACACATCTAAGCTACGTTTAGAAAATCACCTAGTCAATTTACTACTGAGTTCGATCCTCACTGGGTGCCCTATATTTTATGGCTTTTGTCACAACTAAGATACGTTTAGAAAACCACCATACAGGACTCTTAACGAGCGCTTTTATACGTGGTGCAAGCTTGTCTCGCCAGATCTATTATGACGAGTGAATTAGATCCTCACTGGGTACTCCACACTTTCGGCCTTATGCCACATTTGCGCTACGCTTAGAAAGCAACCATGCTTATTTTGACGTGGTGTAAGGATTAGCATGCTAGTTTCGCAACATCTTTTACTTTTAAATAATCGAACTCATTGATTGCTCCACACTTTGGGCCTTGTGCCGCACTATTAAGAAAATCATTTGAGCACTTCGACGTGGTATAATGCTTGTCTCGCTACATAAATTACAATTGAATAGTGAATGTGTTCCTCACTGTGCGCCCCATACTACCTGCCTTGTGCCACATCTAAGCTGAGCTTAGATAATCACTTTCACAGTTGTTAGATGCATACGCAGTAAATCTCGAGTTCGATCTTCACTGGGGGCTCCATACTTTTGGCCTTGTACCGCTTCTAGGCTATGCTTAGAAAATCACCATTCACCCATCTTAACGTCTCACGTTTCTATCAGCTTACGGTCAGATCGCGTTGAAAGTTAAGCAACGTCGAGCCTGGTCAGTACCTCGATGGGTGACCACTTAGGAATACTACGTGCTGTAAGCTTGGATGCGCGGGTGGTGGAATGAATGATGACTCGGAATTAATAGTCGGCGAACCGAGTTCCAATTCCCTTTTGGTTTCTTTATATTCACTCACATACAAATGCAACAAGGGAAAGGCATGAATCCACTCCTTTTCCACCCAGATAGTAATTTTTAAAAAAATCACTGAACATTTATCACTCAAAAGAAATTCTTACAATCTAAAAATATTTTCTGACTTTAAATAGCCTGCAGAAGGTTGATAATCCGTAAAAAAAAACAATCATATAAAATCACAAGAATTAGAAAGCAGAGGTATACAGCTGACAGTTTAGATATTTCTGAACAGATTTAGCACCATACATAACATCCATATGTAATTCTCGATCTAGCGAAGTTATTTAGGAATATGACTCCTGTTTCCAAGATAATATTTTGCTTTAGTACCAATTGGTGGTATTAGGCAAAACTATCCCTAATCTATGTTATTTCTTTATCTCTTGTGCTAAATTTGTTATAATTGGTCCAGATACCCATGTAAGGGTGCTAATTTAGCACCTTACAATAAATACTACTTTTTATAGATATGCCTCTGGGGTGGTCCTTCACCTTCTCACAGTAAAGTAGGATCCCAAATCCAACGATGATAGATTATATCTTTTTATTTTCAAACCTCTCTCTCTCTCTCTCTCTCTCTCTCTCTCTCTCTCTATATATATATATATATATATATATATATATATATATATATATATTGACTGAGGAATCGGAGAGCCGAGTTAGAATACCAGTCCATTGCATTCATTTACGTAATCATACTTTTGGGAAAAGGTATGAATCCTATTCTTCTTTTATGGGTAAATAGCAGCTCTTGGATGGCATCTGATGCAATCACTGTTGACGTAGTATTATTCAAGGCCAAAGAAATTTCCTCACACCCACCAAAATAGATTCATATTACTACACACCAATTCAAATAATTTAATCTGAAGAAAATATAGAAATCGATCACACTCTGTCATTCCAATCGGTCTAAGACTGACCGTATGGTGAAAAAAAGAGACTAAAACGGTTGTTTCAATTAATTTGCACATAGGTGTATATAAAACTTTTGTAAATACTTTATAAATATATCAGAGAAACTATACACGAAAATAGATTCATATCACTGCAGACCAATGCAAATGCCCTAATATGAGGACAAAATAGAAATAGTTTACACCATGTCATTCCAGTGGCTCTAAAACTGACTGTATAGTGAAAGAAAGAAATTAAACTGTTGTTTCAATTGATTTGCACATTGATGTACACTTATTTTTTTCTCTTCCTTCCTTTCAACTCCCATAGATTCTTGTGTATCATTCCTATTTTCTCTGTTAGATCATTCTTCTCTTCGTCTCTAAAACACATACCCGATCCTTACATTGATCTTAGACCCATTGCAGTATCATTCAGTTTGTGTGGCATGAGACATTATAGTATATTTATTATAGGAGACTTTATCAGTTTCACGACTTGATGAAAAGAGAGAGTCTATTCAAGATCCTGCCTAGTATTGGATGCCCATCAAAACTTCAGAGCCACATTGAATCTTTCCACATCAACATGAAAAGGACAGTGCCGTATGAGGGAAGCACATCGGAGACATTTGACATAAACAGCGGCGTCAAACAAGTCGGCCTCCTTGCCCCAACACTCTTTGGGATTTACTTCGCCTCGATCTTGAAGCATGCCCTCGACACGAAAACAGAGAGGGAAGGAGTTTACCTTCACACCAGCTCGGATGGTAGGCTGTTTCATTTTGCACGCCTCAAGACCAAAACAAAACTACGGGAGGCTCTGATCGGTGATATGCTGTTTGCGGATGATGTTGCCGCCGCAACCCAGACAAGAGGAACTCCAGTTTCTGATGAATCGCTTCTCTGGCGCCTGCAGGGACATCGGGATTACTATCAGAGTGAAAAAGACGAATGTCTTAGGACAGGAGGTGGGTGTATCACCAATCATCACTATTGGCGACAATGAGCTGGGAGTTGTGAAACAGTTTACGTATCTAGGGTCTACGATCAGCAGCGACCTCACCCTGGACAAAGAAATAGACACGAAGATTGGGAAAGCAGCAACCATATCATATTTGCTCTCCCCACCAGGCGAGTGTGGGAGAATTCCAAGCTCTCTGTGAAGACAAAGATGGCAGTCGACAAATCCCTGCGCCATAAGCAAACGGGATCGAGACATGGGCGACATATGCCAGTCAGGAGATGAGACTGAACACTTTTCAGTTGAGGTGTATCCGCCACATCCTGGACATATTGTGGATGGTCGACTGATATTCTGTCTCGCGTCGGCCTAACAACCATGGTCTATCTGCTCAAACAGCGCAGGCTTCGATGGCTGGGTCATATTCTTCGTATGGAGGATGGCCGAATTCCCAAAGAAATCCTCTACAGGGAACTGTCAAATGACAAATAAGACCCCGGTCGTTTCAGTTGCATGAAGTAAAATAAGTAAAATGTAAACAAACGGCAGATTTTTAATCTGTCTGTTCTGTTCTTTTATTATATATATATATATATATATGTAATGTAATAAAAAGAAAAGAACATCTTTGATGTTATAACATTTCTTATTCTATATTTTCCCTGTCCATTCATTCACGTCATCCGCGACAGACTTTCTTTTCATAATTTGTTTCCCCGTTAATAGCCCTAACGAGAAGGGGACGAAACCGGTCGACTTGTGTTTGTGTTTTTGTTTTAAAATTTATCATGGCCTATAGTAAAAAATCTCTTGCTCTTAATGTCATGATACGTTTTGTACCGTTAAAACATATTGAAATATCTATCTATCTATCTATCTATATCTATATCTATATATATATATATATATATATATATATATATATATATGTATGTGTGTGTGTATGTATATATATATATATATATATATATATATATATATATATATATATATACATAAAAAGAAATTCTAGGAAATTCCATATCAATATCGATGATAAACAATCCATCGTTCATATTTCGTTTTCTTTCTCATCGAACCCATTCGGCACATCTCAGTCAATACCAACAATTGAGTGTTGTAAGTATGACATACATGAATTAAATATACCTTGGTAGAGATGCTTGAATATAGACATTAAATAAATACCACTGGCTATACATGGTTTGTAATACATATTAATAATGTATGCCTTGTTATACATTCTATGTGCTAAACATGGTAATTTTTATTAATTTTTACTTATATATATATATATATATATATATATATATATATATATATATATATAAAGAAATATAGTCTTAAGTTGTGCTATATTTATGGAATAAAGTGCTCAATATCAGAGATAGAGCGTGTGTAAATATAAAAGTGAACATAGAAGTCAACACTTCGAGGCGATAGTCTGTTTCATGCTATATGCAATCGTCAGGCCACATATGCTGTTATTTTTCTCGGCTATTTATATATATACGGGTCTGTGGTGCATTGTGAGTATTCTATTATGGCGGTTATTTTTACCGGAAGTCGTTTGTTTATTTATTTGGGTCAAATTATATTGCTTGTTTTTATTTCTGCAACAATCAACCCCAAAATTGAACAAATAGCTTTAATTAAATACTCAAACCTAAACAAAACTGTTAAATAAGTGATATAAACAAATTTTTACTACGTTAATAAATAAATAAATAAATAAATAAAATAAGAAACAAAAAAATAAAAAATAAAAACAAGCAATATACAATTATACAATGTATATATGCGTATATAGATATATGTACGACTTAAATTTTAATTTTATTAGTCTCTAAGGCCCTTTCAACCAACATCTCATCAGGAGACAATCGTTGGATCATTAATTAACGAAAGGAACAGTAACGAAAATGAAGAGCAAAAAAAGGGGGGAAACACGCTAAATTAACAAACAAGTGTATATACTTGTAACGAGGGGAGGGGAAATAACGTGTAAATAAATTAGCGAGGGACAGTTAAAATAAAATATCCCCCAACAGATTAAGGGACTTTACAAATTCTTCCTGCCGGCAGAGAGAAGGTTTCCTTAATCCTATACAGACTGATTCCAAAATCTTCAAATGATTGTTGGAACCAGCCGTATGATTGATTTTAAACCACTCTTTTGTATACGACTTGGCACAAGCTATATTCTCAACTAAGTGTTGATAGCCGATTCCATATTTATGGGGGGAAGATAACACATTTTATCCATCTTACCAAGTCGTATTTATATCCAAGTAGTGTATATATATATATATATATATATATATATATATATATATATATATATATATATATATATATATATACATTCATGAATCATTCATAACAAAAACAAATATAGAGGTTAATGATTTAAATGGCGAGAATACTTCGTCGCAAACAATATAAATAAGATACATCAACCCCGAACCTGTATATAAATAATATGATCCCTGTTTATAAATTCCAGTTGCATAAGGTCTTTTGAATTTTACAAGCTTTCGTCTGTTCCTACAGACATCATCAGGTATGGAAGTAGATTTTGTTCTTGTTTTTACTTCTCAGTAATAAGAAACAAGTAAACAATACTAATAAGAAATAATAAACAGACGAAAGCTTGTAAAAAATTAAAAAGACCTTATGCAACTGGAATTTATAAACGGGGATCATATCATTCATATACAGGTTCGGGGTTGATGTATCTTATTTATATTGTTTGCGACGATGTATTCTCGCCATTTAAATCATTAACCTCTATATTTGTTTTTTGTATGAATGATTCATGAATTTATAAATTATATTTGCACCTTTTAATTGAAATATATATATATATATATATATATATGTGTGTGTGTGTGTGTGTGTGTGTGTGTGTGTGTCTGTGTGTTATATCTATTTATAGCACCATATGTTGAAGTTAAAAACAGAGATAATTCCTTATTACAGAAATTTAGACGAGAAAGTTTATTGATATATCGTTCTTTATATTTGTTAATTTGTGCAAGTTCGGATTCATTCGCGTCGCGACAGCCATTACCGGCGTTGTTTGCATACATTCGCTGCAAACCAGCTATGAGTTTGATATTGACGTTAAAAAATACGCCAAAAACCGACATTATTTTTGCACCAACCTAATACTTGTCTTGATTATTGCGCACGCAATATAGTTCTCTTGCGCAGTAATTTCGATATATTCAAAATATCATCTTACTTATTATAAAATGCATATTGTGTGTATGTGTATGTGTGTGTGTGTGTGTGTGTGTGTGTGTGTGTGTGTGTTACGTTTATATATTGGATCGGATTTCCTACAATTTTCAACCGATTTCAACAAAAATTCACAGGACTACGTAAAATTACGTTGCGGTGGTTCTAACAGCGCCAAAAATTGGAAAAACACATTTTTTTTTGCACAAAATCAATTATAAAAACACAATTAAGAGGCATTAATGAAAGGGGGACAACTCACTTCGAGTTATACTTATTATAAAACCCAGGTGGGTTGTGTGTGTGTGTGTTCGTTTATATATGGGATCGGATTTCCTACATTTTTCAACCGATTTCAACAAAACTTCTCTTTTTTTTTTGGCAGGTAGTGTTTCCTATTGTCTTGCACACTTTTTTCTTTATTTTTACATTCACAATGCTTTAAAAATTGTATTTACAAGACAATTGTTTATAATAAAATTCTATTCAATCGTCAGACTCATAACGATTGAAAACAATGTTTTGTTTGAGTTTAGACTTGACCAATTCCAAAAAAAAAAAATAATAATAATAATTAAGACATGCGTGTTCGTCAACCTTAAACAATAATCTTTGTCAATTTTATTTTTCAGTCTTTATGATGGTCGATACTTGATCTATCTCTTACTGTTACATCCCCGGGCAACGCCGGGCTCTACTGCTAGTCTTGGATAATTTGCAGTTTAGCACCTGCACTCAGTTTGCATTAAAGATTTCCAGAATACTTACATTTATATGTAATTGTACATGCTTCATTCGAAAATTTGATATCATCTACCGGTTTGGAGTTATCGACAGTAAGTTTTGGATTCATTCGCGTCGCGGCAGCCATTACTGGGTTGTTTGCATATATTTGCTGCGGAATAGCTATCAAGTGTAATATTCACTTGTGATTATTGCGCACAATTTAGCGTGTGTGCGTAAATAGTTCTCTTGCGCAGTAATTGAGACAAGTTGAGACAAGTAAAAAAAACAAAAACGCCCGTTAACTACATTCTTCGGCGTTTAGCTTTCCGCAGCGAATGTATACAAAAAACGCCACTAATCGCTGTCGCGAACGACAGCAAATGAATACGAACTTTTACACTCGATAACTTCAAAACGCGAGATTTTAACAAATTTATCAAGCCAGATTCGAATTAAGCATATACAATTACACATACATATAAGTATTCTGGATATTTATAATGTTAACTGAACGCGGGTGCTAAACTACAGTTTAACGCTTCATATTATATACTAAGTCTTCTTTGAACTGATTTTTATTTTTTGCCTTTTCTGTATACGTGTTTGAAATGTTTTTCTTGCACTTATTTTTAGGATATACTTCTCCACCTGCCGTTCTCATCTGACATTGCACCTTTTGATTTCTACCTATTTAGGTCCCTGTAGACTACGCTTAATGGGAAAACCTGAACAAAAGAACTTAGAACAGTTGACCACCCAAAAATAATGACAAATTCTGGGAGAAATTCTACCTCGAAAATGGAGAAAGGTAGTGGAACAAAATGGCACATATGGGGTTGAATAAATCTATAAACGACTATTGTATTTGAAATTCATTTTTGTTCCGATGCAAATCTCATTCTCTTTGTATATCTATCTATCTATCTATCTATCTATCTATCTATCTATCTATCTATCAAATCTCATTCACTCTTCTCTCTCTCTCTCTCTCTCTCTATATATATATATATATATATATATATATATAGATAGATAGATAGATAGATAGATATGTAAAAGGCAGGACGTGTGTGTGTGTGTAACGAATGCACGGCCGCAATTTTCGACGGGTTTGCACCAAAATTTGCATGCACATGCTCCAAGTTAGTGGGAAGGCCAACACCGACTTTGCATTTCCCAACTCCCATCAATAGTGGAAATAATCGATTTTTATCATTCTTCTACGGCAGTTTTCATGTAGTTTGCGGCCAATTTCTACTGACCAGAGTGAGAGCTTTTAGCTGGCTGCCACGAATAGGCAGGAAGATTCTATTGGTCAGTGTGAGAACCAACAGCTGACTGACACGAATGTTAACTAGCATGCCAAAAAAAATAATCGATAGCTGCATTCGTCACAAGTGGGAAAAACTTAAATCTGCATGGCACTTTACTCCAGTTGGCTCATTCCCTTGTTTAAACTCAACGTTGATTCTGATTCCGCAGAACTGGGTTGGGTGTGAAAAAGTATTTGTTGTTAACATTCTTTTTTCATTCGGGTTTTCCAGTTACGAGTCCTTTTATAAAGCTGATCGTTTTGTGTTCATTTTGTTTAGTTCTTTTTTCGTAAGAGATTTAATGTTTAGTATGGAGCTTAGAAAAATTCGCAGTGTGAGATAGGCAAGAAGTAAGGCATGTAGCAACATCAGCACAGCAAAGGGCACTCCTTTAAAGGCAAGGAATGGCAAAAGTATTTTAAGCCAAGTGATAGCGATTGCTGTTTGAGTCGTACGATTTTTGAATCAAGCACGGGCAACGCCGTGCCATGCTGCTAGTATATATATATATATATATATATATATATATATATATATATTCTTCTGTCAGTTCCTCTCTCTCTCTCTCTCTCTCTCTCTATATATATATATATATATATTTATGCATATAATCTCATACTCTTTGTATATCTATCTATCTATCTATCTATCTATCTATATATATATATATATATATATATATATATATATATATGTATGTATGTACGTAATCTCATTTTCTTTGTATATCTACCAATCTAATCTCATTCTCTTTTTTATCTATGTATCGATTGATCGATCTATCTATATATCTAATCTCATTCTGTTCACCTATCTGTCATTCTCTTCCTCTCACTCACTCTCTCTCTCTCCCTCGATATATATATATATATATATATATATATATATATATATATAGATAGATAGATAGATAGATAGATAGATATAGATATAGATATAGATATGGATGTATATATCCTCTTCTCTCAATCTATCTATCTATCTATCTATCTATCTATCTATCATAGTCACGATCATTATCTATTTATCTATCTCAAGTTGTTCATATCTATCTATCTACCTCATGTTGTTCAAACCTATCTATCTATCTATCTATCTCAAGTTGTTCATATCTATCTATCTATCTATCCATCTATCGCAAGTTGTTAATATCTATCTATCTCAGGTTGTTCATATCTATCTATCTATCTATCTATCTATCTATCTATCTATCTATCTATAGACACACTGTGGAGTATAGGACCAACGGCTGGCTTCATTAATTGCTGCTGACGTGGATTTTACGAAGTGGAGTTGCTAACCCCTGTTATTTTTCTCCTATACTGGTTAGCAACCGAAATCTGGAGAGCTTTCTCTGCCCCACTCTTAAATCCTAGCTTTTAGAGTGAAGAATTGGATACAGTTTTTTCTAATGTATTCGTGAGAAAACGAACACAACGATCTAGGCTATAATTTGAAAAAGTGACACGCCATTCTTACTTTTATTTTTTATTTTTAACTGCAACGCCCCGTTCACGTCCATCACTATCTAACATGAGTTAAATCATCTCAGCGATCTCTTTCGATCTTCACATTCATAGCAAACCCCAGTCAATTCAGCTCTTTGTCCGCTTCTCTTTAGCCACGCGTCTGAGTTGAATTCACTTCATGAAGCAATGAAACATTTGGCGGGATAAAAAATGACTGAGAGCATTGGCGATAAAATAAAACAAGTCGGAGACAACTGGTAGACGTTATCTGGAACGCTGTTTTATTTTATGAGGTATTATTACCTTGAAATATGTCAGATTGTCTCTCTGTAAATTTCAGTACAGTTTCCGGTGATCCTCACCCACCTAACGGTCAGACCAATCAATTCTTCTTCTTCCTCTTCTTCTTCTTCTTTTTCTTCTTCTTCTTCTTCTTCTTCTTCTTTTTCTTCTTCTTCTTCTTTCATTTTCATTTTTTCCTTCTTCTCCGTTGTTTTCCCCCTTTTTTTTTTCTTTACACTTCTAACGGTCAGACTAATCAATTTTTTTTCTTTCCTTTTTATTTTCCCCTTAATTCCCTGTTTTTTTCTTTTTTTTCTTTTACCCTTCTAAGAGCCAGTAAAAATGATTCGTCTTCTTCTTCTTCTTCTTCTTCTTCTTCTTCTTCTACTTCTTCTTCTTCTTCGTTTATAACTTTTCCTTCTTTTAATCTCATTTAATCTAGCGCCCCGATCTGCCTTGTTCTCTCTTCTACTACTTGAAGAGTATTTCTTCTTCTTCTTCTTCTTCTTCTTCTTCTTCTTCTTCTTCTTCTTCTTCTTCTTCTTCTTTCATTTTCTCCTTCTTCTCCGTTGTTTTCCCCCTTTTTTTCTTTACACTTCTAACGGTCAGACTAATCAATTCTTTCTCTTTCCTTTTTTTCCCCTTAATTCGCTGTTTTTTTTCTTTTTTTCCTTTACCTTTCTAAGAGCCAGTGAAAATGATTCTTCTTCTTCTTCATTTATAAATTTTCCTTCTTTTAATCTCATTTTATCTAGCGCCCCGATCTGCCTTGTTCTCTCTTCTACTACTTGAAGAGTATTTCTTCTTCTTCTTCCTCTTCTTCTTCCAATTTTATTTTCTCTTTCTATCCCGTTTTTCCGTTTTCTTTACCCTTCTAATGGCCAGACTGATCAATTCTTCTTCTTCTTTCATCCTTCGTTTTCATTTTCTCTTCTTTTTTCTTCCCTCTTTTCTTTTCCCTTCCTCTTCTCATTTGTCAGTTTTATGCTTTCTTTCTTCATTCATTCATTCATTTTCTTCTTTTCTTCTTCTTCTTTCTTTGTATAATTTTTTCTTATTTGTCCTTTCTTATTATTTTCTTCTATTTCTCGCTATCATCATCATCATCATCATCATCATCATCATCATCATCATCATCATCATATTCTTCTTCTTCTTTTTCTTCTTCTTCTTCTATATGCAATATCCCTCCTGTACCTGATCAATCATGGCTCTCCAGAACGTTCTGTCCTTAATCACTCTTGTCTTTTTGTTAACTGTCCTAATACTTGTATCGTTAAATCGTTTTTTATTTCCAGAATCTCTTCTTGTAATGTAAAAAAAGAAGTCTTTCTGGCTTTAAATAACCTATAAAAGGTTCATAGGACGTAAAAAATTTAAATAAAAAAAAATTAACATTACTAATGCCGGTTCTGTCATTAGATTACAGAAGCTCGTTAGGTAAGTTTTTCCCATCTTTCCTGTGTCTCTCTTGCTTGCAATGTGCCTTGTGAGTGTCAAATTTTCTAAGCCCTCTTTTCTGATAATGTGCTTGAAATTCAAATTGTTTCTTTCTTATTCTAAGTATTTTACTCGTTAGTCAAAATATTCAGTCTTTGGGATTATTAGTATCTTTTTGTAGAAGCACTTTTTTGTCGCCTGAAGTCACTTCGTCTTTGAGAAGATTGTCCAGTATTCTCTATAGGAGACATGTCTTATGGTGTATTTAATTTAACGTAGTTTAATAATGTTTTTTTTTATTATTATTAACTTATTCATGAAATAGACGTTCCCAACACTATTATAGTTATCAAAATTACGGTCTTTCTTTCTTTTTTTCTTTTTTCTTCTTATTATGTTTTCTTTTTCTCATTAAAACGACAGCGTCTCCATAATTCAAACTAAACAAAAAGTAAGATAACTGTCCACAAAGAAAAAAAAACAACAAATAAATAAATAAAAGTAAGAAAATAAATAAATCGAATATAAAATAACAATATAAAATATATAATTTATAAAATATAAAATATAAAATAAAATATGAAATATAATATTTATATAATATAGAATATAAAATTAAAATATGAAATATAATATTTATATAATATAGAATATAAAATTAAAATATGAAATATAATATTTATATAATATAGAATATAAAATTAAAATATGAAATATAATATTTATATAATATAGAATATAAAATTAAAATATGAAATATAATATTTATATAATATAGAATATAAAATTAAAATATGAAATATAATATTTATATAATATAGAATATAAAATTAAAATATGAAATAACATTTGAAATGTATAAAATATAAAATTAAAATGTAAAATAAAATATAAAATTTATAAAACGTTAAAAGTTAAAATATAAAAAAAATATAATGTAAAATATGAAATTTATAAAATATATAAAATTAAAATAAAAAATAAAATATAAAATATAATATTTATAAAATATAAAATTTGAAATTGAAATGTAAAATAAAATATAAAATATAAATATAAAATTTATTAAAATATAAAATTAAAATATAAAACAAAATATAAAATATAAAATTTATAAAATAAAAAATTAAAATATAAAATAATACATAACATTTATAAAATATCAAATTAAAATATAAAATAAAATGTAAAATATATAAAATAAAAAATAAAATGTAAAACATAATATATAAAATGTAGAAAATATGAAATAAAATACAAAATATAAAATTTATAAACTATAAAATATATAATATATGAAAATAAAAAATAAATAAATAAAATAATAAATAAATAAAACAATAAACAAATTAACAAAAAAGCCATAATTCAGTATATTTAATAATATTAAACAACAGTGAATAATTAATTAACAAATACAAAATACTATAAACATTTTTATTACTTATATTCACCCATTACAAAACCATAGAGCCACTCAAGGTAGAGGGTTATTGTGCGGTGTTGTATTAAGTTTGAAGTTATTGGGACTATGCTTAAGAGTGTAGAGTTGAATTAGACTTTATAGGGAACCGGAAACAGGAAACAACGGATAAACCTCTACTCCTGCTCAAAAGTCCGGGAAGAAGTGTGACCCGGGTGATAAGCGAACCTATCTACTCCTATTGATGTAGTATTAAATAATAAATAATTAATAAATAGAATTTCAAAGTCCAACCGAAGACGTTAGGAGAAGAGAGTTGAAGTAGACCTCGGAAGGATCCGGAAACCCAATCCCAAACGGGAAACAAAAGGCAAAACCTTTATTCCTGTAGTAAAAAGCGCAGTGGGCTGTGAATCGCATCAAAGACCAAGACATCTACTACTGTTGGTGGAGGAGAAAAAGTAATTAATATTAATAATATTATTTCGCAAACAAAAAGGCCGGCCTACTATTCGTCTCCTGAGCACACTCGTCTGACAACGCGGCTAGCTGCTCACATAGGCCACCTGCGGTTTATACTGCAAGTAGGCTAAGCGTATTTTAGTCAAAGTTTCTGGGAGAGACTTCATGATGTAGCGTTATATGGATGCATAGTGTGATTATCTTTCTTTGACGTCAAGAAACGACACCATAAAGTAGCTACAAAATAACTGCATTCTGGTGCATATTTCTTTAGTCGATAGCCTTTAGAATAATTTCAAATCTAACCGCTCCCATCTATCAAATAACAATTAAGATAACACTGTAAACAGAAAATTTCAGAACTTGCTACCCATAATGCCCTACTGACTAGCATATAAAAATATTCGAGCTATCGCCCAACACATTTTCAACTTTTTTCCTTTTTTTTTTTTTTTTTTTTTTTTTTTATGGACGAAATATTTCTACTCTCGGCGGCATGCAGCTCGGATCCAATCGAACCGATATCCTGACGATTCTAAGTACAGAAGGGGACAAGTCAGCAAGCCCCAGAATCTGAAGGGAGGAGTGCTTATTCAAATCCTGTTCAAATTTTTCCGGTTCCTTCTAAAGTCTTCTTATTCTCTTTCTGTCTTTGAGTCTTAGTAGCATTATCACCTTGCTTGGGGTGAATTGATTAAATTCTTTTTTAACAAACTGTACAAATGCACGCATGATCACAACTAAATAATTTTAATAATATCAATCAACAAAGTTTTTTTTTAAGCAAATTACAACCTAAGCAAGGCGGGAAGCCACTAGCCTGCAAGGGGTTACAGAGAGTTGGAGCGAAAGCAAAGAGGAGTGACAGAGGAAATGACGAAAAGAAGTTTAGGGGATAGACCAGGGCATCTGGAGACGACGATTGACATTACATTTGAATAGTTGACTATCATAGCGATCAAGAAAACAAGAAATGTGGAGGGAGTTTCACAGGCGAGACATGAAACTATTCGAGTAGAAGAGACGGCTACATTTCACAGTTTCGACAGTGAAAGGGTGAGAGCAAGATGCCAGCCTAGTTGAACGTTTAAATACATGAAATCTGGGAACCAGCGAAGGCAATCGATAATGAATAAAAAGCTAAAAAACAGGTTTACACTATGATAGCTGGCCACTCGTATTTGAGGATAACCGTCTACTAGGGCGGCTAGACAATCCCTATTGCACACTTTCGCTCAGGCGCATTTTGTGTTTGTTTAAATTATATTTTTTCGTCTCGGATAATCCCTGATACCAAAAACAAAATAATTTGCATGACTGAAGATGACTGATTGTAGAGTCGAAAGTAATTACGTATTTAAGAAAGAACTTATTACAGCTTATAATTTTAAAAAATAAGGATCATAACATTCATTGAGTGATTGGGAGATTAATGTTATCTTTGTTAGCGCAGGGATTTTGCCTTTTCATATCATTAACTTTAATAATTTACTTTTTGTATGAATGATTCATTGTAATATAAATTGAAATGCATCACATATTTTATATATATATATATATATATATATATATATATATATATATATATATATATATGAGGAGGCATAGTGGACTATATATATATATATGCATATATATATATATATATATATATATATACATATATATATATATATATATACGTTTCTATATGAGGAGGCAGAGTGGAGTAGTGGATATAGGCGAGTTCGAATTCCAGTCGAATTCAATACATACATGCACTTGTGAAAGGTATTAATCATCTTCTATGGGTAATCATCTTCTGGGATCTATAGCCTTAGACGTTAACTGATCTAGGAGAAGGACAACTCTGAATTCAAAATCTACGGAGGGTCGTTTGGGGGCGTTGTGGCAGGTAGTGCACCAGGTCTCTGTATTCGGTCCTTCTGCACAAAACCTTTATCACTATAATCAAATCATATGCGTTGGGCCAACAATTGATGTAAGTATCGCTGAAAAACACTATGTGTTATTCAGCTAGAGAGAGAACAGGCTAAAATAGTTTTGTGTCATCTCCAGCATCAACTGAGCAGTGTTGAGAGGAAAATCTTATTCAGGCCTTCAGTAATGTTACCAACATTCATACGCTGGCTTCCATATTCAAATTCCTTTCAAGAACCATCAAGAGAATGGTGAATAAGTTTTAAATAAGAGGGAACCGTAGAGAGGAAAACTGGACCAGGAGATCACAACAGAAAGAGGGATCAAAATCCAAGTTATAGATAGATAGATAGATAGATAGATAGATAGATAGATATGAACAACTTCAGATAGATAGATTGATTGATAGATAGATAGATAGATAGACAGATAGATAGATAGATAGATAGATAGATATGAACAACCTGAGATAGATAGATATTAACAACTTGCGATAAATGGATAGATAGATAGATATGAACAACTTGAGATAGATAGATAGATAGATAGATAGATAGATATTAATATCCTGATCGATAGATAGATAGATAGATAGATAGATAGATAGATAGATAGATAGATAGATAGATATTAATGAATGGCAGGAACAGAGGGCAATAATCCAGTGAAAAATCATTCGGTCCGTTGTTTGTGAAACGACGTCTTTCATTTTAATGCTGTCAATTGGCAACCATGAACAGAATTCGATAGATAGATAGATAGATAGATAGATAGATAAGAATATCCTGATAAATAGATAGATAGATAGATAGATAGATATTAATGAATGGCAGGAACAGAAGGCAATAATCCAGTAAATAAATCATAAGGTCCGATGTTTGTGAGACATATTTCCTTTTAATGCTGTCAATTGGAAACCATTGCTGACAAAATAGTGTCTATATCAACATCAAAAGCGCTTTTTTGTCGCTTGGCAAACGGATCGTATCTAATTAAATAAATTAGCTTGAACGTCCAGTGTCGCATGAACCACACCCTCTCAAAATATGGCAGCAAACACCAAAGGTAACTACTAAATATCAATACAAAAATATCATTCGCATTCCACCGCATTCTGTGTCGTCTGCTGATGTCATTTTTATAATGTTGATGCAATATTGATTGAGTTCTCTAAGCGTTGACTTTATAGATGGTTTTGTTCAATAGACTGTCTTTTCTTTTGTTCACTATTTAGTCTTATGATCAATTCTTTTCCATATTATTTCTACCACATACCATGTGATTATGAAAATTCACGTTCGTCGCCTGACGATCGCGGTAGAGTGAAAATTAGTGTAGCGGTCAGAACTTTGTCTCTTGCTGACTAATGACCCTGTGAAGCGTAATTGCTCTCTCTTGGTCATTTAGCCATAAAACACTTCATATTACTGCTTAGGTAGTTTTTATTATTATTATTATTTTTTGGTTGGTTACCTGGTTGGCTTTTTGTTGACTTTGCGAACATTATATATATATATATATATATATATATATATATATATATATAAATTAGCTCTTAAAAATATATTTCAATTGAGTACTGCTGAGGGATAATTTAATTCTATAAACAACAGCCACCTGCGCTAATGCAAAGCTCTTCAGTAAAATGAATGGAGCACTTCGGTTGATTGGCATTTTGTCTACATTCGTAAAAACAATACGCTAGATTTAGTTGGGTAACTCTACCAAGTGAAGGTAGGTCAGTGGCAGGATCTCTGACTGACACCAAATCGGTTGGGTCTAGTCGCTGTGATTGTATGCGAATGATATATAGCCATAAAACACTATATATTACTGCTTAGGTAGTTGTGTTGACTTTGCGAACAACATATATATATATATATATATATATATATATATATATATATATATATATATGTATCGAAATGCAAAAGAAGGAAGAGTAAGACTTCAGCGTCAAAATCATTATTTTAAAACAGGGCTCAATACAAAAGTAGATCAATGACAATCTATTTATACACTGTTTCATTAGAACATGTACATAACCACTACGAAACTGTACATCTTGTTT
>OZ010599.1:28040199-28047699 GCA_963932145.1 Acanthosepion lycidas
CGCTCTAAGGATAAAGAGATGAGAGTGAATTTTTGTCAAGTTATTTCAGCTGGCCAATATGAAAGTGGCAAAATTTGGCGTCAGTATGGCTTACGGTAAAACAGATAATAAGAACGAAATTGAAAGAGAAGGAGAAAGAAAGAAAAGAAGGAAAAAGTCATAAGATGAAATCATGCAACTGAATTTTAAAAAAAGAAAGAAAAAGAAATAGGAGATATCTTAAGCAAAATAATGCTAAAATTTTCGAGGTGTGTCTCTACAGAAGGATGGTGAGAATACCAGGGTCTGAACATGTGACGAATTTTTAAGGCAAAATTGAGAGGAAACGGAAAATTAGAAAAGAAATATTTGAAATTTCTAGAGCAGATAATAAGGAAAGAGGGCATGGAAAATTTAACACTCACAGGACATATTGGAGGCAAGAAAGACAGAGGAAAGCAGTGAATATCACCTAACGAACATGTATAAATCGTTGGTAGAGTAGGGATTAAGAGAGATTGTGAAAAGACAGACAGGAAATATATTGTAGCTATTTTTAATCCGGGTCCTAGGTAAAACGATAAACTACATTCGCATCCTGGTTAATCTGACAGCAAGGCATTTGATCAGGAGGTTTTTAGGAGCATGGAGCCACTTCTTAATTGGTGGTATTCCCAGGTTCATCCTGACCTGAGGTGGTAGCACCTGTCAGGGCTCCAGCTATGGGCAAATAGTTAACTCTCCAAAAGGGGTCAAAACTTTATGAAAGTATAAAAATTAGTTTTAATACCAGCAATACTTTTTTGAGGGAAAAATTATTACCAGCAGTACATTTTTGAAAAAGAAAAATGTTAGCAATATATTTTGAAGAATTTTTGAAAAACCAATTATTAACAGCGGTACATTTTTGAAAAATATTACCAGTAATACATTTTTGGTAAAACATATTATCAGCAACAGAGATCTTGTCGGCTTATCAACACTCATTGAGATGTTCATATCCCGTAAAACAAATCAAACCAAACCAAACAACTAATGGATCGAATCAGTTTCTTGATGTAAAGATGAACATCCTTGAGAAAGGCGCCGTATTTGACTTAAAACCAAAAATAATATTATGTTAAATTATAAAAATATTACCAGCAATAAAAATCTTGTCGGCATTAAATAACCGATTGATGTCTTGATATGCTGTAAATCAAAACAAGCCAAGCCAAACCAAACCAAATTTATTATAATTTTTACATCAAATAAATAATTATATTTTGAGTTCAAGTTTCGATTTAATGTATATTGTAACGTGTCAAGGACAAGTGGATAAAGGCGTTGATTAGATCCAGTGACAGGACGCAAAGGGTGTGAGTTCAATACCCGGTTAAGGCATAATACCTCATCTCAGAAATATTAACAGATATTGAAATAAATATGGCGACAAAGATGAGGACAATAGTCTGAATAATGTAAATAATGTACATAATACCTCATCTCAGAAATATTAACAGATATTGAAAGGCCGAAACGTTGTAATAAATATGGCAACAAAGATGAGGACAATAGTCTGAATAATGTAAATAGTGTGTATAATACCTCATCTCAGAAATATTAACAGATATTGAAAGGCCGAAACGTTGTAATAAATATGGCGACAAAGATGAGGACAATAGTCTGAATAATGTAAATAGTGTGTATAATACCTCATCTCAGAAATATTAACAGATATTGAAAGGCCGAAACGTTGTAATAAATATGGCGACAAAGATGAGGACAATAGTCTGAATAATGTAAATAATGTACATAATACCTCATCTCAGAAATATAGACAGATACTGAAAGGCCGAAACGTTGTAATAAATATGGCGACAAAGATGAGGACAATAGTCTGAATAATATAAATAGTTTACATAATACCTCATCTCAGAAATATTAACAGATATTGAAAGGCCGAAACGTTGTAATAAATATGGCGACAAAGATGAGGACAATAGTCTGAATAATGTAAATAATGTACATAATACCTCATCTCAGAAATATTAACAGATATTGAAAGGCCGAAACGTTGTAATAAATATGGCGACAAAGATGAGGACAATAGTCTGAATAATGTAAATAATGTACATAATACCTCATCTCAGAAATATAGACAGATACTGAAAGGCCGAAACGTTGTAATAAATATGGCGACAAAGATGAGGACAATAGTCTGAATAATGTAAATAGTTTACATAATACCTCATCTCAGAAATATTAACAGATATTGAAAGGCCGAAACGTTGTAATAAATATGGCGACAAAGATGAGGACAATAGTCTGAATAATGTAAATAATGTACATAATACCTCATCTCAGAAATATAGACAGATACTGAAAGGCCGAAACGTTGTAATAAATATGGCGACAAAGATGAGGACAATAGTCTGAATAATGTAAATAATGTACATAATACCTCATCTCAGAAATATAGACAGATAATGCAAGGCCGAAACGTTGTAATAAATATAGCGACAAAGATGAGGAAAATAGTCCGAATAATGTAAATAGTGTACATAATACTTCATCTCAGAAAAATAGACAGATACTGAAAGGCCGAAATGTTGTAATAAATATGGCGACAAAGATGAGGACAATAGTTCGAATAATGTAAATAATGTACATAATACCTCATCTCAGAAATATAGACAGATACTGAAAGGCCGAAACGTTGTAATAAATATGGCGACAAAGATGAGGACAATAGTCTGAATAATGTAAATAATGTACATAATACCTCATCTCAGAAATATAGACAGATACTGAAAGGCCGAAACGTTGTAATAAATATGGCGACAAAGATGAGGACAATAGTCTGAATAATATAAATAGTTTACATAATACCTCATCTCAGAAATATTAACAGATATTGAAAGGCCGAAACGTTGTAATAAATATGGCAACAAAGATGAGGACAATAGTCTGAATAATGTAAATAGTGTGTATAATACCTCATCTCAGAAATATTAACAGATATTGAAAGGCCGAAACGTTGTAATAAATATGGCGACAAAGATGAGGACAATAGTCTGAATAATGTAAATAGTGTGTATAATACCTCATCTCAGAAATATTAACAGATATTGAAAGGCCGAAACGTTGTAATAAATATGGCGACAAAGATGAGGACAATAGTCTGAATAATGTAAATAATGTACATAATACCTCATCTCAGAAATATAGACAGATACTGAAAGGCCGAAACGTTGTAATAAATATGGCGACAAAGATGAGGACAATAGTCTGAATAATATAAATAGTTTACATAATACCTCATCTCAGAAATATTAACAGATATTGAAAGGCCGAAACGTTGTAATAAATATGGCGACAAAGATGAGGACAATAGTCTGAATAATGTAAATAATGTACATAATACCTCATCTCAGAAATATTAACAGATATTGAAAGGCCGAAACGTTGTAATAAATATGGCGACAAAGATGAGGACAATAGTCTGAATAATGTAAATAATGTACATAATACCTCATCTCAGAAATATAGACAGATACTGAAAGGCCGAAACGTTGTAATAAATATGGCGACAAAGATGAGGACAATAGTCTGAATAATGTAAATAGTTTACATAATACCTCATCTCAGAAATATTAACAGATATTGAAAGGCCGAAACGTTGTAATAAATATGGCGACAAAGATGAGGACAATAGTCTGAATAATGTAAATAATGTACATAATACCTCATCTCAGAAATATAGACAGATACTGAAAGGCCGAAACGTTGTAATAAATATGGCGACAAAGATGAGGACAATAGTCTGAATAATGTAAATAATGTACATAATACCTCATCTCAGAAATATAGACAGATAATGCAAGGCCGAAACGTTGTAATAAATATAGCGACAAAGATGAGGAAAATAGTCCGAATAATGTAAATAGTGTACATAATACTTCATCTCAGAAAAATAGACAGATACTGAAAGGCCGAAATGTTGTAATAAATATGGCGACAAAGATGAGGACAATAGTTCGAATAATGTAAATAATGTACATAATACCTCATCTCAGAAATATAGACAGATACTGAAAGGCCGAAACGTTGTAATAAATATGCCGACAAAGATGAGGACAATAGTCTGAATAATGTAAATAATGTACATAATACCTCATCTCAGAAATATAGACAGATACTGAAAGGCCGAAACGTTGTAATAAATATGGCGACAAAGATGAGGACAATAGTCTGAATAATATAAATAGTTTACATAATACCTCATCTCAGAAATATTAACAGATATTGAAAGGCCGAAACGTTGTAATAAATATGGCGACAAAGATGAGGACAATAGTCTGAATAATGTAAATAATGTACATAATACCTCATCTCAGAAATATAGACAGATACTGAAAGGCCAAAACGTTGTAATAAATATGGCGACAAAGATGAGGACAATAGTCTGAATAATGTAAATAGTTTATATAATACCTCATCTCAGAAATATTAACAGATATTGAAAGGCCGAAACGTTGTAATAAATATGGCGACAAAGATGAGGACAATAGTCTGAATAATGTAAATAATGTACATAATACCTCATCTCAGAAATATAGACAGATACTGAAAGGCCGAAACGTTGTAATAAATATAGCGACAAAGATGAGGACAATAGTCCGAATAATGTAAATAGTGTACATAATACTTCATCTCAGAAATATAGACAGATACTGAAAGGCCGAAACGTTGTAATAAATATAGCGACAAAGATGAGGAAAATAGTCCGAATAATGTAAATAGTGTACATAATACTTCATCTCAGAAAAATAGACAGATACTGAAAGGCCGAAATGTTGTAATAAATATGGCGACAAAGATGAGGACAATAGTTCGAATAATGTAAATAATGTACATAATACCTCATCTCAGAAATATTGACAGACTCTGAAGAAATTACAAGTTGAATTTCAGGAAGTTTATTTGCCTATAGCTAAATGACGCCCATTTGAAGACAAGCAGATAATTAACGTTAATGGCGGAATAAGAAGTCAATGAATGTGAAGGAATTTGATGATAAAAATATTAAAAAAAAAGTAAAAGATATACCAAAAAAAAGAGAAAGAAGGAGGGAGGAGGAGACTTGAAATTGTAAGGGGGAAGAAAGAGGAGGAGTTAATAAATAAGAAAGAGAAAACACGAAGGAGAAGACAACGACGAAGAATTGTCGAAGGTCACTGTTTTGTTTTGTCAATTTATACGACAGGGTTTCCCAAGTAAGGCGATATCGACCATCGGTGGGCGATTTCACCTGTTGGGTGGGTGATGAGCAAATTAACAGAAAATGGTGGACGTGTGTAAATTTTGGCGGGCGTATATCCTATATGGATTTTGAATTTTAAAAAGTATTTCAAAATATGCTATCCGACAAAAAAATATTCAAAGGAGATATACAACGAACCTCTATAACCTCTCATCCGCCATAAAAAAAAATAAAAAAAATACAAAGTGGCTAAATGTAAATAACTTCTTTTTTTATGCGTTTCACCCCAAGCAAGGCGGGAAGCAACTAGCATTCAAGGGGTTACTGAGAGTTGGAGCGAGAGCAAAGAGTGAGAGAGGAAAGGATGAAGAGAAGGTTAGGGGATAAATCCGAGCACCTGGAGACTGCGATTGACATTACATTTGAATAATTCGAGATTATAGCTCTCAGGAAAACAGGAAAAGGTGAGGAAGTTCCACAGGCGAGAGGTGCGAGATATGAAGCTATTGGAGTAGAAGAGACGGCTACATTTAACAGTTTCGACAGTGAAATGGTGAGAGCGGGATGCCAGCCTCGTAGGGCGCTTGAATTCATGAAGTTCTGGGAACTAGCGAAAGCAGCTCATCGGAGCAGTTACCCTGAAAGTATTTGTAAAAAAGACAGAAGGAGGCGACGGCACGTCTGTGAGAGAGCGACTGCAGACGAGATGCCAGATCAGAGCCAATTACATTTCATATCCGTCTGTGGATTTTATGAAGAACCTGAGACAAACAGAAGGGACTCCAGATCATATATGGCTGCAATACTCCATGCAAAGGCGAATGATTCGGTCATATTCTTAAGTAAGATATAAATAACATCACGAACAACGAATGTTCTGGTATTTTCTATAGTTTTGAGAATGGTCATTAACATTCAAATAATTCTTCAGACGAAATAACATTTTTCGTATATAAATCAGATAAGAGAAAATCGAAAAACAACAAAAATATATTCGCTAATTTTTTAGTAGTTGCTCGAACTGTATATTCTTTATAATTTTATGATTATGAAGAAAATCATTCAATTTTTCCCAACACTTGCAACTCCAAATATAAACATACAACTCACCTTGACTATAAAACATACATATATACATATACTTTTCAGTAGTCAAGTTTGCTTTCGTCTGTTCTTTAATACAGTAGTAGCAACAGTAGCCGCTGCATAAGTCGACGTTATTTGTTACCTCGCTTTAAAGTTTTCTTTTAATACATCATAAAATCAGTTTGCGAACCAGTAACAAACTTTTACCAAAGCATTTTGGTATGCTTTTGAAAGTTTACTCTCCAGGTGGGCGCTGGAAAATTTGACCATGCCAAAGTGGAAGATCACACAAAAAATGTTGATAGCATTTGTGATGAGGGCCTAAAGTCGGGACCACGGAAAGAAAACATGGAACACGGATTAGAGGTAAGAAAGATATATTAAACAAAAAGGTTACAAAGATAGTGTAAGTGTAAGCGGAGCTTACTATGTGCTAGGGCCCAATATTGGTAGTCAAGCGCGGCTGATACTACGGTATTAGAATACTCTCTCTCTTTCCTTCTCTTCTCCTAGAGTGTTATATCGCAAACTTTATATAGTCCTGGAGGAGTCCATGTTGTAGGTATGTTACGGTCTCACAACACCTTCTAGTAGAGTATTTTTAAAGGGAGGACTTGTGTAATATTATAATTAAAGAAAGGAAAAAAAGAAATAAAAAAAGTACAATTTTAAAAGCGTCTATTGAGGGAATCTTTTGTTGAAAAAGACAACAGCTCAAATCGAAATATATCCTGTACGAATAGCATTATATATATATATTTTACAATGATGTTCATTTTGTACAGGGCTCGAGAGTCACTTGAGTAGAGGGCTACAGAGTAAGTGCGATATTTAGGGAAGCTAACGGTTAAATCTCGAACAGAATAATATTGTAGTGATCGTGGAAGCATTTTACTGGTCGAAAAGAATAAAATGGAGGGAAATCGAAAGATGGCAAAAGGCAGCGCAATGAAGGAGATGAAAAGAAAGAAAATACCGCAGTCATTTTATGCCGGTATCTTCTAAGTGTTAACGAGAAATTACTGAAGAAAAATATGAACATGTTGAAAAAAGACGCTGGAACAAAAAATAAGGAAAGGCAAAGGCGGGTAGTGGCGACATTTTATAAAGGGTTGGGCGAAACACACGCTTCTGTCGTGGAGATAGATAAATCATGGCGTCGAACTTCCTGTCCAAATTTTTGCTCAAAG
>OZ010599.1:28052699-28125199 GCA_963932145.1 Acanthosepion lycidas
TCGTTTATTTAACTCTACCCTTCAACATAGCCACGTCTACCGGAGGTAGAGAGTTTGACCAGCACGGCTGGAGACGAATCTCCAACTGCAGGATATCTAACAATCCCACCACGCGGTTAGACGTGGCACAAAGCTGAATTTAATGTGGGGTATCCGAGCCCGTAAGCCAAAAATTCCCCGTAACCACGTATAAAACGGAGTCGGGTAGCTGTTTTCCGAGACGAGACTCTGCTCTTCGACATAGCCTCGTTTGGGGATTCTCTCTGCCCGGAGACAGAGAGTTTGACCAGCACAGCTGGAGACGAATCTCCAACTGCAGACCAACATATAGTGTTTGCTACTGTATTTATGTGAATGGGAACATATCGATTATCGTCTGCAGGTATGCTAGAACAAATGGTAAATCACGGGATGCATTTGGTTTGGCATCGATTTGGCATCAAGTGCCTCGTAGCAGTTATGCCCTGTGTCAAAAGGGTGGCTGCTGAAAGGCCCTGTCTCTGACAAAAGGACTCTGCACCATGCTAAAAAAATAGACATGGCTGTCAGACAATTTCTGCGGCCACATCACCTCTTAAATTTGGCCACCTAACTCCGCGGACTATAATCCCTTTGATTTTCATGTGTGGGGCGCAGTTGTGGGAAAGCAACTGCGAGAATAGAAGTTACGGCTAGATCTAACTTAAACTATAAACTGATGAGATCTCATCGCCTCAAGTAGTGCGCTTAAATTCATACAGTCTAGGTACCATAGCAAATAGGTACCATAGCAAATAGGTACCATAGCAAATAGCTCATCCGAACAATTAGCAGGAAAGTAGTTATAAAAAAGACACAGAGTCAACTTTACGGCCATCTATCTATCTATCTATCTATCTATCTATCTATCTATCTATCTATCTATCTATTGTGAGACCGGAAAATACCTACACAATAGATTCTTCCAGGCCTATATTAAGTAGGCCACATAGCACTCTAAGGAGAGTGACAGAGAGTGAATAGAGAGTGTTATAGTAAGCTCCGCTTACACTATCTCTGTAATCTGTTGTTAATATATCTTTCTTACATCTAATCCGTGTTCCGTGTTTTACTTCTGTGGGCCCAACTTTGGCACCCACATCACTATCTATCTATGTTCATTATCTATCTATCTATCTATCTATCTATCTATCTATCTATCTATCTATCTCAGTTTCTTCATATCTATCTATCTATCTATCTATCTATCTATCTATCTATCTATCTATCTATCTATCTCAGTTTCTTCATATCTATCTATCTATCTATCTATCTATCTATCTATCTGTTTAGCGAGTCATGAGTGTTGATATCTATTTACCTAACTATGCTTCCTAATATCTATCTACCTATGTGTCTTGTTATCTATCTATCTATCTATCTATCTATCTATCTATCTATCTATCTATCTATCTCAGTTGCTTCATATCTATCTATCTATCTATCTATCTATCTATCTATCTATCTGTTTAGCGAGTCATGAGTGTTGATATCCATTTACCTAACTATGCTTCCTAATATCTACCTACCTATGTGTCTTGTTATCTATCTATCCATCTATCTATCTATCTATCTATCTATCTATCTATCTATCTATCTATCTATCTATCTATCTATCTCAGTTGCTTCATATCTATCTATCTATCTATCTAACTATCTATCTATCTATCTATCTATCTATCTATCTATCTATCTATCTATCTATCTATCTATCTATCTGTTTAGCGAGTCATGAGTGTTGATATCTATTTACCTAACTATGCTTCCTAATATCTATCTACCTATGTGTCTTGTTATCTATCTATCTATCTATCTATCTATCTATCTATCTATCTCAGTTGCTTCATATCTATCTATCTATCTATCTATCTATCTATCTATCTATCTATCTGTTTAGCGAGTCATGAGTGTTGATATCTATTTACCTAACTATGCTTCCTAATATCTATCTACCTATGTGTCTTGTTATCTATCTATCTATCTATCTATCTATCTATCTATCTCAGTTTCTTCATCTCTATCTATCTATCTATCTATCTATCTGTTTAGCGAGTCACGAGTGTTGATATCTATTTATCTATTTACCTAACTATGCTTCCTAATATCGATTTACCTATGTGTCTTGTTATCTATCTATCTATCTATCTATCTATCTATCTATCTATCTATCTATCTATCTGCATGTTTATATCTATCTATTTCATGTTTTATTTTTAACTCGTTGTAATACCAAATATGAACTGAAGGTAAGTATTATGGCAGCAATCATAAACTTGAACAAAGGGCCCGCTCAGAAGAGTAGCAATAGATTTCGAAGTCTTCGGGTGGTCGTGGTTGAAGCCAATGCCGATTTTACTGAATAAAATTACTCTTTTCTATATCTTTGTGTAAATTTGGTAAATATATCTGTTAAAATGAGATTTGGGTGGTATTTTTTGCGTAATTTAGACGACAATTTACCCATAGTACCCTATATCTATTTTTGTTTTTGATCGGTATCACCCCAAGCAAGGCAGTACAGCCGCTCGCATGCAAGGGTGTTACAGGGTGTGGAGTTATCAGGAACAGAAACATTAGTAATGAATAGAAAGAGAAGAGAGCATTGATATTGCATTTAAATTCTTGGAGATTTAAGTTGGCTATCTATCTATCTATCTATCTATCTATCTATCTATCTCAGTCTGTTAAGATCAGTCTATCTATCTATCTATCTATCTATCTATCTCAGTCTGTTAAGATCAGTCTATCTATCTATCTATCTATCTATCTATCTATCTGAGCCTTGTCATCTAACTATCTCAGCCTGGCCATCTATCTATCTCTCTATCTATCTCGCTATTTATTTATCTCAATATGGACATCTATCTATCTATCTATCTATCTAGTCATGACTGTTGATGTCTATTTATCTATTTACCTATCTATGCTTTTAATATATATCTACCTACCTATGCTTCTTGTTATCTATCTATCTATCTATCTATCTATCTATCTATCTATCTATTACCTCAGTCTGTTCATATCTATCTATCTATCTATCTATCTATCTATCTATCTATCTATCTGCACATTTATATCTATCTATTTCTTTTTTTTACACTTAAAACCATCCTTAGAATATAACTATTAATTTCTGAACATTATATCCTTGTACATTTCTAATAGACATTTTGTTGCAATCAAGGGAGAGAATAATGAATAGAATAATCAATGGAAGGTTGGTAATAAACGATAATACTTAGGACAAGAACAACGCATATAAGATTCGCCAGCAGCGCGTAGAAGTAGTCAACTGTTAGAAGTGAGTCAAGTGAATCCCACAATCAATGTCCAACTGCAAGATATCTGTCAACCGCCTCACGCGGTCAGACGTGGCACAAGTTCGAATTTAATGTCGGGTATCCGAGCTGTAGGCTTGGCCAAAAATTCCCTGTAGACCCCGTATATAACGGGATCGGGTAGCAGTTTCTCGAGACGAGTTTCTTCTATTCGATATAGCCCCGTCTGTAGATCCTCTCTGCCCGGAACCAGATAGTTTGACCAGCACAGCTGGAGACGAATCTCCAAATGCAGGATATGTACCAACCGCCCATCGCGGTCAGATGTGGCACAGGGTCGAATTTATATGTGGGGTATCTGAGCTAGTAGGCTTGGCTAAAAATTTCCCGTATACCCTTTATAAAACGGCGTCGGGTAGACTCCTCTGCCCTTCGACATAGCCTCGTCTGGGAATCCTCTTTGCTCGGAGGCAGAGAGTTTGTCAATCAGAGCTGTAGACGAATCTCTGACTGCAGACCAACATACAGTATTTACTACTGTATTTATGTGAATGGGGACGTCCATTATCGTCCGTAGGTATGGTACAACACATTTGAAAGAAATCCTATTTTACGTTTAATCTTATTCATTTTGTTCATTGTTTGTCCATCCGTCAAATTTTGGGGGCCTGTTTTAACTCCCGGTTGAAGAGGTGTAGGATTTAACTGAGATACATATCGGAATCAAGGAATTAAATCTTTGGAGAAGGCAGATAATTCATATCACCATTACGACCCCAAGATTAAAAACATACAAAAAGGTAGGAAATATTTAAAAAAAAAAAAAAAAGAAAGTCAAAAGAAATATTTCTAACTCCGTAATCTGCAAAACATGTTTGTCTTTGAAGGCAAACAGGAGGCAATAATCCCTACACAGTATAAATCAACAGACAGACCATAATTCCAATTACCATAGACAGAAGGGACGTTGTTTTTTAATGTCTGCGAATGAGAAGGAAATGGTAACAATCTTTCCTTTGACAGAGATTTCTTTTTACAGAATAGATACACGTGGATGTGCATTAAAAGTGAATCACAAGAAAACGTTGAGCTTGAATTTAGAAAGCAAGTTCTGATTTTAGAATTATGTCGAGCATATGAAGAACATCTAAAACCCGTTTAAAGAATATTTAAAAAAGAAAAAAGAAGACTACATCAATACATTCTGATATTTGACTTAGGCAGAGGAATGAAAATTTCTTATCTGCAGACAACTTAATGGGTCATTTAAGTGTACATAAATTGTATTTTATTTTGATACACTGAACTCAAATGAATATAATTAATAATCATTTAATTCAATTCTCTAAGGAAATTTAATTTAAATTTCTTGGTTAATTATATAAAAAAGCTTATGAGATTCTTTTCGGTAATTTCGAAATCTTTAAAAATGTTCTCTTTTAATATTAGTTGCAAATGATTTGTTGAATTAAATATATTGACATCGGAACCAGACTGGATCATTTCCAATTCTTATTGAACTAACTACACTTTATGCTCTCCCATCTTCCTCAAATGGCATAATAATGTTAGATCTGAGGTCAGTATAGCAAAATAGGTCAACACCCTCTGTCTTCTCCCACTCTCTAAATAAGATAGCAATATATCTTGATTTTACCCAGAGTATTTTTTTCCATTTCATTTGTGACTTTGTAAGTCTTGAAGATTGAGAGCTACTTAGAGCTTTCATAAAATAAAATATATTGCCAATGGGATTTAAAGTGTTTGATATTCTTAAATTATTATTATTATTATTATTATTATTAATAATAATAATATATGTGCGATGTATAAATTGTCATCTAAATGATGCAAAAATTGAAATAAAACTGACATCTCATATTAACAAATATATTTACCAAAATTATACAAAAGCATCTTGGAATATTAAAGAGAAAATTTATTCAATAAAAAAAACATTGTCTTCAACCACGGCCTCCAGCCGACTTTGGAATCTACCGCAACTCTTCGGGAATGCCGGCATAATCCTTGCCTTCAATTCATCTTTGTTGTTACAAGTGGTTTTGTTGGTCTCTTTCTCAACTGTGCCCCACACATGTTATTGTTATATGGAAGATTTTGACATCGTATGATTCATTCAATCTAGGACCTCAAATTTGAATTTTTTTGTTTTTGTAATAACAGAGGTGATTTTGTCAGTTTTCCATATTATTGAGGGGATTTTCACAGTCAGTCATAGCAATTCGCAGATATTAAAGAAAATAAATTTGTGGAGAAGGTACCTGCAAAGCACTTTAATACGTACCCAAGAAAGCCTGGAAATTCACAGATAATAAAGAAAAGAGAGACGTGTAGAGCCATGAGCGCCAACGTTCCGAAGGGAGAAAGACAGTTTTGAATTCAAAAGCGTGGATAAAGCAACTGAATCTACTCTAATATCATGAAGGTATGAAAATTCACAGATAATAAAGAATATGGACGCGTAGAGAGCCATGATCGCAAAAATTACGAGGATAGAAAGACATCTCTGAATTCAAAACAGTAGATGAAGCAAGTGTAAACCACTCTAATATTTTTCACTAGAAGGTATGGCAATTCACAGAAAATAAAGAATATGGACGCGTGGAGAGCCATGATCGCCAAAGTTACGAGAATACAGAGACTTCTCTGAATTCAAAACCAAGGATAAAGCAACTGCAAAGCTCTCTAATATCTTTCCCTCGAAGATATGGCAATTCACGGATGATAAAGAATATGGACATGTGGAGAGGCATGATCGCCAACGTTACGAGAGTAAAAAGATATCTCTGAATTCAAAAGCGCGGATAAAGCAACTGCAAGCCACTCTAATATTTCTCCCTGGATGTATAAAATTTCACACATGATAAAGGATATGGACCCGTGGAGTGCCATGGTCGCCAGAGTTACGAGGATACAGAATCATCTCTGAATTTAAAACAGAAGATAAAGCAAGTGTAAACCACTGTAATATTTTTCCCTAGATGGGTATGGCAATTCACAGATAATAAAGAATATGGACCCGTGTAGTTCCATGATCGCCAAAGTTACAAGCGTAAGAAGATATCGCTGAATTTAAGACCGGGGATAAAGCAACTGTAAAAGATTCTAATATCGTTCCCTCGAAGGTATGGCAATTCAAAAAAATAATAAAAAAGACGCTTGGAGAGTCGTGATCGCCTACATTACAAGCGCAAAAAGGCAGCTTTAAATTCAAAACCCTGGATAAAGTAACTGCAAATCACTCTAATATCTTACCCAAGATGGCGTGGTAATTCACTGGCAATAAAGAATATGGACCCGTGGAGAGCCATGATCACCAAAGTTATGAGGATAGAGAGACATCTCTGAATTCAAAAGCGGGGATAAAGCAACTGTAAACCACTCTAATATCGTTCCCTAGAAGGTATGGCAATTCACAGAAAATAAAGAAAATACCCTTGGGGAGTCGTGATCGACAACATTATAAGCTCAAAAAGACAGCTTAAAATTCAAAATCTGGGATAAAGTAACTGCAAAGCACTCTAATATCTTACCCAAGATGGCGTGGTAATTTCCTGGCAATAAAGAATATAGATACGTGTAGAGCCATGATCATCAAAGTTACGAGGGTAGAGAGGGTATATCTGGATTCAAAAGCGGCGATAGAGCAACTGTAAACCTCTCTAATATCTTTCCCTAGAAGGTATGGCAATTGACAGATAATAAAAAAAATTTGGATCGGTGGGGAGCCATGATCGCCAAAGTTATAAGGGTACAAAGACATCTCTGAATTCAAACGAGGGGATAAAGCAACTGAATGCGACTGTAATATGTTTCCATAGATGGTATGGCAATTAACAGATAATAAGGAATATGGAGGCGTGGAGAGCCATGATCACCAAATTTACGAGGTCGAGAGACATCTCTGAATTTAAAACTGGGGATGAAGCAACTGTAAAACACACTAATATCGTACCTGAGAAGGTATGGCAATTCAAAGAAAATAAAGAAAAGGAAACTTGGAGTGCCGTGATCGCCAACATTACAAGCGGAGAAAGACAGCTTTAAATTCAAAACACTAATATCTTTAACCAAGATGCGATGACAATTCACTGGCAATAAAGAATATGGACCCGTAGAGAGCCATGATCACCAAAGTTACGAGGATAGAAAGACATCACTGAATTCAAAAGCGGGGATAAAACAACTGTATATCACTGTAATATCTTTCCCTAGAAGGTATGGCAATTCCCAGATAATAACGAATATGGACCCGTGGGGTGCCATGATCGCCAATGTTACGAGGGTAGAAAGACATTTCTGAATTCAAAAGCTGTGGTATACAACTGTAAACCAATCTAATATCGTTCCTTAGAAGGTATGACAATTCACAGAAAATAAAGAAAAGGACCCTTGGTGAGTCGTGGTCGCCAACATTACAAGCGCAAAAAGACAGCATTAAATTCAAAACTGGGGATAAAGTAACTGCAAAGCACTCTAATATCTTATCCAAGATGGCGTGGTAATTCACTGGCAATAAAGAATAGGGACACGTGGAGTGCCATGATCACCAAAAGTACGAGGTTAAGGGGACATTTCTGAATTCAAAAGTGGGGATAAATCAACTGTAAACCACTCTAATATCGTTCCCTAGAAGGTATGGCAATTCACAGAAAATAAAGAAAATACCCTTGGAGAGTCGTGATCGACAACATTACAAGCTCAAAAAGAGAGCTTTAAATTCAAAACTGGGGATAAAGTAACTGTAAATCACTCTCATATCTTACCCAAGATGGCGTGGTAATTCACTGGCAATAAAGAATATGGACCCGTGGAGAGCCATGATCACCAAAGTTACGAGTGTAGAAAGACATTTCAGAATTCAAAAGCGGGGATAAAGCAACTGTAAACCACTCTAATATCGTTCCCTAGAAGGTATGGCAATTCACAGAAAATAAAGAAAAGGACCCTTGGTGAGTCGTGATCGCCAACATTACAAGCTCAAAAAGACAGCTTTAAATTCAAAACTGTGGATAAAGTAACTGTAAACCACTCTAATATCGTTCCCTGGAAGTTATGGCAATTGACAGATAATAAAGAAAAGGAATCTGTGGAGAGTAATGATCGACTCCGTTCTGAAGATATAAAGTCAGCTTTGAATTCGAAACCGTGGAAATGGCACTCGTGTAACCACCAGTCTTCTATCCTCCCCAAGACGTCATGCCAATTCCCTAATAATAAAGAAAATGAATCTGTCGAGACGCATAACGAGAAGGGACATGGCATTTGAAACAAACCCCATGGTGAGTTGTGTGTGGTGTGCAACGATGAAAAAATAAAAGAACATGGACAATAGCCTTTAAGATTTTCTTCTCCAATTTCCCCATCTGACCTTCTGCAATTTTAACCTCAGGTCAGAAAAGGTCATTACAGGTTGAACCTCAATAACCCGGGGTACATTTGTTCGGTGTTTCGGTCCGGCGATTCTCAAAGTGAAAAAATAAAATAAAATTCGATATAGTGACACCCGAGAAAAAAGAAAATACATTTGTATGAAAGTTAATTTTGTCATAAAAATAGATATGGTAAAACGTTTATTTGTTTTGTTTTTCGACCTGACACAATCAACTGGCGCGATAAGCATGCATATTTGTTGCGTATGAAGTACCAATTAATTGACTGGACACAAATAATAAACGTACCGCCTACTTTTAATGATTCAATTACTGCTCTTTGATGTCGACGCATCAAAGCGCGTGAGATATTTCGCTGGCTTTATGGGATTTTCATTCCACACGTGTCACCCTGAAACAGCAATAAAAAGAATAACTTACATAATACCATGGCTGAAATGATTGCGTTTTTAAAGAGGATGTTGTCGATTAATTGGCTCTACACTCACACGCACACAGCACGTGCGTTTACACACACACACACACACACACACACACTCTCACAAAATGTTGTTTCATTTTTGCTTGACAGAAAGATATAATATTTCTAAGTGCAGTCACCATTTAATTTCCTTTTTTATTTTGCCAGTAGTTGATTTATGTCTGATAGATAAGAAAAAAAATGTAGGATACGTTTATTATGGCCAAAGGTCTTTTGTTGTCCTAAATGCATGATCCAAAATGTCGTAATAATATTTATCAGTCTCTCAAAGAATTAACATTGAACTAATACAGATAGTGTAAGGTTCATATGTTGCGCATTAGGAAAAAAAAAAAACATGTCAGCGATTTAAATTTTTATTTTTTAAAAAAGAAAGAACAGAAAAGAGCCCTTTAGCACATAGTCAATACGATTTTCAGGAGAATTAGAAAAATGCTTTCCAAATCTGATCTCTCCTCAGATCCAGATCTGACAGCTCAGAGCGGGGGAAACTGCCAGGTCACATTTAGTAACTCAAAAATAAGTCTGTATTGGCCAGTCAATATGATTTTCGGGAAAAATACCAAAAAATTATACGAAAATGATTTAAAAAGCTGATCTCTCGTCTGACTTAGATCTAACAGCTTGGTGAGGGGAAACTGCCTGGCCATGTTCAGTGGCGAACGAGAGACGATCTATCACTGAGCAGACCTTGAATTTTCACCTGTCGAAATGAACATGTTCAGAGACAACCTATATCTTGATCGCTTATTGGGACTCATGCATACTATCCATAGCTAAAGATACTAAACAAATGCTCGTTTCCCTGTACCGCTCTACTAAGTATCTGACTCCTCCTGTTACCCTCTGACTTTACGAGATCAGATAAGGCCGAAAATAGAGAACTACTGGCATATGTGGGAAGGAGCACCCCAGTTCTCATTTTTTTTTTCAATTTTGATAGAGTCATCTACGCTGCCTTGTGCGTGATCAGTTATTTAATACTCTAAAACCACTTACTCAGAGACAAAAAGATGCAAGCCTATCGCTACTCTGTCGCTATTTCCAGGGAACATATTTAGACGAACTCCATTCCAAGCCAAGATCCGCCACGAAACGTAGCGATCTACCTTCATTCCCTTCGTATTCCACTAGAGAAATTAAAGTTCCACTCGGATGAATTCTATCCACGAACCGCCAATTTGTGGAACCGACTGCCCGGAAGATGTTTCTCTGATCACTATAATCTTAATCCCTGTTCAGGTTGAGGGTCCACTGTTATCTACGCCATACATCTACGTACTGCTTACCTCACACTCTGTAACGTTTTAACGCGACAGATTCTTGGGCCTTGCATATTGTGAAGATTATTGTAAAAAAAGAAAGACGAAATACTGACATGCAAATTGATCAGGTTTTTTTTTTCTCCCAGACGAACATGGATGATTGGCTTGTTTGCTGATGGATAGGATCAGGCAATCTATACTAATTCGACAGGTTCAAGAAGAAGCTACTAGAACTGAAAATGGGTATGGATGTAGTGGAGTACAGGTTATGGGGTACGAAAATGAATCTTTTTTAAACTCGCATAGTTGACTTGAAATAAACCCAAAATAGTAGTAGTAGTAATAATAATAATAATAATAATAATAATAATAATAATAATGATGATGATGATGATGATAAAAATTTCCAAGTCATTTAATTGACATCAAATTAATTTGTCACAATGCTCAGCCAACACTCATGACCAACACTAATCGACTCTGGAATTTGTAAATCCTACCGGAATTTAACACTGGTTTGTTTGTTTGTTTGGGTTTTATGGCATATCAACCACTGTGGGTTATTTAATGCCAAATCCAGTTTATATGAATTTTAAATGCCTATTTTGTATGGAATAAAAAATGTATAGCTGACAACATTACTGTTTCAAAAAAAAAAAAAACGTATAGCTGGCAACATTATTCATTTACGAAAAAACGTATAGCTGGCAACATTATTCCTTTACAAAAAATGTATAGCTGGCAACATTAATTTTTTACAAAATACTTAGAGCTGGCAACATTATTGTTTCAAAAACTTAGAGCTGGCAACATTATTTTTCTGAAAACATTATCTGAGACCTTGCTGTTGGATGCAGTTTATCGCCGTACCCAGGACGTGGATGTAGTTTATCATCATGCCTAGGACGTGGATGTAGTTTACCGTCATACCCAGGACGTATTTAACACTGGTGGCCACAATCTTAACATAAGATACGCAGACGACACATTACTGATAGCAGACACAGAAAGGAAACTACAACGTCTCCTACAGAAGGTAGCGACGGAGAGTGTTTGTTTTTGTTTTCTTTCGTTTACCGTCTTACCCAGGAGGCGGGTATAGTTTATCGTCATACCCAGGACGGACGACGGAGAGTGAGAAGAATGGACTAAGCATAAACTACAAGAAGACAGAATGCATGGTCATCAGTCAGAGAATGAGCTCTAAATATGATTTGCAGGTCGGGAAAAACTAAAATCAAGCAGACGCGGAACTTTAAATATCTGGGAAGCGTCTTGACACTGACACCCCTAGACGTATTGGGATGGCCAAGGACACATTCTAAAAGCTGGGCAGAGTTTTGCAAGGCAATAGGATTTCTTTGGTAACAAAGAAAAGAAATACTGAGCTGTTACGTGGCATCTATCCTTCTTTACGGCAGCGTGTGTTGGACGATTTCCTCAAAGATGAACAAGAGACTCGAGGCGACAGAGATGTGGTTCTACAGAATGATGCTAAGGATATCATAGACCGAGCGTGTGAGCAACGATGAGGTCTTAGAGAGGTTGCAAACAATTAGGAGGCTTATACTTAACATCAGGAAAAGGCAGCTGAATTTTCTGGGACATATAATGAGAAAGGAGGGGCCTGGAGAATCTGATACTCAGAGGTCGAATAGAGGGATGAGAGACACGGGAAAACAACGCATGATATACCTGGCGTGCTTAAGGAAGTAGATGACGAGGTGTGGGGTAGGAAGCAGAGGGAAGGAACTTGTTGAGAGCTGAAAGGGATAGAGGGAGGTGGAGAGCCATGATCGCCTCCGTCCTGAAAGGATATGACACATAAAAAGAAAGAATTATATCTGAATCGTTAAGTAGACGAGGTGGCCGTCGAAGATTGATTGAATCTGGAACGGTCTAACGGTTACTGGAATCACGGGGCCGCTATGTGAAAATTGAACAGCTCAAATTTTTCTTTTACTAATTGTTAACCCGAGATAGAAGGTTATGGAATGGGGTTTTTGTATTAATATAGGCGGAAGCAAGAAATGCAGATGACGAGGATACGTAAGAAAGATTGAGCTTAGTTTTGAAGTCGTTAAGATTGTATCGATTGTGGAAATACCATCTCGGGAGTCACTTTCATAATGTAGGTTTTTTTTTTGAAAGAAGATGCCCGAATGGAATTTTTCCTTCTGGCTAATGGAATACGAAGGAAAAGAGATTAATCGTTCCTGAGCGGTTGGCATTATTATTCCTTAATTTGGTTTTTAAATGAAATTTTGAATTTTGAATTTTACATCGTTTTTCTTTATAGGGTCAGGAATAAAGACCCAAAGAGAGAAATTGAGTTAAATAAATATATTAACAGAAATAGTAATACAAACATATACAAACGAGAGTGTTACAGCAAGAATGTTCGCTCCGACTGTCAGAGCTGACTGTTGGAAAATTCACACACCAAAAGGCAGTACCTGCTCCTATTCATAGCTGGTAGAGTTCATGCGTGCGTGTGTAAATTAACATAACACTCATACAACCCCACGCAGTAAATATCTACCATTAGTGGCTGTTGGATCTTACAACTTGCCTGCGCATGCTTTCTTCTTTCTTTCAGGACTAGAATGGAGGACTGTTGTCATATTTAGGCGGCAGGAGCTGCCCAGTCCTCACTCTCCAGACTCGATAGAGTTCAAAATCGTCCCTGAGTCTTGGTGGGTGACATATTATTTTCCACCCGCCAAACTCTCTTACACAGGCGGTATGTGACAATCTTTCTCGCTGATCTGTCCCTTTTATCCAAAGTGGTCAGACGAATTATATTGCGTGGTTAAACCAGTTCTAACCCTCGCGACTAAGATACGCCATGCCACTCACATTGAGAGAAAATCACCCACATTCACCCGTGTTCCCTTGGTGACAAGTAATTTCCACTCGAACATCTTCTTCCCGCCAACCAATGCTCTGCGTAACCGATTCCCAAGAAGATGTTTCTCTGATCACTATAATCTTAATCTGTCTTAGGTTAATCATTATCATCCACTTCTATCCGCAAAAAACTGTTTCTTACTGTAAGCCTTTACTTCAAGTGGCTCTCGGGCTTTTTTACAGGGTGAACCTTACTGTAAATAAAAGTAATGGCTGAGCATTAGTGTAATGTATATAGAATAATTAGGAGAATTTGAAATAATCGTAATTAAGTAATTCATCGAGTCTAGAAAAAAACCTCAACAGAATGCAGAAAACACTGGACGGCCGCTTCACCCTATAGTTGGCAGTGCGCATCCACTACCGAGAACTGAAACCCGAAAAGTTACAATAGGAGGCAAACGCTGTACCAACGGGCGTCGGTGACGAAGAAGTAACGAATCAGACTCGACATAGCGCCGCTCGATCACATATTCCGTGGTGGAACTCATTCGAGTTTCTCTTTTACCCATAGGACTGTGCCCCCACCAGCCACGACTACTATCACCAAGCCGCTCCATTCAGAACATTAGAAGCTGCTTCAAGCAATGATATACAAGACATTAGGAAGATTTTAGGTAATTATAATTAAGTTATTCAACGCGTCTAGAAGAAACCTCATCAGAATGGAGAAAACACTGGACGGCCATTTCGTCCTAGCAGTGCGCATCCCCTATCGAGAATTAAATTATATATAGCCCTATTTCTATTCAACGTCTTCTTCGCCTGCATGCTGTCCCACGTTGTCCAGTTCAAGATCTAGAGCAGGGAGTTTACATTCACTACCGTTTGGACGGTTCCCTCTTCGACCTTCGTCCCCTCACTGCCAAGACAAAGATCTCCTCTATGAAGTCGACTTTGCTGATGACTGTGCACTAGTGGCCCATGCAGAGTCTGATCTACAGCTGATGCTGGACCGCTTTTTTGTCCCCTTCAAGCTGTTCATCCTGACAGTCACGGCAAGGCTGAAGTGCTTCATCAGCCCACACCAAACACAACCACCTCAGCACCGACCATTGTCATCAATGACATACAGCTTGCCAATATTGAGAATTTCAAATTCCTGGGAAGTACCATCTCTCGTGACGGCTCCTTGGATAAAGAAACTGATGCCCGAATCAGCAAAGGAAATCAAGCATTAGGAAAACTTCGCAATGAGTGCTCAGTCAACACAACATTCGAGTGACTACAAAGCTTTGAGTCTACAATGCAGTGGTCTTGCTCTCCCTTCTATACAGTTGTGAGTCTTGGACACTGTGCCGCAGCACATAAAGAAGCTGGAGAACTTCCGCAACTCTCCGTTCCATACTCAGAATTCGCTGGCAGGACCGCGTTATCAACCTTGAGGTCTTGGATCGTGATCATTTCTCAAGCACTGAGTCCATTCTCATTAAGGTCCAACTCCAATGGGTGCGGCATGTCATTCACATGGAGGAGCCCCACTTCCCAAGACGTCTGCTATACGGAGAGCTCCTTCACGTCAAGAAAAACCAAGACCTTCCAAAGAAGCGGTACAAAGACAGTGTGAAAGCAAATCTCAAGGGGTGCAAGCTCAAACCCAAAGAACTGCAGTGATCGACGTTGGCGAATCACAATCCATGATGCTGCTATCACCTTCGAGGATGCTCGACACCAGAAGCTCACCGCTGCCGGAAATCAACGCCACAGGGTATCGTCAGCAGTGATTACGACAATGGACTTTCAGTAAGTAATAATTTCACAGTAAACTTAAGAATTACAAATGTCAGTTTCTAAATTTAACCGACAATTAAGTTTAAAAATTATTACAAAATCATTCAGAAATGAAACTAGGAGAATATATATATATATATATATATATATATATATATATATATATATATATATATATTATTTTTTATATCTATTTATTACCCACCACAGAGAACCAACCCTCCATGTCTCCCATTAGAATGTCTGATGCTCAACTCCACAAGAACACCTCTTTGCGACTGCTTGGTCTCACTCTGTCCGCTGACCTGAGACGGAATAATTACATTGAATCAATAGCTTCATCTACCGCAAAGAAAGATAGTTCTCTATGTCGCGCCAGAAAGTTTTTCTCGTCCGAGTCCATCCTTCAAATCTATAAATAAACCATTCGACCTTGCATTGAATATTGCTGTCATATATGGTCTGGAGCCTCTGATGTGCGTCTATGCAACGTGGTTCGCCCTGATCTGGCATCTCGTCTACAGTCTCTCTCTCACAGACGTGTCGTCTCCTCCCACTGTCTTTTCTACAAATACTTTTACGGTAACTGCTTCGACGAGTTATTTTTGCTAGTTCCCAAACTGAATGAATTTAAATGTGCCACGACGTCGGCATTTCAGTCCCACCCTTTTACTGTCGAAACGGTTACACGTAACCGCCTCTTCTACTTCAATAGCTTCATATCTCGCAATTCCCGTCTGTGGAACTCCCTTCCACTTACGTAATACCCTTAAAAAGGACGATATGAATAAATACAAAAGAAAGCACTTTCAAATAACTGTAATATTCTCATTTATTTATCCACAATGCTTGAAGAAAGGCATCCAAAATATACTCCCCAAAGAAGGGTAATATTATTAACAACAATAACGATTAAAATAAATTAAATAAAACAAAACAGGCATATAATACTAATGTAGGATACCTATGGACGATAATGGGTCCCTATTCACATAAATACAGTAGTAAATACTGTATGTTGGTCTGCAGTTGGAGATTCGTCTCCAGCTCTGCTGGTTAAACTCTCTGTCGCGAGGCAGAGAGGATCCCCAGACGAGGCTATGTCGAAGGTCATAGTCTCGTCTCGGGAAACAGCTACTCGACCCCGTTTTATACGACGTATACAGGGAATTTTGGCCGAGCCTACGGACGACTTCGATACCCTACATTAAATCCGGCCTTGCGCCACGTCTGACGGCGTGGGGTAGTTGATAGATATCCTGCATTTGGAGATTCATTGTGAAATTCGCATTAACTCACTTCTAGGAGTTGACTACTTCTTCTATGCGCCGCTGGCGAATCTTATATGTATTGTTCTTGTCCTAAGTATAATCGTTCATTACCAACCTTCGTGTGATTATTTTATTCAGTAACATTCCCTAGGTTACAACAATCTCTATTCTGAAGCAGATATATATAGAATAATCTGTCACAAGTGTTCTTCATAATACACTGGGGAAACATCCAGATATTAAAAAAAAAAAAAAAAACGTATCTATGACCACAAAAAGTATCTCATACACAATAATTTATAAAATGCATTATTTATTCATAATAATAATAAACACAACTTTGATCTAAAGAATGCCACAATTATTAAAAGAGAAAGTAACTTACTTAGACGGAAAATTCTTGAAAGTGCCGCTATTGCCTCTTGTCAAAATATAAATGTGCACACTGGATTTTTTCAAATGACTCTTTTCCTTTTTATCCTAACAAGGCGAGCTCAGCGAGGACGGAAACCTGGCGTAGAGCAAAAGGGCAAAAGCTTGCTCTATCTCGATTTTCAGTACGAATACGGAGCGCGAAAGAACTATTCATTCCCTAAGCCAACAGGCATAACTACAAAAATGTTAACAAATTAAAAGTAAACGATTAAATTCATAATTTATTATTAAAAACAATACTAGATCACTCACTCACTTTTGTTTATTAGACCTTAAATTATATCACTTAGCATCGTCCATAATTTATATAGACTTTTCAGTTAACCTAATGAATATTTATGAGGGTGTCTTAAATTTAAAAAATTTGAAAACTAACATTTTTATTTTTGTTTAAATGTATATGTTGTAAAGTAAAATCTACATTTATCTTGATGAAGTCCTTCAGAGGACGAAACGCACCGGCTAAGATAAGTTTTCTTTTTAATTTACTTCATATTCATTGATTCATATATATATATATATATATATATATATATATATATATATATATATATATATATATATATATATATATATATATGTATTCGACTCTTCCGTCGAATTCGACGTATGAGGGTCAAGCAGATAAGTTCCTAGGAAACCGACAGCTTGACAACAGGACCGAAGATTTGATTATAATGGTGAAGGTTTCGTGCAGTATCATCCACATATTTTGAAGGGCCGAATACAGAGACCTAGTTCACTACGTGTCACAGTGTCCCCAAACGACACTCTGCAGGCACGGTTGGGTAATGGATAGCGGATTGGATTGAGGAATCGGAGAGCGATTTCGAATTCCAGTCGAATCCATTACATTCACTTACGTGCTAATACTCTTGGGATAGGTGTGAATGCTCTTCTTCTCCCTCCAGCTATGAGTAAACAGCAGGTCAGACTGGGTTCTATAGCCTTGCTTGGAAACTGGTCTAGGAGAAGGACAACTCTGAATATATATATATATATATATATATATATATATATATATATATATATATGAGTTCCCAACAGTCTGGCACAGGGAACGGACCAGGCTCCATTTAGGCATCCTGGAATCTGCTATTATTAATATGAAAGGTTCTGCTCTGTACAGACAACCAGGTTTGAAACATGCGTTGGCCTTACTTGGGGAAACAGTTACCGAACTGGGAAGAAAAAAAAATCGTTTTTTCCAAATTTCCTCCTCCATCTCGGTAATATACAGTTTAATATCAGTTTGTAAATTTTTTTTCTCATCAACTATTTCGTTTTATTCTGGCGACGATTTTAATCTAAAGGAGTGTCGGCCGAAAGGCGCCTTAAAATTTTAAACGTTATACTTTTGTATCTGATTTTCATAATAAATTATGATCCCCGTCCTTAAGATTTATCCGGGTGTGTCAAGAATAACCTGTTCATATATATATATATATATATATATATATATATATATATATATATATATATATATGTATGTATTTATAAAGCCATAAAATATAAAAATATATATATGTATATATAAATAAAGCCATATTTTAAATCAGTTAATTTATAATATATATATATATATATTCTTTATCCATGTATATATATATATATATATATATATGAATATATATATATGATAAAGAATATATATATGTATATTCTTAATTCATATATATATATATATATATATACGTTCTTTATTCACACACACATATATATATATATGCATTCTTTATTCATATATATTTACATATGAATAAAGAATATATATATATATATATATATGAATAAAGAACACATATATATATATATGTGTGTGTTCTTTATTCATGCATATATATTCTTAATTCATATATAATTATATATGAATAAAATACATATATATACCTATATACATGAATAAAGAATATATATAATTGAATAAAGAATATTTACATATATATATATATATATATATATATATATATATATATATATATATATATATATATATATATATATATATGTTTAAATGTTGAGGATTCATGAATAATGATTCGTCTAATAAATTATTTTTCTCTTCCATATCAAAGGTTATTCTTTTCGTGCACAAATACCGTTCGATATTTATCGTACGTTTGTGCTTTTATCCTTTTACGTCCATTTTTATTTCGTTTTTTAATTTCTTCATTTATTTTTCATCGAAATTATTATCTGTTTTTTTTTGTTTTCCTTTTTTTTCTGATCTTGTCTTTGACTTAAGATTCGGCCATATTGTTCACGTGATCTCCGTTCGTCAGTCGTTGGAATGTTAAAGACGTCACTGTACGTATTATTGAATAATGGCGATGCACCCCCAAAAACAAACAAGCAAACGAAAATAAATAAACATAACATCAACTAGCAAACCGAATCAGACTATTAATAATCATTTTTCTTCCCGTCTATTTATTTATTTTAGTTTATCTCCGAACTCTTTCTTCGAGACGTATTTGTCCAGGATATATTTTCGTTCATATTTTCTTCATTTTTCTTCGATAGCGAGGCCATTAATAATTTTAGCATTTTGTCATTAATAGTAATACATCTTGATTTTGTAACGAATTTATTGAAATTTTTTGGCATCTCCCTTCTTTTTCTTAATTAACTTTTGTTACTTTCCTTGTTTGTACTTACTATATATAAGCATTAAAATTATAAACATCACCTAAAAAAAATATCTGCATATTTTACTTTATATATACAAGTACGTAAAAAGTCCGCTTTCCTCTCTATCAGATAGCTCAGTTTAAAATCTCCGACTGAGGCCAAATCATTCGGATTTCGATCCCGGTTTGAGGCAAGCGGATGTCTAGCCACACTGATGGGCTCTGATACAGCGAAACAGTTTGTGAATGACAATATATAAACCCCCGGAAAATTTAATTCCGGACTTGGGAGAAAGCGGGAATTTGTAAACAATGACTACTGTTGCTAATCCAGCAAATCTCTTCTATGAATTGAGCTCTGTCGGTCATTGGCGTGTTTATTCGAAGAATATGTAGGTAAAAATGAGCCTTCCCCCCTACCGGGCGCTGATATCACAGGGGTAAAATCCCCGACTGATGCCTTATCAGGTGTCTCTTAACCTCTCTCTCTCTCTCTCTCTCTCTCTCTCTCTCCATATATATATATATATATATATATATATATATATATATATATATATATATAACGGGTGAAAGAGCAAAATTGTTCAAATTCGGTACACCATCCCCTAAAATGTTTAATATCTAAATATCTAATATCTTCTCAATATATATATATCTTCTCAATATATATATATATATATATATATATATATATATATATATATATATATATATATATATATATAACGGGTGTAAGAGCAAAATTGTTCAAATTGGGTACACCATCCTCTAAAATGTTTAATATCTAAATATCTAATATCTTCTCAATATATATATGTGTGTGTGTCTGTATGTGTGTGTGTGTGTGTGTGTGTCAGAGTGGTTAGAAAGTTGAGAACGTTCGCATTCTGATAATGGGACACGGGTTCGAATCTCACCCTAGTCGATTTATCGGGAAGGAGACTCCCTGATGTTACTGGCACCTTTGGAAAGTGCTTGAAAGCCCTACCACGAGTGAGTGAAATTGGGTAGACGGAACCCTTGGGCGCCTTTGATAGCCATGGTATCACGAAGTCACAAGACATCGTGACCGAAGTCTCGATCGTTGACCACGCTAGATAACACGCTCTTTCCCAGAAACTGTAACTAAGGTCTGCTCAGCATACTTGCATTATAAACCATGGGGGGGTTTCTGTGGGTGTTGAATAAACATAAATTCGCCTGAGCAAGATCCTATAATAGGGATTGGCTAGCCGCTATAGTAGACAGGTATCCTCGAATACAACTGGCCAGCTACACGCATACACACACACACACACACACTCACATATATATATATATATGTGTGTGTGTGTGTGTGTGTGTGCATATTTAGATATATATAGATATTTAGATATTAAACATTTTATAACATAAATATATTATAAAATCACTACAAAAATAGCCATTTTCTTTCAACACTTCTTGTGTCTTATCAAGTGATGGAGTTGAATACCATCACTTGATAAGACCCAAGAAACAAAATGGCTATTTTTGTAGTGATTTTATAACATATTTATGTTATTATTTTCTAATAAATAATTATATTTCCTCTACTCTGTATCGACCTCACTTTTAAGAATAGTATTTTTGGGGGGTTATTGGAATTTATTCTGTATCCACCAATCCTATACTTGTATATATATATATATATATATATATATATATATATATATATATATATATATATATATGTATGTATGTATGTATATTTACACACGCTCTATCTCTGATATTGAGCACTTTATTCCATAATTATAGCACACCTAAAGACTATATTTCTTTATATATATATATATATATATATATATATATATATATATATATATATATATATATATATATATATACGTTAAATATTTTTTGCGAGTGTATCCGTTTTAAACATTGAATAATGATTAAATATGAAAAATTGCGATTTTCCGTACGGGTGTGTACTTATGTAGTTTCATTGTGTCATTGATATCCTGCAAGCGCATGGGCTTCATTTCAGGTCTAAGTTCACGCTTCTTGCTTCAATGAGCAGAGAGGAACCCGGACGAGGCTTTGCCGAAGGGGAAAGTTTCGTCCGGTGAGGTAGACAGACCCTGAACCCGTTTATGCAGGTTCTAAGGGGAATATTTTTGACCGAGTCTACGGACTCGGAGGTAAACTCGGCAAAGTGCCACATACCTACCACGTGGCGGGACTGTTTAATATTAAACTCATTACGTCTTCTCAGTCTAGGGTTTTCGGCTGCCATGAACAGGAACAAATCACCCGCAAAGTCTGTTGCTACGAAAGTCTATTCACTATGTCGTATTAGACAATTCTCTCTCACCAAAAAATTTCTTGCATGTGCACCGTGCATCGAATATTGCTGCCACATCCGGTTTGATACCTCTGCTATGTATCTAGAGATTCTTCATAAAGTGCAAAGAAGATTTTGCAATGTTATCACAACTGACCTGGCATCTCGCCTTCAATTACTTTACCACATCTATTGTAATAGTTTTTTTTCTCTCACACTTCTCGTTAGTGTAATGTTCTCCCGGCTTCTAGCTTTTCTATTAACTTCAATGTTGAAAAGTTTAAGTGCAGCGTTAATCGCCGTCTTTTTGAATAATGTTCCCGTACGATCACCGTAGTTAAGCAACGTAGAGTCTGGTTAGTACTGAGATGGTTGGCCGCTTGTGAATGCGCAGATGGGGTAATGCTTCAGACTGTAATATGCCATGCATGATACACGCTTAGGCGATCATGTATCTTTCGATACATGACTGACGAGGCAGATTTTTTCCCGCATTTCTTTCTGCGGTAGACCAGTTGGCATCCAAGGCTATAGAACCCTGTCTGTCCCGCTATTTATCCATAGCTGCGGGGAGAAGAAGAGGATTTATAACTTTCCCAAGGGTCAGTCAGTTATGTGCCATACATGATACACGCTTAGGCGATCATGTGTCTTTCGATACATGTCTGACGAGGCATATTTTTCCCGCAGCAGGTTGCTGTTTCTTTCTGCGGTAGACCAGTGGCCATCCAAGGCCATAGAACCCAGTCTATCCTGCTATTTACTCATAACTTGTAACTATTTATTCATACCTTTCCTAAGGGTATTAGCACGTATGTGAATGTAATGGATTTGATTGGAATTCGAACTTCGAATCCTCAATTCGTGTAGCTATCCATTCAGTGATACACACTTAGATCATCTATCTTTCGATACATGAGTGACGAGGGAGATTTTTTTCCCGCAGTCTTTCATCCAAGTATATAGAATCCGGTCTGTTCTGCTATTTACAAAGAGCTGGAGGGAGAAGAAGAGGATATTAGCACGTAAGTGAATAGATTTTATACGAATTCGAACTCCGCTCTCCGATTCCTCAATCCAAGCCGCTATCCACTACTCCAGCGTACCTCTCTTGTGGTAAAGAATAATAACCCGGAAATGTTAATCCCAATTGATTCCGTATATTCACTTGCGCGTATATACACTTGGGTAAAGCATAAGTCCAACTCTCCTTCCCCTCCAGCTGTTGGTTAATTAATAATAACTGTATCACTAAACCCTTATCTCCCGCCCACACACACAAAAAATCAATATAATCTAAATATATTTCGTGGCTTTAAATACTTGAGAAAGAGTTGATAAGCCGTAGAAAACGAATCGATCAGTCAATCTTTTAGTTCCTTTTAACCTCAATAATGTTTTGTTACAGTTTTTTGGATATATGTATGTACTAGTGAGCCAACCAAAATAAGTTGACTCATTTTATAGTCCACCAATAGAAGGGTTAACCAATCAGAAAGCTCAAAATATTCAATCCGACGTGTATAAAGGTAGCCATTTTGTTTTTTCTCCCAAAATATCTTCACTGCCAACCTCTGATATCGAAGACGTAAAGAATTACTTAACAGCTGCTACTTGCTCCGAATCTTCACTGCCAACCTTTCAGATTGACCACATTACGTACTTCACTGGATTCTATATTCAAAGACTACGGCAAACATGGTGACCATGTTTTTCTCAGCTTTTTTGACTCTCAGTAAACCCTGAAATCTTAGTGGCTTTATCCCCTTTGCTTGGGCTGATATAAGTAACAGTAGCTCCTTCTGGGGAAAAACACACCTCTACGGAGCATACCAATTTAGCTATTTGATTATATAATTTGAGTCTGATAATAAAGATATGTATATAATTATAAAATTTCATTTATTCAAAGACATTTCTGGCTTCAAAGTGGTAACTATATCAGCAAATAAATCACAGCTTATCAGTAAAAAGTTAATATATATATATATATATATATATATATATATATATATATATAGTAATGGTAACAAATCGGTAGGTATATTATCAAAGTGGATCCTAGTAAAAATATAAAATCTTGAAACTGATCCACAAAAAGAGCAGAATGTATTTATTATTACAGAGCAAATAATTAATAAACAATAAAATTCAAAATCCCTCTCAAAGGGGAACAAGTTATTTCGGTAGACGAAAATATTGGTCGCCTGTCTTATAAACCCCAGTATGGACTGAGTCGAGTCAGAAAGAGAAATTTAACTGTGAACGCTGAAGCAAAAAAAAAAAAAAATTAAAATAAATTAAAATAAAAACCCGTCGAAAAAATACAGAATTTATTCATTTCAATGTTTCAGTCAAACGAAAAGCACAAGGCAGGGGGCAGTGGAGGGTGAAATGTATTTGTTTTAAAGGGAAGAAGTTTTATAAAATTAAACCGGGATATTAACCGTATGACATTAATTTGGGGTTATAAGTTCAATGAAATATTAATTTAAAACTAAGAGAATAAAAATTGGTTTAAAAATAACATTAAAATATATAGATAAATGGATGTGTAATATATATATATATATATATATATATATATATATATATATATATATATATATATATGTGACTATACTCGTTTCGAAAAACCCTCGAATTTTTGATTTGCCAATAATCAAATCAATCTCGAATGAAAAAAAAGGTTTTAAAAAAAGAAAGATCTAAAAACATGGAAGTCTGGCGAAAAAAATTGCACAGATACAGGTTTAAAGCCCAAAGAAAAAACCCCGACACGAGTAAACAACTAACAAAAGAGCTCAATACAACCGTAGAGCAGACCTAGTGAGCCAGACAAACCGACCCAGGTTTCACTTAAGCGGATCGTCAATGGTAGTTTTGTCTGGCTCACTAGGTTTATCTATCTATCTATCTATCTATCTATCTATCTATCTATCTATCTATCTCAGTCTGTTCATATCTATCTATCTATCTATATAGGTTCCATAAAGTCGTTTTTCAATTTAAATGAAGGAATTTTACAAAAATTAAGTTGTTAGATATATTCGAGTGTTTTTTTTTTGTTTTCTTTTTTTCTGATTTTCTGTGAATCATCTCGATGAATAAACTTTCGTCCCATTTATTGCTTTTTCGTAACTCTGGTCATCTTGTGAAACATGTCTAATGTTACTGAAATTCTATTTCAGATTGGACATTGAGATGGAAATATCAAGCCGAGAAGAGTGAGCATATTCAGTAACTTCTCTTCTTTGCTTTCAATGAAGATCGCAAAGATTCCAAAGATGCTCGAGACATTTGTGCTGTGTATGGGGAAAAATCTTCTAAAATACCAAACAGTCAAGCCCAAACTGTGTGTCGAACAAATGAACAGAGGCCCAAATTGGCAATTCAGTTGAAATGTCCTGACCACCGATACAGTGTGATTATTCAACATGCAATGTTCGCCCCCACATCGGTAACATGACTAAACATGAAATTAAAGAGCTCGGTTGTTACATTCTGCTACGCTCACCATATTCTTCAGACTGACAACATTTTCGATGACTTTCTAACAATTTGAGGGGTGTTTCGTTCAACAACGATGTGGAGATTAAAACATGGCTTGATGATTTTTTCAAGTTAAAACCGAGTGATTATATCGTCGTGCAATTGAACAGTTAGTTTGTCAATGGTAGGAATACGGAAACAAGGAAGGTGTATGCCATGTTGAATGATCCACCAGAACTATTCGTAAATAATAAGTATTATTATAAGTATATAAATAATAAATATTAAAATATAAAAAACGAACGAATTTATATATATATATAACCTGGTCCTTCTTAACAAATCGCCTACCCATATGCAAATTAATAGAAATAACCACTTTAATTTCATTTCTTTAAACATACGGTCAGTTTTAGACCTACTGGAGTGACAGGTTGTAATCATTTGCTATTTTTCCCCTCTGATTAGGTCACTTGCAGTGGTGTGCAGTAATATGAATCTATTTTTGGGGTGAAATTTGTTTGGCCTTGAAAAATATTGCGTCATCTGTGATAGCATCAGATTTTTAACACGCCCAGACACTATTTTCTAAACTGTCGATTAGTTGTCCTACGGCAATTGTATGCGGAGGACGTTACTCCATAGAAGCGTACAAAAATTTTAACGCTGCACGAACACACTGGCAAGCCTTATCAGTGAGCAAATCAAAGTACTACAGAATGACACGGGAAGTCTTCTGATTTAAATCCAATCGAGAATCTGTGGTCAATCTGCAAGTAACGACTTTGTGGAATGTTGGTCATGTTTCATTGGAAAAATATGAAAAAGTAAATAATAACGGAATTATTCGTTTTGTTTCAAATAATTTGCACAGTGGTGTACAGTTTGGAGAGAAATTGATTTTATTGTCATTCTCATTTGCATCTACATCCTTGTACAACTTATTTCAAACAACCGATTTAGTTTCTTTTCTTTCACCATACGGTTAGTTTTAGACCCACTAGAGTGACAGGGTGTAATCGATAACTATTTTACCTCAGATTAGGTCATTTACAGTGGTCCGCAGTAATATGAATCTATTTTCAGGGTGTATGATGAAATTTTTCACGCCCAGACAATATTGTCTCGACTGTCGATTAGTTGTCTTACGACCATTGTCTGTGATGGACGTTACTCCAAGGAAGCGTACAAAAATTGTAACGCCGGACGAACACAATGGCAAGCCTTACCAGTGAGCAAATCAAATTATTATAGACCGGCCCGGAAACTTGCCTGATTTAAATCCAATCGAGAATCTGTGGTCAATCTGCAAAGAACGACTTTGTGGAATGGACATATGAAGTACAAACATGTGCACTGGGCCATGATTCATTGGAAAAATACGAGAAAAGTAAATTATAACGGAATTATTCGTTTTGTTTCAATTAATTTGCAGAAGGGTGTATATATTCAGGCCGGTAAATGTAATTAATACCGTTTAATTAAAAGCAGAGAATTTACTTAAATTATTTTGTATCTTACGAGAGAACACTCTGCTAGATACGCTATTGTGTTAGATACCGTGGTAGACCGAATACTATAGCAGTAAATGAGGTAAAACGCATGCTATAATGTTTGATAACTTGGCACGAACACACTGCCAAGTTTTACGAGTGAGCAAACAAATTACTATAGGCTGGACAGGAACCTCTCCAGATTTACATCCAATCGTGAATCTGTGGTCAATCTGCAAGGAACGACATCGTGGAATTGACATACGAAGTACTAACATGTGCACTGGGTCATCGTTCATTGGAAAAATATGAAAAAAATAGTAAACAGTAACGGAATTATTCGTTTTGCTTAAATTAATTTGCAGGAAGGGTGTATGTATATAGATAACTATTAAAATAAATCTTAAGTCATAAGAAACGAAAGAATTTACGTAATTTAATATATATACTATATTTAATCGATGTTACAGCTTACGCAGATCTACACTAAATGTTACTTTGTAGTTACATGTGTTTGAGTAAACGCCATGTTGCTTTCTTTTTTTAAGTGGGGATTACGTCTATCGGCTTACCTATTCGAGAGACCTATAAAGTAAATAGTGCTGTTTGCAAGTAAACATTGTGTTAACTGCACAAATGAATTTTTACAAAATCTTCATGCAGTAATACCAAACAACCAAATAATCGCATCTTTGAAAGTATAAAATTTATTTACTAATGTCCCCATCCATAAAACGATCGACATCATTATCTGTAATGTATAAAATCACACTTCTCTCGCACATATCAATATTAAACCTACTATTTTGAAAACAAAATTATTATTAGCATGTACCACTCAAATACCTTTTCATGACCCCCTAGGTAATATGTATACTCAAATAGACGGTATTGCGATGGGATCTCCTTTAGGCCCATTTTTTCTAATTATTTTATGGCACATTTAGAAAATAAAATACTTAATGATACTCATAAACCCCCTATATATGTAAGATATATAGATGACATTTTCGTTTTAGGTAAAAATATTGATCAAATTACTCAACTTAAAAAAAAATTTGAAAGTCACCCCGTCCTGAAATTTACATTAAAACTTAAATATTAATAACTCCTTGATGTATTTAGTGATTCCAGCACACATAAATTTCTCTATATAGGAAACCCGCTATCATTATCTCGTGTCTTCTTAATTACAATAGTGAATGTCCCCAACGATATAAGTTAGCCGTTATAAAAAACAAAAAAAAACTTAATCCAACGCACACAAATGATATCTTCTTCTAAAACCATGTTCTATAAATAATTACATAACATGAAAAAACACTTGTTAATAATAGATTCTCTAATTCCGTCATTGATCAACAAATTAAAATGTATCTCAATACACTTAATAATACCGCCAACAAAATTCATAATATTAATTATATTAGCTTACGTCAAAATAAACATAACACTATTAACTTATACTATTGTAACCAAATGCATAATAATTACACACAGGATGAAGAACAGTCGAAAAACATAATAGGTAGAAATGATAAAGCCATCAATAATAATAAACAAGCTTATCGTATATTATAAAGAATTTGAAACAATTAACCTTACAGTCTTTAATAACACTACAAACGCACAATTAACCCCTCTACAAAAAAAAAAAAACAAAACAAAAAAAAAACAAAAAAACAAAAAACAATGAAGTGTATAAATTTACATGCCCGTTTAGAGATTGAATCTCTGATATTAATAATAAAACCACTACATATATTGGTTTTACTACAACCACGCTCTCCCGTAGACTTACTTGTGACCTTTTTGATATTAGTTCCAGGAAACAATATTTCTTAGAAAAACAACCATGTACATAATATTAGACATATATTGATAAAACAATATTCACACATGTACACAGTAAAAATAAACTATTGGAGGCCATCTACATTAAAACAAAGCAACCCACAGTCACAACATATTGCACTGCATCGAGACATATGGTTCTGTGGTTAATATTTCGGTCTCTCACGTGCTATGACGTCATAGAACCGCATCATGAATTTACGACCTGCGTCGGATATTCTGCGACTGTTATCGTCGCATATCAATCTTCTATGTCAACATAACAGAATATCATCTTTGATAATGAATATATTTGTTTAAATGTCCATATAACCACTCTGAAGATGGCTCATGAGAGCCGAAAGGTTGCATGAGGGAAGATCTTCATAAATGAATATCGAAATGGCCAACTTCTGTCTTTAATTTCACCCGAAATTAAAGCAAATGTACGAAGTTTAGAACGGCTAAAAACAGACATAATAGACATTTATTTCCTATTATATTTAACAATATATATTTAAATAATGACCTGCTAACACAATACAATATATATATATATATATATATATATATATATATATATATATATAGCCTGACGATTAGGCTTTTACTTCAATGTACAGTTTTATATTTACACACGTTCTATCAATAGTATTGAGCATTTTCACCCATAAATATTGCATATCTTAAAACTATATTTTATCATATATATATATATATATATATATATATATATATATATATATATATATCTTTCGGTGCGTCATGATGGATTAATAGTTGCAGTTTGTAGAAAAACTAAGAAAAAAATCTATTACTCATTTGATATCTCCCACCCAAAATCTCTATATTAAATCCACTTGTTAACCATTGCACACCCCTGCTGCGCCGAGTATCGTGATTTGGAAAGAAGTAAATGATTTATGATCGCCATTTGTTAAAATTAAATATGGATGCCATCATACAGCGTAAGGTCAAATAAATGGAGGCTTGATAGTCACAATATTGACACTAAGTTACTACTGATATGAGACAGATAGTAAGGAATGTTTTTTATTCAATTTTTATCTTTCTTTTTTTATTTCCTTTTCGATATTTCAAATCCAGTTTTGCTTTCCTCTAATACAAGCTTTTTTTTTATTTGTAGGGCTAGCTATCTTTCTGTATGCTTGCCATATAGAATTCTTTTTCTCCATTTTTTTCTTATTCTCTCATTTTTATTTGTCTTTTCTGTTTCTTTTTGGTTTCTCTCTCTTTTTTTCTTTATCTCGCCATTTTCTTTGTGACTCTTTACATTTCTCTCTATTTTTCTTTTATTTTCTGTATTTTTTTCTTTCCTCTCTTTTTCTTTCTGTCTTTTCTTTTTTCTTTTTCACTCTTTTTCTATTTCTTTTTCTCTCTTTTACTGTTTCTTTTTCTCTCTTTTCTCTTTGTTACTCTTTTTCTTTTTCTCTATTTTTCTTTTTCTTTTTTCTCTTTTTTTCTTTTTCTCATTTTTTCTTTTTCGTTTTCACTCTTTTTTCTTTTCTGTCTTCTTTCTTTTTCTTACTTGTTTCTTTTTCTCTCTTATTTCTTTTTATTTTCTTTCTTTTTATGTCAGCGATACATTTTTATTTTAGTTTTCTTTAATAATTTTTTGCTACTTTTTAACAAATTTTATTCCTCTGATTTCTATTCTTTCAGCCTGATTGTCTTCTCCCCCCCCGCATCCATTTTATTTCCTTCTTTCATTTTCATATTCCTTTACTAATTCGATTAAAAAAGAAAAAAGAAAAAAGAAGAAGATAATAGTTCAGTGTCGTTTATTTCGTCGTTATTTTCTTTTTTTTTTATAACTTTTTTTTCGGTTCCATATTGTTCTCTTCTGTTTTATTTGATTTTTCTTTCTTTAAGTCGTCTTCTTTTTTATTCATCCAGTTTCCTTTTTTTCTTTCTTCATTTCTTATTTGATTTTTCTTTCTTTAAGTCGTCTTCTTTTTTATTCATCCAGTTTCCTTTTTTTCTTTCTTCATTTCTTATTTGATTTTTCTTTCTTACTTTATTTGATTACGATTATATTCTTTTTTGTTTTTTTTTCTGTTCCTAAACGTCTGGTTATTTTTCTGTCTTCCATTTCCCTTCGTCTTCATTTTCCCATTCTTTCTTTCTTTCTTTTTTTCGTTTTTCTCTTCGCGTTTTGCGTTTTTCTCATAGTTTTTTCTTTCTACTATTTTCCTTTTTCTTTCTCATGTTTTTCTTTTTTCTCTTTTTCTTTTTCCTCTCTTAATTTACCCTTCTCCTCTTTTTCTTTCTCCTCTTTTTCCTTTTCTTTCTCCTCTTTTTCTTTTTCCCTTTTTCTTTTATTTCTCTTCTTTTTCTTTTTCCTAGTCCTCTTTTTCTTTTTCTTTCTCCTTTTTTTCCTTTTCTTTCTCCTCTTTTTCTTTTTCCCTTTTTCTTTTATTTCTCTTCTTTTCCTTTTTCCTAGTCCTCTTTTTCTTTTTCTTTCTCCTCTTTTTCCTTTTCTTTCTCTTCTTTTTCTTTTTCCATTTTTTTCTTTCTCTTCTTTTCCTTTTTCCTAATCCTCTTTTTATTTTTCTTTCTCCTCTTTTTCTTTCCCTCCTTTTTCTTCTTATATTTTTCTTTCATTCTTCCCCATAATTCATCCTTTTTTATTTATTTTTTATTTTTCATTTTACATTTTTCTTTAATTTTTTTTTTTAATTATTTTTTCATTCTTTCTAAACACTTATTTACTTATTTGCTTTTTCTGGATTGATTTGATTGTTTGATTTCTTATTTTTTACGGCTTATCAACCCTTTGCATGTCAATTAAAGGTAAAAATAATGTGGATTCATAGCTTTCCCAAGATTATTTGCCTGTAGGTGAATGTAAAGCATTCGACTGGAATCGGAACTCTGCTTGCTGATTTCCAATTCTGAGTCGTTATCAATTGCACCATCCGCACCTCGAAGCTTACAGTACCTGGTCACTCATCTAAATACTGGCCTGGCTTGCAGTTGCTTAACTTCATTGATCTTACGAGAACCGTTTTTTTTTTTCAACTTAATGTCTTTAAGCCCTTCATTTTTCTGGAACGATCGCTACAATGCTAATCCTAACTTAAATAATTTCGATCCTCATTGGGTACTATCTTTCAGTATACCAAATTAAGTAAAAAAAAAAAAAAAATCTCGGAAAGATAAGAACAATAATCCTAACAATGTAAATAGAGTAAATAGTTGCAATAACTCATCTCAGAAATATAAACATATACTGAAGACTGGAGCGCCCAGCGACTGAAACGTCGTGAATATGACAATAAAAATGAGGGCAACAGTCAGAACAATGTAAATAGTTACAATACCTCATCTCAGAAATACAGACATGTAAAACTATTACTAATGTGAAGTCAATCATCAGTGGGGATTTTAATATTAGGTCTGCACTAAACTCATGAATAGATTTGATCATCATTGGGTACTCCATTATTCTATATCTTGTTCCGGCCAAGGAAAACTCTGTATATTGATTGGAACGTAGCTAATCTTGAAAACAATTACTAATTATATAAAGCCAATCCTCATCGAGGTTTTTACTATTTTTCTACAATACAGAACACTTTTAATAAATCGTTGGTTGAAGCAATCTAGTGACTTGACCGAAAGAGTTTGCGAGTTCAATATCTGACCACAGCTGTCGTGAACAAGAATTTGGAGAGTCGACTTACTAAAGCGAAATAACTGAAACTAATATATTGAGAAAAAGGCATGGCACGTGGAACTAGTGGACGAAAGAAATGGTTCCGTTCGAAATTCCATTGTATATCACCAGAAGAAGATCAGACCGTACAGTGACCGAAACGTCGTGAATATGACAATAAAAATAAGAACAACAGTTCGAACGATGTAAATAGTGTAAATAGTTAAAATACATCATCTCAGAAATAGAGACATATACTGAAGAAGACTGGAGCGCACAGCGACCGAAACGTCGTGAATATCACAGTAAAAATAAGGACAGCAGTTCGAACGATGTAAATAATGTAAACAGTTAAAATACCTCATCTCAAAAATAGAGACATATACTGAAGAAGACTGGAACGCACAGCGACCGAAACGTCGTGAATATCACAATAAAAATAAGGACAACAGTTCGAACAATGTAAATAATGTAAATAGTTACAATATCTCATCTCAGAAATAGAGACATATACTGAGAAGACTAGTGCGCACAGAGACCGAAACGTCGTGAATATCACAATAAAGATAAGGACAACAGTTCGAACGATATAAATAATGTAAATAGGTAAAATACATCATCTCAGAAATAGAGACATATACTGAAGAAGACTGGAGCAAACAGCGACCGAAACGTCGTGAATATCACAGTAAAAATAAGGACAGCAGTTCGAACGATGTAAATAATGTAAACAGTTAAAATACCTCATCTCAGAAATAGAGACATATACTGAAGAAGACTGGAACCCACAGCGACCGAAACGTCGTGAATATCACAATAAAAATAAGGACAACAGTTCGAACAATGTAAATAATGTAAATAGTTACAATATCTCATCTCAGAAATAGAGACATATACTGAAGAAGACTAGAGAGCACAACTGCCGAAACGTCGTGAATATGACAATAAAGATGAGAATAATAATCGGAGAAATATAAATAGTGTAAATTGCTTATTGTATGAATCTTCCACTATACCAAATTAATTCGGAAAGTGGTGTCTGTCGGTGTACGTGAACAAGCATATCTTGAAAACTATTATTAGGCTGGTGCAAAAATAATATCGTTTTTTGACGTTAAAAAATACGCCAAAAAACGATATTATTTTTGCACCAACCTAATACTAATGTGAAGTCAATCATCAGTGGGGATTTTAATAATAGGTCTTCACTAAACTCATGAATAGATTCGATCATCATTGCGTAAACCGTTATTCTATATCTCGTCCCGGCCAAGGAAAACTCTGTATATTGATTGCTACGTAGCTAATCTTGAAAATAATTACTAATTATATAAAGTCAATCCTCATCGGGGTTTTTACTATTTTTCTTCACTACAGAACACTTTTAGTAACTCGTTGGTTGAAGTAATCTAGTGACTTGCCCCAAAGAGTTTGTGAATTCAATACCTGACCACAGCTGTGGTGTACAAGAACTTGGAGAGTCGAGTTATTAAAAATAATTAATAAACTGAAAAGACTGAAAGTAAGACATCCAGAAAAGGCATGTCACGTGGAACTAGAACAATCTACCACAGAGGATGAAGTAAAGGATCCGGTCCGAAATTCTAACATATATCACCTGAAGAAAGTCAGGCTGTACAACGGCCAAAACGTCGTGAATATGATGAAAAGATGACAACAATAATCCGAATAATGTAAATAGTTCAAATAGTTATAATACCTTATTTCAGAGATATACAAAGTTCCTTAAGAAGGCCGGAGCGCACAACGGCCGGAACGTCGTGAATATGACAGTAAAGATGATGACAACTGTCGGAATAATGTCAATAGTGTAAGTAGTTACAATACTTCTTATCAGAAATAAGAGACATATCCTGAAGAAGGCCGGGGCGCACAACGGTCGAAACGTCGTGAATATGAGAGCAAAGATGAGGACAACTGTCGAAATAATTTCAATAGTGTAAATAGTTGCAAAATCTCATATCAGAATTAGAGACAGATCCTGAAGGAAGTCGGAGTGCACAACAGCCGAAACGCCGTGAATATGACAATAAACATGAGAAAAAATAATCCGAGAAATGTAAATAGTGTAAATAGTTGCAATACCTCATCTCAGAAATATATACATATACTGAAGAAGGCCGGGGCGCACAACGTTCGAAACGTCGTTAATATGAGAGTAAAGATGAGGACAACTGTTGGAATAATTTCAATAGTGTAAATAGTTGCAATATCTCATATCAGAAATAGAGACATATCCTGGAGAAGGCCGGAGCGCACAACGGTCGAAACGTCGTGAATATGACAATAAAAATGAGGATAACAGCCAGAACAATGTAAATAATGTAAATATTTACAATACTCGTCTGAAATATAGAGACATATACTGAAGAAAACTGGAGTGCACAGTGACCGAAACGTTGTGAATATGACAATAATGATGAGAACAATAATCCGAGAAATGTAAATAGTTTAAATAGTTGCAATACCTCATATCATAATTAGAGACAGATCCTGAAGAAGGCCGGAACGCACAACAGCCGAAACCTTGTGAATATGACAATTGAGAATAATAATCCGAGAAATGTAAATAGTATAAATAGATATATTAAATTCAATTGAATTTAATTCAGTAAATGTAAGTAGTTTCACCTATCACCAGGCTCACACTCCTCTTCGTTGTTTTAAAGAGAAGTAGAGGTCTATTATTTGTTTTCTGTTTGGGATTGGGTTTCCGGTTAAAATTCAATATTTGATCGCGCGAAACGTTTGCCGACATCAAAAAGGTTTAGTCAAAAATAGAAATCTATGAGAATAAAACATGACGTCGCTAAAGATATGACAGCCTAACTCGACTGTAAAGAAAAGATCGAATCGGTAATTCCTATAAAATCAAGGATCTGAATACAAGAAAAAGAAGGAACCTGCGTAAAATAAGAAACCCCGCCGCCAAAGTGAGCTTAGTGTGTGAAAGGAAAGATTTTATTTTGGCAAACCGTCTTCGAGAACCGTTATTCTATTCTAGTCAAAGCAAAAACAGTGTGGAATCAAGATTATTTTTCTTTTTTATGAATTATTTTTTCTTTTTTTTATGGATTATAAGAAGACGTCTTGAATCGACAGGTACATTCGAAACTAACATAATGTCTGATGACAGATTCATTCTCAAACCCGACTTGAACTGTACAATCCGTATGGAAAAAAAAATCTTTTTGTAACTTTGGTAGGAATCGTTAATATTCCAAGTTCTGTTACATACATAAATCGAAAACTATATTTACATACATATTTTACCTGCGTGCCAGGCCATACATAGGCTGCTCTATTTTTATTCTTACCTTATCTAATAAAGCCAAGTTTTAAATCAAATAGGATTGAATAGTGAGTTCGATTCTCGCAGGGTGCCCCACTCATTCGGCCTTGAGCCAATTCTAAACTACGCTTAGAAAATCATTTTGAGCCAACTTGACAAGGTGTAATGGTTAGCAAGTTTGTCTCGCTCGAACAATTGCGACTCAGTTTCATCCTCACAATTACTCCCCATTCTTTCAGCCTTGAGCCACATCTCTGCTACGCTTAGAAAACAATTTTCAGCCAACATGACGTGTTGTAATGGTTAGCAAGCTTGTCTCGCTAGAACAATTGCGACTCAGTTTCATCCTCACATTGTTCCTCATTCTTTCGGCCTTGTGCCATATCTAAGCTACCATTAGAAAATCATTTTGATCCAACTTGACGTGGTGTAATCGTTAGCAAGATTGTATCGCTAGAACAATTGCAACTCAGTACTGAGTTTGATCCTCAAACTTGCTCCCGTATTCATTCGGCCTTGAACAACATCTAAGAGAAAATCATTTTGAGCCAACTTCACGTGGTGTAATGGTTAGCAAGGTTATCTCGCTGGAAAAAATTGCGACTCAGTTTGATCATCGAATAGTAGCAAGTTTGATACTCACATTTGCTCCCCATTTTTTCACCTTTGGGCCACATCTAAGCTACGCTTAGAAAATCATTTTGATCCAACTTGACGTGGGGATAATGGTTAGCAATGTTGTCTCGCTTGAACAATTGCGACTCAGTTTGATCCTCAAACTTGCTCCCCATCCTATCAGCCTTGAGCCACATCTCAGCTATGCTTACAAAATCATTTTGAGCCAACCTGAAGTGGCTTAATGTTTAGCAAGCTTGTCTCGCTAGAACAATTGCGACTTTGTAGTAAGTTTGATACTCACATTTGCTCCCCATTCTTTCGGCCTTGAGCCACATCTAAGCTACGCTTAAAAAATCATTTTGAGCCTACTTGACGTGGTTTAATGGCTAGCAAGCTTGTCTCGCTAGAATAATTATGACGCATTTTGATCCTCACACTTGCTCCCCATTCTTTCGGTCTTGAGCCACATCTAAGCTACGCTTAGAAAATCACTTTGAGCCAACTTCACGTGGTGTAATGTTAAGCAATGTTGTCTCAGTTCCACCTTCAAACTGGCTCCCCATTCTTTCAGCCTTGAGCCACATCTCAGCTATGCTTAGAAAATCATTTTGAACCAACTTGAAGTGGTGTAATCGTTAACAAGGTTGTCTGGCAAGAACAATTGCGAGTCAGTAGTGAGTTTGATACTCAAACTTGCTCCCCATTCTTGCGGCCATGTGCCACATCTAAGTTACGCTTAGAAAACCATTTTGAGCCAACTTGACCTGGTGTAATGGTTAGCAAGCTTGTATCGCTAGAACAATGACGACTCAGTTTGATCCTCACACTTGCTCTCCATTCTTTCGGGCTTGAGCCACATCTAAGCTACGCTGAGAAAACCATTTTGAGCCAACTTGACGTGGGTTAATGGTTAACAAACTTGTCTCGCTAGAACAATTGCGACTCTGTAGTAAGTTTGATACTCACATTTGCTCCACTTTGAGCCATATCTATGCGTAGCTTAGAAAATCATTTGGGCGCTTCGAAGTAGTGTCATGGTAATGGTTAGCAACCTAGTCTGGCAAAGATCAATTACCATTGACTGGTAAAGTTCGATTCTCCTGGGTGATCCACACTGGTGGCCTTGTGCCACATCTACGTTACGCTTAGAAAATCACCAAATAAATCCATGTTTGACTTTACAGATTTTATAGGCCCTGAAAGAAAGCGTCGGTTTTAAGGGATAAACTTGTTTCGGAGGATAATGAACAAATTATTCAGACGTTGACATTTTTCTCTTCAGAATTCTGCAGTTTCAAAGAACTGTTTCGGCGTATGTATAACTAAGTATTTAGACGTAGTCTTTTATGCCTTAAGAATGTGAAAGTTTTAATGAATATTTTTTTTAATTTTATTTTTTAATCGGTATCAAAGATTTATCTATCAAAATTCGAACATGTTATTCAAGGGATGCAGATCATATAACCGATTTCAGAATGTTTTAGAAGCGTCCAATATGCGCACCATTTGTGACGAGGTACACGTCAAGTCGCTAGTCAAGCTTCTGCCGAGCACGCTGTAGCATGTCTTGCGTAACATTCTCCAGCGCCTCAGTTATTCTTAGTTTTATTTCCTCTAGGTCAGTAGGCTTGGTTTGTTTTGTTTTACAACATATCAACCTCATTGGGTTAGTTAATGTCGTCAAGATTTTTATTTGCTGAAAATATTTTTTTCAAAACCGTATTTCTGTTAAAATTTTTTGCTCCAAAAATATATTTCTGGTATTTTTTTTTTTTTCAAAAATGTATTGCTGATGATTTTGTTCAGAGAATGTACCGATGGTAATATTTTATTTTATTTTTGTATTTTTGGTAATATTTTTTTCAAAAATGTATTGATGGTATTAAAACCTACTTTTACACTTTCATAATGTTTTGGCCCCAGTTTGGGGTTTAACTATTTGCTCATAGCTGGGACCCTAACATGTGTTAACACTACGGATCAGCGTAGACCTGAGGACATCAGCAATTAAGAGCTTTTTCCACGCCCCTCAAAATCTCCTGATGAGAGGCCTTGCTGCCGGCGGGTGTAGTTTATCGTCATACCCAGCACGCGGATGGAGTTTATCATCGTAACCAGGATGTAGACTTGTAGGAAGCGGGGAGAAAAAAAAAACTCTCCTTTCATATAGCCCCATAGAGAAAAAAAAAACAAAAAAACAAGTAAACAACGTGTCAAGTCAGTTGAACGCGGTGGTCACTTTAACAGTACACTTTCATTATCAGTAGTACGCCCTCCCCATCTTCCTGGTAGTTTCTCACTGAGATAAATCCGCACAGTCAACTTAGTTTTTATACATTTTGTTAACATTTGTGATCATTTGAGCGAGAATTGGCTATGTTGTTAGACGATAAAATGAGGTCGATGTTGTGGGGTTATCTTGTATATACCGGCTGTAACAGCAAAATTGTCCAAATCATGTAACAGCAAAATTATCTAACTGTTGGATTTAGATATGGACCGTTGCATCTTAGAAATGATTAAAGATATCTTACAGGAAGTCTCCGAGGTTTTTATAACACTGTTGACTTTACTTTGAGCAATAAGAATGTATAATTACTTTTTTACTCTTCAAGCTTAACAGAAGAATCGCGATAAATTTCATTATGAATAAAAATGACATGTTCATCATTAATTAGTCATAGCTAAGGATCGGAAGCTCATGAAGTATTGAAATAAAGTTCATATATATATATATATATATATATATATATATATATATATACATATACATATATATATATATATATATATATATATATATATATATATATACATACTCATGATCATTTTGTAACTTATTCAAGATGATCTTCGTTGTCTCTAACCTTTTAACATTCTGTCCTGGAGTAACAAGTTGTCTCAGAGGTTTCACGTACGATTTCATGTTCAAATCTTTTTTCACTGCTTTTTTCACTTTTCTATATATATAGAAAAATAGTAATATGGAGTCTACTAGGGTGTTTAGTCAATCCCTGTTGATGACGCCTTCTCAGGCACATTTTCGTTATTTCCAACAGAGCCAATTTGTGCTTTATATTGCGACTCTAATGAGTGAACGTTAATCAAAGTTACTAGGTGGGGAGAGCTCATAGTCTGGCCTGTCCGCTCAAACCGTCGATCACGATGTCTTGCGGCTAAAACATCGAAGACTTCTGAATAGTTATGCCGACTCAGCTTCACTTACAAGCCCTTGGTTAACGCGTGGTATGATTTTCAAGAACGTTCCATTTTTGTCACACAGCCTAATCATCTTTCCAGGTAATTGTTATCAAGGTGTTAACTCCTAGATAAAGAAAACGTGCTAATATATGAACCCTGGACTCATGGTTGAAACGCTGAGGTTCAAACCGTTGCATATATGATGTATAAAATAATTGTGTTTTTAGATCAATAGATGAGGTCCCTACTTTTAGATATGAAATGAAAATTCGTCTTTTATTTACTTGCGAATTAAAAGGTTCTCGTTGAAGATAAGCACATCCATTTATAAGAACATTGGAATTATTTCTTCTGTCTGGAACACCCATCTTTTGCGCATTTATAAGACGATAAGATTCATTTAAAATTGGACAGGAAGGTTGGCAGATAATCTTCCTGCTATCGAATCATCTTACGTGCATTGTTTCCTAGGAGTGTTTTGCGTATTATAGATTGTGAATCAAGGATTCTTTTTAATTTTACCTGTTTTTCTTTTTAAAGAAAATCTCAGCTCATCGAGTACAGTGCATTTGATTTTACGAGATAAAGCTAGCGACATGCTTGGTCAAAATCCAGTCCTTTGGTGAGTGACCGCTCCAGGCTGAAGGACTAGGTGATGTCATATGGCGACCGTACGCTGCCCAGACTACATAACGCCAACTCTCAGCCAAGAGTCCGGCTTGATTGCAGGAATTTCTGGAAATTCTTTGATATACAGGGTACTATGGGTATAGTGTCGCCATTTTATATTTTAATGCGTGTTTGTTTTTTATTTTTTTTATTTATTTTGTCAACTGCACAGTATAGTAGGGTCAGTTGGGTGCCGTCTGTGAGAAAAAAGAGACGCATGATGCAATTCACTCCGCAAGAAATTTGGAAACATCAAGGTGTACTGCTTGGCATTCACATTGGAATATCCAATACAAACATTTCAGAGTATTTGGGTGTCAATCTGAGGAGAGTTCAGAAGATTCGGAAAGAGTTGGCTGAGTCTAATGGTGATTACGAATGTGTTTGGAGTGATGGATATGTTATGGCTCAACTCATCTTCCCACAGGAGTTCAGAATGAACACGGAGGCCTACATCAAATGCCATGAGGAGGTAGTGCTGCCCTGGGAAAACAGGGTGACTACTGGAAGACCCTAAGACTCTGCACTATGCCACACAAGCAGGAGAAACCAGTCATGGTTGTTAGACATTTTCTACAACTACCTCACGCCTTATATCTGGCCACTTAACTCCCCAGATTGCAAAGCCCTTGATTACTATATGTAGGGTGCAATTGAGCGAGAGATCAACAAAACTCGTTGTTACACCAAAGATGAACTGAAGGCAAGTATTATGGCAGCTTTCCCCAATTTAAACAATGAGACCATCCAGAAGAGTTGCAGGAGATTCCGTAATCATCTGGAAGTCGTGGTTGAAGCTTATGCCGATTTTATTAAATAAATTTACTCTTTAATATTTCAAGATATTTCTAATGTAATTTTGGTAAATATATCTGTTAAAATGAGATATTGGTATTATTTTCATTTTTTTGCGTAATTTAGACGACAATTTACCCATCGCACCACAGGTGATACATATATATATATATATATAATTATTTATTTAAAAATTATAACATACATATGTTATAAAATTACTACAAAAATAGTCATTTCGTTTCAACACCTCTGATGTCTTATCAAGTGATGGTGTTGAATGTAGATTGTAGAATAAAGGTTTTAAAAGGTTCAAATTAATTAACCACCCCTCGTAAGGGGAAACGCTGTTACATGAGCTGAAATGACCAATCAAAAAACATATATATATATATATATATATATATATATCATTGCATCAAATGTTATTTTTAGTCGACATCCTCACATTGAAATAGAGGCAACTATTTTTATGAGATTTTAAGCAATATTTATTACATCTTTGGCCTGACTATTCGAGAAATCTTAAGCAATTTCTTAAGTAAATCGTTTTTTTTTTTTCTGACGTAAGAATCGAACACTGCGTAAGTCTCTGAAGGAGAAACCTCCGTTCTGGTTGCTTTACAAACTCGGCGTACAAGAGAGCAGATCGAGTTGTTTTTCGAGCAATTTTTTTATCTGAATGAGGAAATGATGCTCTCTGTAGCCGAGTTGTAAAGCACACCAGAACGGTGGTTTCTCCTTCAGAGACTTACGCAGTTTCGATCCCTAGCGGCGGGTTCATTACTTTTACTAAGATTTCTCGAATGCTCAGGCCGAGAGATGTAATAAATATTGCTTAAAATCTCATAAAAATAGTGCCTCTATTTCAAATGTGAGGATTCAATAAAAATAACATTTGAAGTTTATATATATATATATATATATATATATATATATATATATATATATATATACTAAAAAGAAGAGAAAAACCGCAAACATTTTTTTAAAATATATTAATGTTTTATTTATCATAATTTTGCTTCATCAGGCAAACAGTGGATATTTCCACATATTATTAAACAGATTTTTTTCTTTTTTTGTGTGGCCAGTTCAAGGAAAACCTTTGGGTCACAAACACACAAAAAAGAGAATGTCTAATATCGCGAATATTTAACATCGAAAAACATAAAATTAATTCCTTTTAATAATATGTGGAAAATATCCACTCTGCCAGATGAATCAAAATTATGAAAAATAAAACATAATACAGGGTGTTTCAAAAAGAATACGCCAAAATAATTATGCTGTTTTTTCAGGTCTATATCATTGTAGTGGATTGAATCAGTGGTTATTTGATAGAATAGTTATCAAAGTTTGATTGGCTGTTAGTTTCATCACTGTCATATGTATAACTTCCGCTGCAGCTGAATTGTGGGATGATCACTCAAAATGGCCACTCCTCAGCAGAAGGCGTTTTGCGTGCTTGAGTTCGCGAAAACAAACGCCATTGTCACGGTGCAGCGTGCTTTCAGATCAGAACTCGTTATTGATCCGCCCCATCGTGAGAGCATTCGACGGTGGGTTAGACAGTTTAAAGAGAGTGGGTGCCTGTGCGAAGTAAAGTGTCCTGGAAGACCACGTGTTACAGAGGAGAAAGTGGAGAGGATTCATGATGCATTTGAGAGCAGCCCACGTAAGTCCATACGTCGAGCAAGTCTTCAGCTTGCCATCCCTCATACCTCTGTCTGGCGTGTGTTAAAGAGACGATTACACATGAAACCATACAAACTAATCCTCGTCCAAGCACTTACTAATGATGACAAGGTGATGAGGAGGACATTCTGTGAGTCAATCCTGGAGATGGAGGAAGGTGATGAAACTCTCTTTTCACGTTTAGTCTTTAGTGAGGAAGCGAATTTACATTTGAGAGGCACAGTCAATCGTCACAAGGTGCACATTTGGGGAACAGAGCATTCACATGAAACTCTTGAGCATAAAAGAGATTCTCCTAAAGTGAATGTCTTCTGTGCTGTGTCTCAAGACAAGGTCTATGGTCTCTTTTTCTTTGAAGGAATCACCGTTACAGGACAAACCTATCTCGAAATGCTCCAAAACTGGCTATTCACTTTACTGCAAGCAGATTCGAATGACTTCATTTTTCAACAAGATGGAGCGCCACCCCATTGGCATCTCGTGGTTAGAGCTCATCTGAATAAAAACATGCCTCAGCGATGGATTGTGAGGAGAGGTGCTAAAGACCTTGATCTCTGTGCTTGGCCTGCGAGATCCCCGGACCTCACTGTGTGTGACTTTTTCTTGTGGGCGTATGTTAAAAACAAAGTTTATGTTCCAACACTTCCAGCAAGTATCGATGACTTGAAAGATCGAATAACAGCTGCAATCAACACGGTGGACCGTGACATGCTGAGGCGCGTTTGCGGGGAATTCTCATATCGGCGTGATGCTGTCCGCGCTGCCGGTGGTGGCCACATTGAGCACTTACAAAACATGAAATGAAACTTGAATATATATACAACACATGTGTTCATGCTAGAGGTTTGTAATTTATTTCGTTTTTGACACATCACGTGATGATTTTGGCGTATTCTTTTTGAAACACCCTGTATATTAAAAAAAATCGAGATTACAACAAAAAACGTTTAAGGTGTCGCTCTTTTTAATATAAACACTTTTCTCTCGTTGTAACTACTATAACCTCTTTCCTATATATATATATATATATATATATATATATATAGAGAGAGAGAGAGATAGATAGATAGATAGATAGATAGATAGATAGATAGATAGAGATATATTAAAAGATTATAATAAAACCATTTTAAAATCGCTGTATAAAAGCTTTCATGTTTCAATACTATCATTACAATGATAGTATTGAATACTATCATTACAATTATAGTATTGAATACTATCATTACAATGATAGTATTGAAACACGAAAGCTTTCACGTAACGATTTCAAAATGTTTGTATAGAACACTTTCTTTAAAAAGTAAATGCTACGGAGAGTGGATATTTACTCCATCTCTTCTTTCTTCTCTCTCTCTTTCACTCCCTCTCTCTCTCTCACACACACACACACACACACATATATATATATAATAAAAAAAAGCCAACATTCATCAACATCAACTATGAACACGGCCACAATGTACTGACCGTGCTCGTAAAAAGAACGTTGCTATAAGTCTAGATACATGCATAAAACAATCGATATATTTCATTAAAAGTAAACTAATAAAATAATCGTTAATAATCATCTATAAAGTCAAAAGAATATAGAATATTCGGAAAATTTCAACATAATTTTTCTCCAGAAAAGAAGAAAATCATAAAGACAGAAAAAAAATAAATGAATAACTTTTTTTAATGAAACATGTATAAAAGAGGAACCGTTACCCAAATACAGAATCTCATATATATATATATATATATATATATATATATATATATATATATATATATATATATATATGTATATATATTCTGTTCATTCGACATTAAGGGTTAAGAAGATCAGTTCGTACGAAACGACAGCCCGACACCAGCACATGAGATTTGGTTATAGTGGTGAAGACTTGTGCAGTACCATCCACACTTTTTGAAGGGCCGAACACAGAGACCTGGTGCACTCCGTGCCACAAGATTCCCAAACGGCTCTCCGCAGGTTTTGAATTCTGAGTTGTTCTTCTCCTAGACCAGTTGACATCCAAGGCTATAGAACATAGTCTGTCTTGCTATTTACCCATATATATATATATATATATATATATATATATATATATGTGTGTGTGTGTGTGTGTGTGTGTGTGTGTGTGTGTGTGTGTGTACTTTTTTTATTCCTTTTTCATTAAAGAATGAATGCTAAAGAGAGAGAAAAGAGAGCATTTCAGTGAGAAAATAATCCACATAATCTTGACGAAAGCGGGAATAATCATATCAGACTTTTTCTTCGGGGTAATGTCGTGTCACCTTGCTGGACACATGAATAAATCACAGCTTCCTTATAACTGGTAACTCGCTTATCTCGTGTCCCCCGCTCCCGACGTTTCCTATCGAAATCTTCGACAGGTGACCTATATTCAAGATTTTCTTCGTAAATGTTCCCAATCGTCCCAATCTTCGACAATCCCGTTTAAAAAATGGATATCGTCCTCATAAAAGCTGTTGATGTTTTCTGAGTAGACTTATAATTTATTTATTAGCCTGCCTTTTAAGCTGCATTGTTTGACGAAAAAAAAAAGGAAGCAAAAAAATAAATAAATAAAAATAAAATAAAATAGAAAATAACGGTGACGATAATCAAATCTGCCAAATGAGTGTTATGTTGTTGCTGACATCGCCGACGACAAGGAATAATTTCGACAAATCTTAAGACCAAGCAAAAATAAATGGATAAAAATTAACATTAAAAATGTGACTTGCGAGAGAACACACTCACACACACACTCTCTTTCTCACTGTATCTATCTCTCTCTCCCTCTCTCTCGTTACTCATATTAATGTATACCTCCTCGGTAATATTCCTTATTTAAAAAAAAATAATTTTACATTTACGTACTTTTAGGAATGTTGGATCGCTTTATCGTCTCAGACAATTTTGTTCATTTTTAAGTTCACTGCTTGTCTGTGCATATTTCGTCAGATTTTGAGATGTAGTTTAGACCGAAATAATTTTCATGCATTGTGAGCAGAACAAGTCACTTGAAAATTATATGGGATGAATAAAAATGTGCTTAGAGTGTCTGAGACGTTCACTGCCCAAGGATGGAACTCTATCAAAAAGAAATAAGTCTGATATTTGGTCAGATTTTGAAAAAGTAGGACAAACTTTCATAGACTATGTTGAATTTCAGAGATCTTTTAAAACCAGGTTTGACAATACTGTCTTATGTTATCTATTCATTTTTTTGTTCGTATCTGACTCTATGTCAAGATGCTGAAATGAATTCAATATTATTGCTGCAATTCCTTACTTATTAAATAAATACTTAATTATAGCCGACCATTTTCACCAACTTGATTGACTTATCGAATTATTTCAATGTGTGTGTGGTGGGAGGTTATCATTAACAAGCTGGCAAATGTTTGGTTTGGTTTGTTTTGTTTTATGGCATATCACCCTCAATGGGTTATTTAATGTCGACGAGATTTTCATTGCTGGTAATATTTTTTTCTTCAAAAATGTATTGCTGGTAATACTTTTTCAAAAATGTATTGCTGTTAATATTTTTTCTTCAAAAATTTATTTCATAGTGTTTTGATTTGAGTTTGAGAGGTTCACTATATAGCTGGGATCCTAACAGGTGCTACCACCCCAGGTTATGGTGGACCTGGGACCACCAGCCATTAAGATGTGGTTCTATGCTCCTGAAAACCTACTCAGAGGCCTTGCTGTCAGTTGTAGTTTATCGTCTTACCGACGACGCAGATGTAGTTTATCGTCTTACCGACGACGCAGATGTAGTTTATAGCCATACCCAGGACGTGTGGTAAATGTATATTTGTGTATATCTATACATTGAGACATAGATGAGAGCGGATTAGAGATTATATAATTTTATCGTTTTTTGATCAGAACAAGTCACTTAAACATTACAAGGCATGTATAAAAAAAGTGCGAGTGTGGCTAAGTTTAAACCAGGTTTAACAATAACATAGGTTGAAAAATGATTTTATAGATTACCGTAATCCACCATGTATAATACGCATTTTTTCTAAAAAAAAAAAAAAAAAATAGTGAAAAATTAGGGGGGCGTATTATACACAGCTACAAAAAATCTTTAATCACAATTGCCGTTTCATAAGTCGATTTGAGAAATGACTACTCACCACAAACATACAACAATTTGACACTAACATTCAGCGATTGCGACCCCTTAAGGATGTCAAATACAATCATATGTACCTAACAATACTTAGAATTGTAAAATAAAATAAGAATTATCATAAAACTAAATTAGAATAATATTATTTTATGTTTAAAACCATATTTTGTGAAAAATTACATGCGGATCTTGTAGATTGCACATTTTATCAAACAAAAACAGGTTAATGTGTCTGCGCAGTAGGCACAATATACGTATTTCCGTTTCCTTTTAGAATCGTGATGATCTGAAATTTTGACAAATATCTTCAATTACAGCTTGGATAAGAGTAGGAAAGGCTGACCGTAATGAAATTGGAGAGGTACAGTTTATTATTATGCGTGAGTGGAAGCATTTTCCCCACAATTTCACCGCCATTTTAGGGGGGGGTATAATGGATGAAGGCGTATTATACAGGTGGTATATGACACGATGGTGAAATGAAAGTAATAGAAGCAGAAGTAGTTGCAGTTTTATTTCCAATGTTTGCAGTTTATAGTGAAAGATGTGTTAGTGTTGAAACGATATGGCCTGGACATCTTTTATATATATATATATATATATATATATATATATATATATATATATATATATATATATTCTGTCTATACGTTATTTTTATAGATACAGTTTAAGTAAATGATTTCTTTTTTAAAATATACAGTATTAATATGTACCGGCTTGAATGTTTGAGAAATTTCGCAGAAAATATGCGTTCTCCGAAAGGTATCGAACCTGTATTCCTATACGAAATCCGCCATTTGGACTGACGTTCTATACCATTCAACTACAGAGAAGTATCAGTCTCTGTGTCTCTCTGTCTCTCTGTCTCTCTCTCTCTCTCTCTCTCTCTATATATATATATATATATATATATATATATATATATATATATATATATATGATAAAGTAAAGAGCAAACAGGAAACGTTTATCAATTCATCATGTTAAACTTTCAATAAAACTGGAATATTTTCGATTGAAAAACATTTTGCAAATGTTCTTTATCTTATGATATATATATATATATATATATATATATATATATATATATATATATATATATATATATATATATATATATATATATATATATATATATATATTCAAATTGCATAAGGGACAGTACGGAAAATTAGCATTATAGTAATCGGTCATTGTGTAAGCGCTCTTCTAGAAATATGAAGCGCTTAGGGCAATATCATGTTGAAACACGTTCTCTTATATGATCACTGAAGTTAAGCAGCGTCGAGCTTGGCCGGTCGCTAGATGGGTGACCGCTTGTGAATACCAGGCGTTGTAAATTGAGATGTACGTGTGGTGTAATAGTTAATTGTTGGGAATTGTTAATCAGAGAGCCGAGTTCTAATTCCAGTCGGGTTCGTTATAGACATTTATACGCCAATACCCTAGAGAAAAGTATGAATCCACCTATTCTTCCCCCAGCTATGGGTTAATTAGTGGGACTTGTTTCACTAAAAACAATTATTATCTTAAAAAGTATTATTACAATCTAAAATTATTTTCTAGTTTAAAATAACCTGCAAAGTGTTGGTAAGCCGTAAAAATGAATCAGTCACGTTTGCCACTGACATGAAGTCGAGCGAGTATATCGAATAAATTATTTCGTCTACTACTAGGAAAGTTGGATCACTACGCCGCGCAAAAAAAAAAAAAAAAAAATTCTCGTCAGAATTCATCTTGCACAATTACAAATCGCCCAACACAGCGGCTGATCAATGAAGATCGCTTCGATCTCAGACCTGCTTTATCCCACGTTGTGATTTAAGTTTGATCATAAGGAGGCCAAGATCGTGTTGGGCTGGTACAAGCAGGGCGAAGACGTACAGGGGGAAAATAACACTCGAATAAATTGAACAAAAAAATTGTTGTTGACTTGGTAAAGTTTGGTTTTTTGTTTTCTTGAAGTTCGGCTCAATATGAAATATGGAGGTTCTCTTCGGCAAGCAATCACGCGGGGGTTATCAAGACCGGTGGCTGGGATGAACTATCTGCCGTCTTTCTCCTGTCTCCGTCTCCGTCTGTCGTCTAGATTCTTGGGCTGTTCGCAGCGACCAAATGTGGTCCTCAGTGTCGATCCTTGACCACGGCAACCAAATGTTTTACTGCGGTAACAATAAATAGTATCACAAGCATCTCGACTTCCTCCACTTACTCACCTACGTGACATGGCTTCCCTCTGACCTTTCTACAAATATTTTCATGGCAAGGGTACCCTGGCTACATGAATTTTAGCATGCTACTAGGTTGAAAATTAGGTCTCCATTTTTTTTCTGCCTTCCTCGCACGTCCCACTTGTTGGGTTCTTTTCTGATTTCTTGCTTCCCCGCTAACTACAAACTTCAAAGACATATGCAACGCCAGTCGCTACCCATGTTCCTTTTTGTCTTCTCATCCTCTTTCACTTCCTGTACCACACTGGTTCTAGTGGCACTATCGCTTTGCTTGGGGCGAAATCATTAAAAAATGAATATCAATCGGTCTCTATACTATCAGCTGCTTCTGCTAAAGCTCATATCATGCAAGCGTTGAACTCATGAGATCAATCTTGTCTTCGTCCCAGTTTTCACGGTCTTAGCACAGCCTCGAAACATCCTCCAGCGCCAGATTATCCTGCCAGAGGTACCTAGCGGACGATATCCTTCTAGCGGCAGTGTTACGTCCTGCCACGACTTGGTGATCACCCTACCAGAGTCATCTACCCGTTTGACCTACAATCAGTAGTACTACATGCGCAAATCAAGGAAAAGATCAGATATATTTTTCTATGCAAATGCACAGGCACAACCATTTCGCTCTAAATACGATCTCAATCTACTGTCTTCCTGTAATCTGTTCTTTTATTGCCCTTTCTCCTCACTAAAGTCTTCTCATTCTCTTTCTCTCTCATTAACTCCTTGCATCTTAGTGGCATTATCGCCATCTTTTACCTCTCTGAAACCTGTATTTTTATTGCCCTTTCTCCTCACTAAAGTCTTCTCATTCTCTTTCACTGACAGTAACTCCTTGTGTCTTAGTCGCATTATCGCCATCTTCTGTCGTCCTGGGACCTCTTTTTTATTGTCCTTTCTCACTAAAGTCTTCTTATTCTCTTTCACTACAATTAACATGTTGAGTCTTAGTGGCTTTATTGCCATCTTCTGTCTTCCTGAAATCTGTTCTTTTATTTTACGTTGTCCTCACTAAATTTATCTCATTCGCTTTCATTTCCACTAACACCTTGCGTCTTAGAGGCATTATCGCCATCTTCTGTGTTTCTTAAAGCTGTTTTTTTTACCGTTCTTTCTCTTCACTAAAGTCTTCTCGTTCACTCCTATTAGCCCATAATTCTGGGTATGACGATACACTATTATCTGGCAGCGAGGCTTCTGATCGAGAGTTTTTAAGGAGCCTTGAACCACCTCTTAATTGCTGTTTGTCCCAGGTCGTCACTGGCCCGGCGTGGTAACACCTGTTAGAATCACAGCCATGGGCAAATAGTTAACACCTTCAAACACGGGTCAAAACACTATGAAAGTATAAAAAGTATAAAATTAGATTTTTTATAGTAAAAATACCAGCAATACATTCTTTTTTTTTTCAAAATATATTATTATCAATACATTAAAAAAAATAACAGCAATAAATAAATAAATAAAAACAATATTACCTGCAATACATTTAAAAAAAAAAAAAAATTATTAACAATACCTTTTTGGAAAAAAATACCAGCAATACATTTGACTCAAGGCAAAAAGCCTCTAGACAAAAAATACATCAAGCAAACTTGATCTACAAACTGATTTCTTACAAAGAATATATTCATACGTACCTATCGTAAAAATATTGTCGCCATTAAATAACCCATTGAGTTTGATATACCGTAAAACAAAATAAACCAAACCTGATCTACAAACTGATTTCTTAAAAAGAATACATATTCCTTTCATACGAACCTATCCTAAAAGTCTTGTTGGCATTAAATAACCCACTGAGTTTGATATACCGTAAAACAAAATAAACCAAACCTGATCTACAAACTGATTTCTTACAAAGAATACATTTTCTATTCGTACGAACCTGTCCAAAAAATCTTGTCGGCATTAAATAACTCATTGAGGTTGATACACCGCCAAGCAAAATAGACCAAACCAAACCTCGTAACCCATTAAATCTCAGTGGCTTTAACGTCTTAATTGGGGTGAAATTATTATTATTATTATTATTAATGTCATATATATATATATATATATATATATATATATATATATATATATATATATATATTGCTAGCCTGAAAATAATGCTGCAGGTAATGTCGTCTAGAACTACTGAGATTTCGTTTATTTAGCAGTCATATCGTTTAGTTCTTAGTTTAACACTAATAGATGATTACTGGCAAATGTATCGAAAGGACAGAACCAACAATTTCCAACGACAAAAAAGAATATGCGATTGAAACCGTTTACTTCAAGACATCAGCTGCTCATCGAACTTGCCTCTTTCTCCATTTTTCTCTGCTCTCTTCGAGTGAAAAATTTTCTAGCAATTCTTCTCTCTCTCTCTCTCTCTCTCTCACTATACGCCCGACCCTCCAAAAATAACTTTCCCTGCCCAGGCTTTCAATATTTTATTTCTTATTAGCTTCATCGGCCACTTAATCTTTTTGCCTATCAGCTATCAAAAGTGTCCGTTGTTGTCGGTAAGGGGTAAGGAGGAGCTGGTGTGCTGGGCGTGGTGTCGCGAGAACGGGTAGGGTGGCATGCCTTTAGGGCTTCCGTCGAATTCCTCACTCTCGTCTAAAGACATCTTCCCTAACCCACCAAGTCGCCAAGCCATCACAACGGAAAATACCAAAGCTCACACGCGTTTTTTTTTCTATTCCCTTGTGTAATTAATGAGGGAAAATACAGTTACCTACACCCACCATGACTAACCTTCGACTGCTAAGAGTTACTTCCCCTTTCTTTTTAACCTTACGTCTTCCGCCATATTTATATGGCGCGTTTATTTCACTTTGGTTGGGGCTTTGTTCATGTTTTTCCCGCCATTTTTTTTTTTTAATATGGAGCTTTTGCAATATTCATTCGCGTCTTTTATTCGTCGTGTATAACTGTCTGTGTGTGTACGTCTGTCTGAGTCTGTATTTTTTGTTATTCAATGATTTTTTTTCGTCTGTTTACCATCGATATATTCATTCGTTTTTTCTAAGTTTATATTCTTTTCGTTTTCCGTTTATTCTCCATTTTTTTTCGATTCTTTCATTTTTTTTTGCGTCTGTGTATTCTTCTTCTTTTCTTTACTTTCTCTTTCTTTGAATTTTTTTCTTATCCGTTTCTTTGTATATTCCTCCCTCCCCCATATTTGTATTTCATTCATTTCACATTTTTTTTATGCCTTTTCCTTCTTTTTTCTTTCTTCTCACCTTCGTGTTATGTTAAGACTAATTACTTTTCTATAGTTTCCTTCATTTTTCATTTTCCTTCGACACATTTGGGCTTTTTGTTTTTTACACCATTTGTTTTACTTCTTCACAATTCCCTGTCAGTCTTTCTTTCTTTCCTCTGTCAGTACTTGTCCTTCCTTTCTTCCTTCCTTTCGTTCTTTTTTCTGAAGTCTCCCTTTCTTTCTTTCTTTCTTTCTTTCTTTCTTTCTTTCTTCTCCAGTCTCCCTTTCTTTTTTCTTTCTTTCTTTCTTTCTTTCTTTCTTTCTTTCTTTCTTTCTTTCTTTCTTCTGCAGTCTCCCTTTCTTTCTTTCTTTCTTTCTTTCTTTCTTTCTTTCTTTCTTTCTTTCTTTCTTTCTTTCTTTCTTTATTCTCCAGTCTCCCTTTCTTTTTTGTTTGTTTGTTTGTTTGTTTGTTTGTTTCTTTCTTTCTTTCTTCTCCAGTCTCTTTTTCTTTCTTTCTTTCTTTCTTTCTTTCTTTCTTTCTTTCTTTCTTTCTTTCTTCTGCAGTCTCCCTTTCTTTCTTTCTTTCTTTCTTTCTTTCTTCTCCAGTCTCCCTTTCTTTTTTGTTTATTTTTTTGTTTGTTTGTTTACTTGTTTCTTTCTTTTTTCTTTCTTTCTTTCTTTCTTTCTTTCTTTCTTTCTTTCTTTCTTTCTTTCTTTCTTCTGCAGTCTCCCTCTCTTTCTTTCTTTCTTTCTTTCTTTCTTTCTTTCTTTCTTTCTTTATTCTCCAGTCTCCCTTTCTTTTTTGTTTGTTTGTTTGTTTGTTTCTTTCTTTCTTCTCCAGTCTCCTTTTCTTTCTTTCTTTCTTCCTTCCTTTCTTTCTTTCTTTCTTTCTTTCTTTCTTTCTTTCTTTCTTTCTTTCTTCTGCAGTCTCCCTTTCTTTCTTTCTTTCTTTCTTTCTTTCTTTCTTTCTTTCTTTCTTTCTTTCTTTCTTTCTTTCTTCTGCAGTCTCCCTTTCTTTCTTTCTTTCTTTCTTTCTTTCTTTCTTTCTTTCTTTATTCTCCAGTCTCCCTTTCTTTTTTGTTTGTTTGTTTGTTTGTTTGTTTGTTTCTTTCTTTCTTTCTTTCTTCTCCAGTCTCCTTTTCTTTCTTTCTTTCTTTCTTTCTTTATTCTCCAGTCTCCCTTTCTTTTTTGTTTGTTTGTTTGTTTGTTTGTTTGTTTCTTTCTTTCTTTCTTTCTTTCTTTCTTTCTTCTCCAGTCTCCTTTTCTTTCTTTCTTTCTTTCTTTCTTTCTTTCTTTCTTTCTTTCTTTCTTCATACTCTCCAAATGTTTCATTTCCCTTTATTTTTTATGATTTTCCATTATTAATTTCCACTTTCTTTCCATCTTTCTTTTTTTTCATCTTTCTTTATTTATTTCTTTTCAACGACAAAATATTTTCCTCTTTTTGACCTACCCTTCCTGAAACTTGAAAAAAAAAAAAAAAAAAAAATTAAAAAAAAATTTTTTCTTGGGAAAATGAAAATAATTAACTGGGGAAACCCTAAAACCGCCCCCACGCATGCAAAAAAAAAAGAAAAAAAAGAAAAGTAAGGTAAATAAATAGAAATGAAAATATAACGTGAAGGTCTAATGTTTAAATGTCAAAACGAAACCTCAACACGATGCAGTAAATATAAGAAATAATAACAACAATAATTTTACTGATAGTTCACACAATACAAGGCCCAAGGGCCGCTCAAGGTAGAGGGTTACTGAGTGAAATTGTAAGGGAGGGGAACAGGAACGTAAGAGTGTATTATTAGTATGAATACGATAGTATTGAAGTATTGAACTTGCAATTAAGTACATCAAGTCATATTTGGCAAGAGAGCATTCTCTCGGGCGTTTGCTCTACAAAGTAACATTTCTTGAGAATAAACTGTCTGAGGAGATGGTTTGCTACTGTGAACACTGGCCTGATAGGTCCGGACTAGTGGCATTGAGTAACTCGTCCGAACATCAACCCGTCCTGTGTAAGACGATAAACTACATCCGGGAGCGAGCCTTCTGATCAGGAGGTTTTGAGGAGCGTGGAACCAACTCTTAATTACTGCTGTTCTCCAGTTTACCCACACCTAAGTTAGTAGCACCTATTATGGTCCCAGATATGGGCAAATCTCCAAAATTCTAAACTGGAGACAAAACACTATGAAAGCGTAAAAATAGGTTTTAATACATTTTTTTAAATTATAATGAATTTTTGATGGAAAAAATTATTACCAGCAAATCATTTTTACCAAAAATACATTTTATTAAAAAAAAAAAAAATGTATATTACCAGCAATACATTTTTGAAGAAAAAAATACTGCCAGCAATAAAAATCTTTTTCGGCATTAAATAGCCCATTGAGTTGATGATATGCCGGATAACAGGACAAACCAAACCGAACATCAGCCATTGTAATAGCGATAGAGATGAGGGTAAGATTTGCAGGGTGGAGAATAATTCAACATTCTTTTGACCTCTTCCTAGTCTGGACAGTGAGGATTGGATAGCCCCATCCCAGATATGGCAGCAATACTCCATTCTTAGTCTGATTTGACTCTTGGAATGATAGAGCATGGTAGAAGGAGTTAGCTATTTTCTGGAGCCATACAATGGACCGACCATTCTTTCAGCATCTTTGGCGATGGCACCGAATATATGCATACCATTCGAGGTTTGATGTGAACCGTTGAACTCTGCCGAGCCTCAGCTGTGAGAATTGGGCAGCTCCAGCCCAAATATGGCAGCAATACTCCATTCTTGGTCTGATTTGACTCTTGGAATGATAGAGCAATGGCAGCAGGTGTTAGGTATTTTCTGGAGAGATACAATGAACCGACCATTCTTCCAGGATCTTTGGCGATGGCATGAATATATGCATTCCATTTGAGGTCTAATGTGAACATTTGAACTCTGCCGAGCATGGACAATAAGGATTGGGCAGCCCAAGACCAGATATGGCAGCAATACTGCCTTCTTGGTCTGATCTGACTCTTGGAAAGATACAGAAATGGCAGCAGGTGTTAGGTATTTTTCAGGAGCGATACAATGAACCGACTTTTCTTCCTGCAACTTTGGCTATGACACCGAATATATGCATTCAATTTGAGGTCTGATGTGAGCTTTTGAACTTTGGCGAAACTGAACAGTGAAGATTAGGCAGCCTCAGCCCAGATATGGCAGCAATCATCCATTCTACGAATACGGGACATCCATGTAATGGTTAGCAAGCTTGTCTACCTAGAAGAACTGACCATTTAATTACAACTGAATAGGGAATTTAATCCTCACGTTGTGTCCTATACTTTCAGGGTTTTGGCGATTTCGATGTGGGGTAATGGTCAGCAAACTTCTCTTGCTCATAAGAGTAAATAGTAAGTTCAATCCTCACTGGGTGCTCCATATTTTCGACCTTGTGCCACATCTAAATTATGGTTACAAAGGGGACACTTCGATGTGGTGTAATGGTTAGCAAGCTTGTCTCACTAGATCAGTTACGACTGAATAGAGATTTCGATTTTAACTGGTTGCCCTATACTGTCTTCGTTGTGCCACATCTACGCTTCGCTTACAAAATCACCATGCGGAGCAATCTTGCAAACTTGCGTATTTGTTTTATTTTCTTCGCGGGTAGGGGGCTGTGTGATGGTGTCGTATCGAATTTATTGCAACCCACCTATTTTCATGACAGGTTTTCCGCAACTTTCTCACAACTTTATGAAGTGTTGCTATGGGCAAAAAAAAAAAAAAAAAAGAAAAATTCTCTGTTAGTCAATTATAACTTCAGAATAATTTTTCACATAACAATACGTACAAATGTGTTAAAATTCATTGCGTTTTCTTTTCTAAATTGGAGAATCACTAATTTAGATAAATTCTTCCTGTAATTTATTATCAAATTTGTGTAACGTTATAAGGAAATGTATTTGCCACGTGACAAGGTAATCCCTTTACTAGTATCCCGTCGCCTTAGACGTCTACGTTGCTTGGCACTGCAAATATTCCGCGAAAGTTGCTGTTTGATATCATATGACTTGCTTAAGGACACCCATAATGTAAAATCACCGGCTAAAGTCGAAGAGCATGAGAAAGAAGATAATAATAATAATAATAATAATAATGATAATAATAATAATAATAATCTGCGCAGGACCAATGCTTGCTAACTAGGAATTATCAAGCACATATACTAAAATATTGTGTCAGCCCATAATGCAGATTCTGTGATAAATATCCAGAAACGATTGATCATCTTGTATCAGGTGGCACGATGTTGGCACCCACTGAATATAAAACCCGACATGACAGAGTGGGCCAATATCTGCACTGGAAAATCTGCAACTTCTACGGGAAGGAAACTGAAAGAAACTGGTACCAACACCACCCAGACCCGGTTACGGAGATAGGATCTGTTACAATTCTATGGGACTACACAATTCACACTGACAGAACAATCAAGGCCAACCGACCAGATATTGTTATTAAAGACCACAAACAAAAACGGTGCCTCCTTGTTGATATGGCAGTCCCTGCTGACTGCAATGTATCTTTGAAGATATTCAAAAAGCTGTCAAAATACAAGGACCTTGAAATAGAGGTCTCGAAAATGTGGCATATGGGAACATCAACAATCCCTGTTGTAGTTGGAGCCCTAGGACTGGTTGGAAAAGATTGCAGTAGACTAATTGCAGGGATTCCTGGAAGCCCATGCCTCAAGGAGATACAAAAAATTGTTCTGACAAGTACAGCCCACACTTTACGAAGGGCTCTATCTATGTAATTATTTTATTTTATTTTTTATTTTTTTATTTATTTTTTTTTTTTGTCAGTGAAAAGTGTCATGATGCCATTTCTAACCTTAGGTCCCTGGGTGGGACCCGGAAAGAAATGTGTAAACGCCAGAAAGCAAAGAAAATAAAAATGATAATAATAATAAATGAACACCACCCAGACCCGGAGACCGGGTTGCGGAGTGTTATGCAGTGGTTTCACGGTGAAGGCTTGTATTTGTACGAAGTCGGTTCTAAAATAGGTTCGACGTACAAAACGTTAGGAACTTGATATAATAGGTAATGACGCAGTAATCTAGTTGGGGTGGTTGATACTTTAATATCCGACTAACGGTCGTCCGACATCGACTGACTGACCAACTTACTGAGCGATTGCTACTACTACTCCCACTTATTATAGGTGGGAGAGTCTATTAACTATAGAATAGGTGTATTCCACTATAACACGGAGATAGGACCTGTTACAATTCTATGGGACTACACAAAAAACACTGACAGAGCAATCAAAGTCAACCGCCCAGACATTGTTATTAAAGACCACAAACAAAAAAGTGCCTCCTTATTGATATGGCAGTCCCTGCTGACTGCAATGTATCTTTGAAGATATTCAAAAAGCTGTCAAAATACAAGGACCTTGAAATAAAAATCTCGAAAATGTGGCATATGGGAACATCAACAATCCCTGTTGTAGTTGGAGCCCTAGGACTGGTTGGAAAAGATTGCAGTTGATTAATTGAAGGGATTCCTGGAAGTTCATGCCTCAAAGAGATACAAAAAATTGTTCTGGCAAGTACAACTCACACTTTACGAAGGGCTTTATCTATGTATTATTTTTTTTTTTTTGACAGTGGAAAGTGTCATGGTGCCATTTCTAAACTTAGGTCCGTCGGCGGGACCCGGAAAGAAATGTGTAAACGTTAGAAATCAAAGGAATAATAATAATAATAATAATAATAATAATAATAATAATAATAATAATAATTAAGTACCTCCTTAGTGATATGGCAGTACCTGCAGACTACAATCTATCTTTGGAGATCTTCAAAAAGTTATCAAAATACAAGGACCTTGAAATCGAATTCTCAAAAATATGGGAACATCAACAATCCCCGTTGTAGTTGGAGCCCTTGGATTGGTCGGAAAAGATTCCAGTAGACTAATTGAAAGGATCCCTGGAAGCCCATGCCTTAAAGAAATACAAAGAAATTGTTCTCACGAGTACAGCCCACACCTTACGAAGGGCTTTGTCCATGTAATTTTTTTTTCAATGCAATATATCATGATGCCATTTCTAACATTAGGTCCCTTTTACCCCTTGATATCCTCGGCTAAATTTGATTGAATAAATACAGACTACTTCTGTTATATCAGTAACTGCATTAATTCAAAATGTTTTTTTAATGAGATTACTTTAAGGTAATTGAAGAAGATAGACTCTGTGACATCTAAAAATGATGCTGTTTTTGCTCAACTTTAATTGAACGCTTTTTCTGATGAACCATCTGGTTATGGCTGCTAGTAATAATAATATAATATAATCATTATTAATGTCTGTTTAATTATATATTTCCTGTCACATTTATAGCAGAAAGGAAGGTAAATCAACTTAAATTTATATGTGATTACTTCCGTTAGTCATTTTAATAATCTATACACATAAAATATTTATGCACATTTAGATAAAATTATATCCCGAGAAAAAATGAAAACAGACTGTCGCCTAAGAGTGAGCCGTAGTTTTTTCTTATCCAAGTACTTTCGATCTCCTTCGAGATCTTGCTCAGGGATGAATTGTGAAGACAAACTTATTCTGACTATTATCGTTGCGATGGTGTTTTGTGAAAACACGCGTGAATGCGCTCTGTTATAATTATTTTGAAATTTTAAATTTATCCATTGTAGCTATGGTGTTTTTTAAAGCAAGCGTCCACAATATAAGTGAGTTACCAGAGATGGCAGAAATTAAAAATGGCATTAAATGCTGGTAAGATGCATTTTAAAACGTTCCTGCTACATTCGTAAAAATTTTTATTCAGTGTTGATTGTTTGCTTGCTTTTGATAGAGAGATCCACGAGAATTTGATGCTTTTCTTTATTATTTTCATGGTGTAATAGTATATTGGTGTAGTCAGGAGATCCAAAGTACTTGGGTAAGGAAAAACTATGGCGCCATCCTTGGTAAATTTCAGCTTAACATCAAGAAACTGATTACAAAACTAGAAATTATTATTATAAAATAGACTTATATATATATATTAAAAAATAAGTATCTTCAGACGATCAGGGCTAAATAATTTCCTAACGCTTGAATAATTTAAAGATAAATAATTTCTAAGTTATTCAAGATAGAAGGACATAGGATTACATCATTCTTTTAAAGACTTAGGTATTCTACTAGACTAGTCATGCATAGAAGTTAAAAGAAAGAAAAATAACATATATCCGATTGTAAACTGGGAAATAATAATAATAAAAAAATACTTTCATAGTAATATCTTCGATCTTTGGCAGAAAGACCAAAATCTTTCTGAATTAGAGATCAAAAATAAAGACACGATGCATATAAAAAAAATATTCATTTTCTGTTCGTTTGAACCAGGACGAAAGTATATACATTTTATATACCACCCACCTATATAATTTCAACACCCTTGCTTTTCTCCTCCCCTTCGCGTTGTGTGTTTACTTACTTTTTTTAAATAAGAAAACGTTACGAAATTATTTAGCCCTGATCGCCGGAAGATACCAATAGATTGACAGCATGGTAGCATGATCGGCTGATCTCATAATTTTTTTTTTGTTAAATTTTAGAAGTTCTGCATTTTAAATTTTTATTTTATTTTATTTTATCTCCACAAGTATAAAGCACTTTTTAATAGTACTATTTCCTCGTCTAATTCAACTCTGACCAATAACGTTTTATAATCATATATATAAAATTTACGTCTGAGATCTCATTGAATCGAGGCTTTTGTCCCTGCAAGAAAATATAAAATGAAATCGCGTTATCCCTTTGGTTCTCACCTGTTTGCTCAGCTGCTATTGCCCACAGGAGTCACTACTACCGTTTCGACCGTAGAGACATGTCTGATTGCAACAGACGTTTCTTTGTCGCTGCTTGTAACGAGTGCACGCGTACCTCAATGAAGCAAAGTTAGTGTGCCGAAAGAATGAAACACCGTATTGCATCTCGCAACTTTGGTTCTAAAGAATACTGGCGGCTCTGCAAGAGCGTGCTGAATAAGAACAAACACACGATACCTTCTTTATTCAATCAATTTGAAATCCTGATCTCCTCAGCTGATAAAGCTGAACGCTTTGCTCGTAAATTCTCTTTCAATTTCAACTCATCTGGTGTACCCACACATGATTTCCCCGCTAGAACTGAGGCTCTACTGAAAGAATGATGGGAGAGATGAGATACCAGCCATTGTCCTGAAGAAATTTTCTCCTGAACTGGCTCCTGTCCTCTCTAAACTTTACAACTACTCCTCACCGACTCTTGCTTTCCAGCCTGTTGGAAGTTCTCATCTGTTGTGCCTGTCTTTAAGAACTCTGGTGATCCTTTGTGACCAGTCTATCTACCGTCCTATAAGTCTCCTGCCACTCTTCGATAAAGTGTTCGAGGCTTTAATCAACGCCGTAGTGGTTAAGCACATTACTTCACATAATCTGCTTTCCGACAAGCAATATGTTTTACGCTTTGCCCGAACTACCGCTGACGTGCTCACAGCCATAAGTGAATTTTTATACCAAGCACTTAACAAAAATGGAGAAGCTCCAGCCGTGCCTCTAGACATCTCTAAAGCGTTTAATAGTGTTTGGCCTACGGGCCTTCTTCGTAAGCTTCAGGGATACAGACGATTATTTGACATAATCAATGACCTTCCCGATGTCATCAATTCCCATGTAGACATCTACACGACGTCACTACTATATATTCCTGCTTCGATAGTAAATCTGGTATCGTTGACAAAACTAACCTGGCCTATGAGATATTCTATGACGTGTGAAATTTCGCTTGAAAAGCATGAAATTGACGATGACATACAATCAGTTTCTTCGTGGCCAAGCGGTAAGGCGCGCCGGTCTAAACTGTGACTTCCCCTGGGCGTAAAGTCCAGCCGAATAGTTTATATTTTTTATATTATATTTTTTATTAATAATATTTCTTGATTATTAAGACCGATTTGTGAAAATAAATAAATATCCTGTCTAATAAAAAAGGAGCGTCTCTGCCTCAAGTTATATATATTAATAAATATACATATTATTCATCATCGGTAGTTTAATATATATATATATATATATATATATATATATATATATATATATATATATATATGAGAATGGGGAAACAAATCTCTAAAAACAGTTATTTCTGAAGAAAGATCGAGGTCAATCTGAAATATCAAAACTACATATAAAAAAAATATAAATAAATACTTTCATAAAAAACATTATTATTTTTTGATTTGCAACTTTTTAGTTGGTTAATATATATATATATATATATATATATATATATATATATATATATATATATATATATATATATATATCGATTTAATGGTAGCGCCGTGTTTGGTCGAAATTCAGTCCTGTTGTGAGCAGCTTCTGAAATGGCTCAACAGTTCGATCTTTGCGTGTCACTCTATTCTGCAGGTGTGGCAGACTAAAATGGAATGTGGAACGAAGATCTGAGATTTCACTCTCTGCTGTCTTCTGATCTCCAGCTGCTGCGACTGTCGGTCCGTATTTGCCAACTAACTGGGTGCGTGGTTTTTCGTTTAACATACGCATCAACACAATAAAGTCGATCAACACAATAGAGTAAAAAGAACCAATCCCACATAAAGCAATTAAGTAAAATACGACCAAGAAGATGTAATCAGAATAGAAAGCAAACAAACACCAAGAACCACAATACCACTTAAGTAATGACAATAACACCCATTAAGCAGGAAAAAACGCATCTATACAAATATATCGAATTAAATCAAACCGCACATAAATACGGCAAAATTGAGAAATAGCAGCAGAGGAGACAAGAAGCCCTGAAGAGTGATGTGCTCACAAAACTACGTAGTAGACTTTACTAAACCAACACCACTGAGCTAAGTGCTAATCTTCTCTAAATTAATTCTCTCTCACACACACTATATATATATATATATATATATATATATATATATATATATATATATATATATATAATTTAGCTCTTGAAAATATATTTTCAATTTCGCACTGTTGAATGATAAGCTCATTCGAAAAGCAATAATCACCTGCGTAAATGCCTAGCTCTTCAGTAAAAATAATGGAGCATTATGCCTTCTTGGCGTTTTTTTTTACGTTTGTAACAACAATACGCTAGATTTGGCTGACTCATTCTGTCGAGTGAAGATAGCTCAGTGGTAGGAACTCTGACTGACACCAAATTGGTTGGGATTCAATCCTGGCTTGAGGCATTCGGATGTCTAGTCCCACTAAAGAGCTGTGATACAACGAACCAGTACTGTCCGCGAATGACATTATATACATGCATATATATATATATATATATATATATATATATATATATATATATATGGCTTAAATGCAAATCAGATATGCCTCGGAATCCAACATCATAAAATAAAGAATAAATAGGAAAAGTATATCAATCTAACATGTTTCACTTTTATGAATGTATATATATATATATATATATATATATATATATATATATATATGTGTGTGTGTGTGTGTGTGTGTGTGTCTGTGTGTTTATTGTTAACCTTTCACGACATAATAAACATAGTAAATAACAATATAATGAATAAAACAAAAATGCATTTTTTATTTTCATATCTATTAAAAAGATCTTTCAAAAGAATTTAAAATAGAGCACTCATATATTTATATGCATGTGTGTACGTTTAAGCATGCGTGCTTGATGCAGGAATGCAGTGATGTGAAGAAACCGGAGGAAGCAAGGGAGCAAGTAATAGATATTGATGTTTTTACGATCCAATTCCAGTGTGTGTGATGCAGCTTGAAAACTGATCGACTTTACGTTGCACATTTTCTTTTGGAGATGGTGCCAAATTCTCAAAAGAACAGTTCAAGAATCAGGAAGAATCCTGCGAATCAAAATGCAAAAAGAATGAAAAAAATAAGTAGGATTATCAGATATATGAAATGCGGATCCGATAACATATATCTATATCTGGCGTTTAGAGGGTGGTGGGGTTGCACTGGTTTAATTCTGACGAGAAAATTTAGAACGTTACATGGTTTGGGGGAAAGATATTGTGAGAGAGAAAGATATTGAGAGAGCGACATAAGAAGTGGAGCCAAAAGGAGAGAGTGACTGGGAGATGAGGTGAGGGAGAGAGAGAAGGATGTGAAATAGATGGAGAATGAGGGAAGTGGAACAGCGAGGAGGATATATATATATATATATATATATATATATATATATATATATATATATATATATATATATATATATATATATATATATATATATATGTGTGTGTGTGTGTGTGTGTGTTGTGTTGTGTGTCTATGTGTGTGCGTGTGTGTGTGTGTGTTTATCTAAAAAATACAAATTCTTGAATTCATCTTCATCGTTGTGCGTCAACGGCTCAGTGGTAGAATCTCTGACTGACGCCAATTCGCCCGGGTTTCAATCCTAGCTAGAGGCAACCGGACGTCTAGCCAGACTGATGAGCTGCGAAATGACAATATATATGCTCCTGAAAAATTTATTTCGGTTGAGCTCTCTGGGGAGGAATTGTAGGTTTGTAAAAAGTGACTATTATGGCTAATAATGCAAGACTCTTCGGTAAATCGAATCGAGTTATCTCGGTTACTGTGTGTTTATCTAAAAAATAATATTCTTGAATTCACCTTCTCTCCTGCTGTGTGCCAAAGGCTTAGTGGTAGAATCCCTGTGTGACGTCAATTCAGTCGGGTTTCTATCCTAGCTAGAGGTAACGGGACGTCTAGCCACACTGATGAGCTGCGAAACAGTCTGTCTATGGATGACTATATATATATATATATATATCTTCACCCTTCGGAAACGTTTATTTTTGTAAAAAATTATCTATGAATAGAATTGAAATAAAACCTAAACTTATGGCGAAAATGAATTCATACATTTTATATTGTTCTTGAAAATTTTAGTTAATTCTCAGTCAATGTTGCCATGAAAGCTATTCCTGGAAAGTAGGTTAGATGAGTAACAACCAGGTAACCACAGACATCGCATTTCCATGTATCTTATATCTTCCGATCCACTAGCCAGAAATTAATGAAATTTGATACATTTATAGATTGTTAGTCAAGGAATCGAAATATTCCTTAACAAGTTTACAGAGAATAACCAAAAAGTCGATATTAGCAGTTTTCCGGTGAATTTTTTGATGGCCAACCACACAGCAAAATTCAGAAATATCATCTTCAGACCCTAAAAATATTAGGTTAGTGCAAAAATAATGACGTAATAATGTCGTTTTTTGACTTTAAAAAATACGTCAACAACGACATTATTACGTCATTATTTTTGCACCAACCTAATATCAAGCGGTGATACATCATTTGAAAACTGGAGTTTTTGGGGCAATGAATACCAACAAGTTCCACTAACTGTTTCTCAAAGATACCAGTTTTTTTTTTAGATTTTTAATAGTTTTTTTCTTAAAACTTTTGGTTCATACTAATTTCACAACTATGGATAAATGTAACCGCAATAAGACAGAGTATTCAAAGGACGGTTTTTCCCATGACACCGCTTTTTCGCCATTCAGAAATTCAGGGCTTAAATCACTGCTATGTTTGAGAAAATTTTGAAAGAACTCAGCCAGCGTGTTTGCCACACTTTGCCTACATGGCCTGCTATTCTGTCTTGATCCTGATCGACAGCTCTTCAGACATTTAATGAGAAACAGCTAGCTACAGTCCTTAATTATATTCTCCTGTATAAATTGCTAGATAAAAAAATTTCACTGATTTTGTACATTATAAATGGAAAAAAGAAAATGGACTCTGATAATAAAAAACAGAAAGACAGGTGAAATTTCTAGGGTACATAAATAGGAAAGAGGGCTGGGAAAATGTAACACTCACAGGGCATATCCACGTCAAGAGTGACAGAGAAAAATATAGGAACACCTACATAACGAGCTTATGAAATTGGATGGCAGAATAGGGTTTAAGAGCGATAACAAAAAAAACAAGAATGGTTAAGAGCTACAAAGAAAAGAAATCGTGGAGAGTCATGAACGGCAAGGCACTGAAGGAACACGGCATATAGAAGAACAAAAAAATACAAATGGAAAAGAAACGTTCGATTAACAGGTGTGAAACAAAAATTGGTCGATAATTTGACTTACGCTGCATAATCTCTCTCTCTCTCTCTCTCTCTCTATATATATATATATATATATATATATATATATATATATATATATATATATATATATTTCAGCACTGAGAGTTTCATGCACAACGCAAATTTCAGGTGCTGAGTATAGACTGACCTTTACGTTATTTAAATTTAAGTAAAATTCCACTGTTTGTAGTATTTACTTTTAAAAACATGCTCAATAAAAAGTAGAGCAATATATTATTATTATTATTATTATTATTATTATTATTATTATTATTATTATTATTATTTATTATTTCATTATAAGAGATTATAATAAAACATTTTGAAATCGCTACACAAAAGCATTCATGTTTCAATACTTTGATTGCACTCCTTCAGACGATGGTAAGTAATCACTACCTTTGCCTGAAGAAACGATTTCAACATGTTTTTTATTATAATTACTTATAATAATATATATATATATATATATATATATATATATATATATATATATATATATATCAAAGTAGAGGATTGTTGTTGGTAATACGGAATAAATTCCAATAACCAAACAATACTATACATTAAAGAGTGCTCAATACAAAGTAGAGTTAATATAATTATATAAAATACAATTGTATATAAATATAATATAATATATATATATATATATATATATATATATATATATATATATATATATATATACTGGCAGCATGGCCTGGCGTTGACCGTGCTTGATTCAAAAATCAGCAATACAGCAATCGCTATCACTTGACTTAAAATATTTTTGACCTTCCTTGCCTTTAAAGAAGTTCCCTTTGCCGTGCTGATGTTGCTACATGCCTTACTTCTTGCCTAACTCACATTGCGAATTTTTTATAATCTCTATACTAAACATTAAATCTGTTACGAAAAAAGAACTAAACAAAATGAACACAAAACATATCAGCTTTAAAAACTGGAAAAACTGAAAGAAAAAAGAATGTTAACAACGAATACTTTTTTATACCCAACCCAGTTCTGCGCAATCAGAATCAACGTTGAGTTTAAGCAAGCGAATGAGCCAATAGGAGTAAAGTGTCATGCAGATTAAAATTTTTCCCACTTGTGACGATGCAGCTATCGATTTTTTTTGCATGCTAGCATGCTAGTTAATATTCGTGTCAGTCAGCTGTTGGCTCACACGCTGGCCAATAGAATCTTCCCGCCTATTCGAGGCAGCCAGCTATAGGCTCTCACTCTGACCAGTAGAAAATGGCCGCAAACTACATGAAAACTGCCGTAGAAGCATGAAAAAATCGATTATTTCCACTATCGATGAGAGTTGGGAAATGCAAAATCGGTCTTGGCCTTCCCGCTAACTTGGAGCATGGGTATGTAAATTTTGATGCAAATCCGTCGAAAATTGCGACCATGCATTTGTTACACACACACACACACATCATGCCTTTTATAGATAGATAGATAGATAGATAGATAGATAGATAGATAGATAATCGCGTGTACCAGCTTGATCCAATCATAACTGACGGCTATTTGTGCTTGCTCGTAACAATTGTAATAATGTCTTCAAAGATGCTAAATCTTTGTTAGCTGACAGAATTAGGCACCGTACAGCCTCGGACAAGTTTGGCGCCCGTGACGAATTGTGACTCTGTATTAGTGACGTAAATAAGATTACGTCTACTATCACCTCCTCTCTTCCTTCAATTTGAGGTGTTAACTACTTCTACCGATAAAGCAGAACGATTTGCTCGTAAATTCTACTCAGATTATACTCATAATTCATCCAAATTATCTTTGACTGACTTTCCACTTAGAACTGGGTCTCTGTTAAGTGATGTGCATATAACTCCGTTCACAGCTTCTGCTATCAAGGCTAAACTGGATTCTCACAAATTAAGTGGACTTGATGGCATCCATGCAATCGTCCTTAAGTAATGTGCTACCGCGCGTGATCCTGTTCTCTCTCAACTCTACCATAAATACCTTGCTGCTTTTTGTTTTCCTGATTGTGGGAAATCCTCGTCTGTAGTTCTAATCTTTACGAACTCAGGCGAAATAACCCATCAGTTAGAATTCTATCTCCTTTTGGTAAGGTACCAGTGGCATACTGGACTTCTTATCAAATCGCGAAGTGAAGGTTGTCTTGAACGGCTACTCTTCTATCACTTTGCTAAAGTACTAGAAGCTGGCATTCGGGATTTCTTATCAAATCGCGAAGTGAAGGTAATCTTGAATGCCTAATACTCTATCGCTTTTTTGTAAGGTACTAGCGGCTGACATACCGGACTTATCAAATCGCGAATTGAAGGTAATCTTGAACGGCCACTCTTCTATCTCTTTTTTGTAAAGTATTAAAAACTGGCATATCAAATCGCGAAATGAAGGTAGTCTTTAACGGCCACTCTTCTATATCTTCCTGCATAAATGCAGGCGTCTGCAAGGGTTTTATCCTTGGACCTACGTTCTTCCGAACGTTCATCAATAACTTTCCTAATAGCACCAGTTCTCAACTCAGTATCTATGTAATGATAAAATTTACACCCATCTTAAGAGTAAGCCTGATCAGTTCGATAGGGTCTTATTGATAGTTGATCCCAATTTAAAATAACCTAAAATTTTTTGTTAACTGGAGCAAGGAATGCTTTGTTAATTTTAACGCTTCCAACACGAAACTGCTATTTATTAATCGTCTGAGAGAACTTTTTAAACCTTCCACCAGTATGTCTTATTTTAACCGCAAGCAGAGTGGCACATTCTCAGGCTAAAGTGTTCTGCTGACGTGAAGTGGAAAGACTATAGTGAATCAATGGCTAGATCTGCTGCTAGAAAAGTTGGTTCACTGTGTCGTGCTAGAAATCTTTCTTTCTAGAATATCTTGTATATTTATATGTTTACCATTCGTCTATGATTTGGATTTTGTGGCCACATATGGCCTTGTAATCGTGCTAAATTTTTTAGGTAGCCTTGATAAAATCCAAAGAATAATCTCCAGTGTCATTGGTCCTGATCTGGCATCTCGGCGTCTGTCCCTTTCCCACCGGCGTAAGGTAGCTTACCTGTGATTTTCTACAAATATTTTCATGGTAATTGTTGTAAACTAGAAAAGCTTACTGAATGAAGAATAACCAAATTGGCGGTTGGAAATGAAATGGTGATCATTATAACATCGACAAAATACAATACTCGCCAGCAGCATGAAGCAGGTAAACCACTGCTACTGTGACAGCAAAATACAATACTTACCTGCCCACACCCAACGAAGGAAAATGCGGCACAAGGCCAAATTTAATGTGGGGAAATCCGAGCCTAGATAACTGATCCCGCGTATGCAGTTTCTACGGGCAATTGTTGCCCCTGGAACCTGCATAAGCGGGATCAGTTATCTCTCTACCTCCCCGGACGAGACTCTGCCTTTTGGCATAGTCTCGCCCGGGTTCCTCTCTGCCTTCGGGCAGAGAGTTCGACATGGCAAGAGCTTCCCACGCTGTCAGCCCACGCTGCCATCGTAGATAGCATATTAAAATAATTACCTACCTCCTCACAAGGTAGGATGTGACACAAAGCCAAATTTAATATGGGGAAATCCGAGCTAGCTTAGACAGCATATTACTCCCATTTACAACAGTGTTCGATGTATATATGAGGTTTGGGACATATCCATTAGTGTTCGTAGGTACGTTATATCACACTTACTTTCTTTCTTTCTTTCTTTCTTTCTTTCTATTGTGACATAGAAAAGTTGACTGAATGAAGAATAAATAAAACAGAGGTTGGAAATTAAATTGTAATCTTTACAACATCAACAAAATAAAATACTCGCCAGCGGCGTGAATTAGGTAAACCACTGCTAGTGGTGGAGTACTTAGCATATTATCCACACTACAATAGTGTCCAACGTATTTATGAAGATTGGGACATACCCATTAATGGTCATAGACAAAATTTTGTGTAATTAGTGGTTCATTGCGGTATATAACACTTTCTTTCTTTCTTTATTTTTTTATTTATTTCATGACCTAGAAAAGATTACTGAATAAGCAAAACGGAGGTTGGAAATGAAATGGTAATCTTTATAACATCAACAAAATAGAAAACTCGCCAGCAGCGTGAACTAGGAAAACCACTGCTAGTGGTGTACTACTTAGCATATTACCACACATAAAAGTAATTGTTGATGAACTGTCTTCCGTGGTATCTAGACTTTAAGAATTTAAACGCAGTACGAGATTTGCGCCTAGGTTTCATTATTTAACAGTTGAAATGTCTAGATATAACCATAAGTTCTATACTAACAGTTTTTTCTAGCACTTTTTACTTGTGGAATTCTCATCCAGCTTCTTGCTTCCCATTCAAGTTTGATTTTCTAAAATATAAATAGTATATCAATCGTTTCCAGAACCTCGGTGCAACCAGCAATATTAAACCGAAAACCCAGTTGATAGAAATGGTGTCGCAATCCTCCCTCATACCATCACAAAAACATGAAACTGTGTGAGCTCAACATGCCCTGGGAAGCATCAGTAGGTACCGTACATAACCAGCTGTTATTTCGCCGATTAATGTTTTAATCCTGGTCATTTTTTTTTCTTCTGTAAAAAAAAAAAAAAAAAAAAGAGCTTAGCAAGTCAAGGGGTTACAGAAGATTTGGAGCAGGATCAGATAGGAGTGATAGAAGAAAGGATGAGGAGAAGGGTAGTGAATAGATCAAGGCAACTGGAGATATCGATTGACATTACACTTGAATAGCTGGAGATTATAGCTCTCAGGGAAACTGGAACAGAGAAGGGAGTTCCACAGGCGAGAGGTGCGAGACATGAAGCTATTGGAGTAGAAGAGACGGCTACATTTAAGAGTTTCGACAGTGAAGGGGTGAGAGCGGGATGCCAGCCTCGTAGGGTGCTTGAATTCATGAAGCCTGGGAACCAGCGAATGCAGCTCCTCGGAGCAATTGCCATGAAAGTATTTGTAAAAAAGACAGAGAGAGGCGACGGCGCGTCTGTGAGAGAGCGACTGTAGACAAGATGCCAGATCAGGGCCAATAATATTGCATATCCGCCTCTGTATCTTACCAAGAACCACGAGGCAAACAGAAGGGGCTCCAGACCATATATGGCAGCAATACTCCATGTAAAGGCGAATTATTGATTTGTAGATCTGAAGGATCGATTCCGGCCTTGTCCAGTAATTGTTGCGTATCAATATGAACTCTCATTTTCTCTTGACGTCTGACTTGTACAGAATACCCTCATACTCCCCTAACCTCCAACCATTGCGTATTATGCACTGGGACAGATGGAGTTCTCATAAAGGAACGCTTATAGACGTTCCGGGAGATGGATTTTTCTCGGATTTGAATCTTCTGCATTCTCTGTGCGAATATTTGTGTCCTGATACTGTCTGAGCTACAGTTCCAAATCCATCGGGACTTTGTGCACAATGACCTGGCTGTTGTTCATGATGACGGTCGTCTTTGAGTATAGAATGCAGAGGTTTGCAGTGAATATTTTGAAGACAGTAGGAAAGCGTTATTCAGGTTAGCAGTGGATATTTTGGTAAAAGTAGCAGGGCGTAGTTCATCCTTCTGTTTCTCTTCGCCTGACAAGCTGGAACTGGGCATTCGGGTAGAGTAGACAAAATGGCAGCCTTTATACACGACGGATTGAATGTTCTACGTCTTCTGATTGGTTAACCTTCTATTGGTGGACTATAAAGTGAGTCAAGTCATTTGGGCTAACTCACTAGTACATAACATACACAAAAAACTGCAACACTGTCGACTTCCAGAAACACGTCCAATATCAACATCGTTATGCATTGCGTGTAACACACCAATTAGAGCATGGCCTTTCTCGTCATGGATCAGCTGATATGTCGGCATTAATGATCTGAAAATATAAAAAACGCGTTAATTTTCGGATAAAAGTAGGCGCACAATCACATTTCCGCTATCACATTTATATCCCCGAAAAAGTAAAATTCGGTCGAGCACTTTAGAGGGATAGCACCTATTTATAAACAGTGAATGCTAGTGCTGATAATGCAAAGCTCTTCTATGAATCGAGCACTCTGAGTCACTGGCGTAGTTATTCAAAAATAAATACGTAAAAATTCACCTTACTCTCTGCCCAGAGATGATAGCCGAGGGAAAAAAAATCTCCGTTGGATGCCAAATCTGCCGAGTTTCCATTCTCGGTTGAGACAATCGGATCTCTACCTAAACTGATGAGCTGTGATACAGCGAAACAGTCTGCCTCTGGTTTACTATACATATATATATATATATATATATATATATTGTGTTATTTGGCATCATGTTTTCATTGAGGCAAGTTTCGTTGAATAATTTAGTTTTGTCTGCTAATTTTCAGAATGATCCTTTCATACTCTCGGATGACCTTTCTGGTGTCGGTATTAAAAGAAGTTACAAAATTAAGGTGTTGATACATATTGTTTTATTTCGAGAACTTCCGACATTACCATAATGTCATTTGCGGGGTGCGATTTTAAACCCAAAATGTAGTGTTCATTATTTCCAAAGACAAAATTGCCTTGTTCATCTGAAATCATAATTTTACCGCTGGAGTTTAGGACCGCTAATTTTTGTGCCACGAGATGTATGTTTACGCACTAAGGGAGGTTACTCATTATGATGTGGGAAGCGTTCGTTTTGAAAAAAAGAAAAAAAAAAGAAAAGAAAATAGTATTAAAAACAAAAATATTAATGTCGTCCGTGATGTTTTAGTCTATCTGTTGGAAAGATTTATGAACATTTGTACAGTATCCATCATTTATTTTGTTATGGTTTGGTTTCAGTTTTTATTATAGGTAACTTCAAGGATTGTTTTTATAGGTAGCTTCAAGGAGGTTTTAGTACTCCTGGGACACCAGAAAACTCATCTGTGTACATAAACGAATCCCGTTGAAAATAGACAAAACATGTCTAAATTATTCAACGAAACTCGCCTCAATATATATATATATATATATATATATATATATATATATATATATATATAAGTTTTCGGGTCTTGTTTTGAAACATGAGACCTCTTATGTAGCGAGTCGGAATCATATTTTTTAATAAATAATTATATATATATATATATATATATATATATATATATATCGTGGCCTGACGATTGCATATAGCATGAAACAGACTGTCGCCTCTAAGTCTTGACTTCTATGTTCACTTTTATATATATATATA
>OZ010599.1:28130199-28155199 GCA_963932145.1 Acanthosepion lycidas
GTATACTTTTTTTTTAACTTCTTGAATTTTTGGTCATATTTTTCACTGATTTTTCGAATATGTATTTATTTATTTTATTTTTTTTAAAAATCTAGCTTAGTACCCGTAAAAAATGATGGAACTATTTACTTACGGATCTGCCAATCCTTGCTGCATATTCTTAGGGTCGGTGTCCCCTGTGTAGAAACATAAGTATATTGAAAAATATATGAATAAAATTGAAATATTAAAAAGGATTGCCCCCTGTAAACATAAGAAAAGTAATATATAATTTATTTTTCAATCTATAATTATCTCCCTCTCTCTCTCTCTCTCTCTCTATATATATATATATATATATATATATATATATATATATATATATATATATATATATATTTCTACATTCAACACCTTTACATGATAAGGCACCACAAGTGTTGAAACAAAATGGATATATTTGTCGTGATTTTATAACATATTTACGTTATAATTTTCGAATAAATAATTATATATATATATATATATATATATATATATATATATATATATATATATATATATATATATATATATATATATATAATTATTCGACGGTCAATCTTCAATAATCACCTGACGATTGGCTTGTGCATGAAACTCAGAGTTGAGTTATCGGTGACGGGAATATATATATATATATATATATATATATATATATATATATATATATATATATATATATATATATATTTATTTATTAAAGACATTTTTATGTTTAACGTTATAGATACAAGTATTTAAGTAAATGCTCTGTTTATAATAAACAGTATTAAATAACATTTACCGGCCTGAATGTCCGAGAAATTTTCATAGAAAATATTCGTTCTTTGACAGGATGAAAATTTCTCGGACATTCAGGCCGGTAAATGTTATTTAATACTGTTTATTATAAACAGAGCATTTACTTAAATACTTGTATCTATAACGTTAAACATAAAAATGTCTTTAATAAATAAATTGTCGGACTTTGTCCATTTCGTAATATATATATATATATATATATATATATATATATATATATATATATATATATATATATATATAAAACAAAAATATCTTTTAAAATTTACCCACAATACTACCTGGGTTTCAACATTATGGCCTCATCAGTTGGCTTTTCCTACGTAATTACTTTGTAACACTATTTTATCCTGTTTATATAATTTAACTTTCGATTTTGGGGAATTGTGTATTGAGGACTTTCTTAAAATATCCGTCCATTGGTCTAAATCCGGTCTGACCTAATACATTTATATATATATATATATTTTTCTTTACTCTTTCATAGTTTACACATTTATCATTTTTTATCATTTTCTTTTATTAATTTCCTCTTTCTGCTGTCTTTCTTTCTTTCTTTCTTTTTTTATTCTCCCGTCAATCTTTCTTTTTTATTTGTTTCTATTTTGTTTCGCTCTTTCTTTTTTTCTTTCGTTATTTATTTCTTTTTTATGGCTTTTTTCTTTTAGGTGCCCTTTCTTTCATTCATTCATTCTTTCTTTCTTTCTTTCTTTCTCATGGATGGCCCTAGCTCTGACAGTCTTAAATTCTTTTCCATTTCTGGCTGTTTTCTCACAGTGACATGCACTGTACAAGTCCCGAGAGCTTCTCAAGGATACATAGTTTATGCGGACATGTTGGTAAGATAATGGCTAACCCTTAACGGACACATTAAAACCCTTAACATTCACTTGGGACTTGATTCCACAGAGCAGCGATTCGCGAGAAGCTGCTCGAGTAAGACTTACATCTCAACAATGGAACAAGAAGGATTTCATGTAAATAGCAGGGAAAGACATGCGATATATCGACTATGAGAAAATTGGTTGTATGGTGGAAAATAACCAGGACGCGGAGACGTTTTTGAACTCTGTCGAGACTGGAATGTGGAAACTGGTCAGCACCTGTACAAGGAATGAGGTTGTTAGAAATAGATAGCGGTTATTCCTAGACTTGTAGAGGTTAAGATTGTATTGAACGTAGAGGTCTACAAAGTCGCGATTCTTGGCTAAGAGATCCAAAATGGTTTGATCCTGTTTACATAACATGGTAGGTGTTAGTTGTGAAGATCTGAACTGGTAGAACTAAGGAATATATCTCGCTTCGACGCATTTGAAATCTGTCAAGCCTGAAAACTGAAGATTGTTCGAAAAGAAACGCTGGGGGTATTCTGTTGCATTTCAATATCGTCTTCATGTTGCAAATGTGACGCAGCCAAAATCCAATGAGTTAGCAGTGGTTGTAGAGATATATTTCTTTCTTTCTTTCTTCGGTCAAGACAAGTCCTTTCTTTCCTTTTTTTCTTTTCTTTCTATATTTGTTTTTTCATTTCTATCAAAACCTGTCCTTTCTTCTTTTGTTTTCTTTTCTTTTTATTGTTTCTTTCTTTCTTTCTTTCTTTCTCTCACATTATTTTTCTTTCCTCTAATCAATTTTCTCTCTTTCTTCCTTTTTCAGCATCCCACGCTATGATTCATTTCTTTTAGTAGAGATATATTTTTCTTTCTTCTGTCAAAACCTGTTATTTCTTTCTTTCTTTCTTTCTTTCTTTCTTTCTTTCTTTCTACTTTTTTTGGTCAAGGCAAGTCCTTTCTTTCCTTCTTTCTTTATTCGTTTTTCATTTCTATCAAAACCTGTCCTTTCTTCTTTTGTTTTGTTCGTTTGTTTCTTTCTTTCTTTCTCCCACCAACATTATTTTTTTCCTCTAATTAATTTTCTCTTTTTCTTTCTTTTTCAGTATCCCACACTATGATTGGTTTCTTTTAGTAGATATATATTTTTTTTTATTTTTCTGTCAAAACCTGTCATTTCTTTCTTTCTTTCTTTCTTTCTTTCTTTCTTTCTTTCTTTCTTTCTTTCTTTCTTTCTTTCACATTATTTTTCTTTTCTTTTGTTAACTTTCTCTTTCTTCCTTTCTTTCTTTTGTTCTTTCTTTCAACATTTTAAACTGTTCTTTCTATCTTTCTTTCTTTCTTTCTTTCTCCCACATTATTTTTTCTTTTTGACAATTTTCTCTTTCTCCCTCTCTTTCTTTCGTTCTTTCTTTCAACATCCTACACTATTCTTCTTTCTTTCTTTCTTTCTTTCTTTCTTTGATAACTTATTCTATCTCACTTGTTCATAACCATTTAATCCCATTTTTGTTCCTTCCACAACCTCCGCGTTTTTGCAATCCCTTTTCATCCGGGCCATTTCCAACAAAGCCATGAATTACAATTCCCTGCAAGCATCGAACGTCAAAGAAGAAAAGACAATCTTCTGAGCGCTTCAATTGAGAAATAGCGTGTTTATGGAAACTTATTGGACAAAAAGAGCGTCCGTTGTTCGCAATGAAAAATCGACACCTGCAGCCATTTATTTCTTCATGAAAAACAATGACTGAATACAACTTAAATTATCTCCCTTTTATTTCTACAGTTTTTATTTATAATTTTGTCTAAGAGGAAATGGTTTTCACATCGTTTGCGTGACAGCATGGTCGTTTTCAAAGCCTATTTCTTTGGGGTTGAAGCTATCATTTCAAGGGAGGAAAAAAATCAAGCTTCAGTATTAAGTCTTCTGGTTTCATCTTCGTCACATTTTATTTTTTTAGATTAATTTTTAGAGTTGTTTGTTTTTTTATGAATTTAAGAGGCAATGTGAATTTCCTGAATGAAGGCCTCTCTCGAATTGGGGGTGTGAGTGGTGGTATGTGGGAGTGAATAAAACGAAAAGCACTCAGCCAAATTTATTTCAAAGACATATACACAAGACCCTCGCTATCTCTGAATTTCTCTCTCTCTCTCTCTCTCTATTTATCTATCTCATTCTATTCGTATTTATCTATCTATCTATCTATCTATCTATCTATCTATCTATCTCAGTCTGTTAAGATCAGTTTATCTATTTATCTATCTATCTATCTATCTATTTATCTATCTCAATATGGCCATCTATGTATCTATCTATCTATCTATCTATCTCAATATGGACATCTATCTATCTATCTATCTATCTATCTATCTATCTTTTGCAACATAGTAAAGGTTATTGAATGAAGAATAACCAAATCGGAGGTTAGAAAAGAAATTGTAATCTTTATAACATCTACAAAATACAATACTCGCCAGCGGTGTGAAGTAGGTAAACCACTGATAGATTACCTAGACAACGTATTACACCTATTTACGATGGTGTCCAACGTATTTACGAAAACCGGGATATACCCATTAGTGTTCGTAGGTATGGTATATAACACTATCTATCTATCTATCTATCTATCTATCTATCTATCTATCTATCTATCTATCACAGTTTATTCTTATCTTTATATCTGTTCATTTCTATTAAGTTTATATCTGTCTATTAAGTCTTTTACTACCTTTCTATGTTCATATACATGTTTACATTTCTCTCTCTGTCTCTCTCTTTCTCTCTCTGTATATATATATATATATATATATATATATATATATATATATATATAAATACATATGTCAGTATGTTCTTATCTATCTATCTATCTATCTATCTCAATCTTTTCATTATCTATCTATCTATCTATCTATCTATCTATCTATCTCAATCTTTTCATTATCTATCTATCTATCTATCTGCAAATCAATATTTTCACGTGTCAATTATAAATGTTGTAGCGGTACTGAAATGTAATATGTCTCAGTTGGTGAACTAAAACTTCATATAATACTCCACCAAGATATTAGGATATATTATATATATAAGCAATAATTATTTCCCAGTCCTAAAGGTCAACAGCAATGTACTGATAAAAACGTACCACTAACAATATTACCTAATTTCGTAATAAAAAATGTGTGTATTATCAAACGTTTTCATGGCCAGTGCATATATTATAGCACTTTGTCCCTCTATCTCTCTTTACACACACACACACACACATATATATATATATATAAATGAACTTTGAAATCAACATTCAGATGTGACAGGCTGTTTCATATATATGTATGTATTGTGGAAATAAAAAAAGGCAATTCAAGCTTTACCATTCATGAATTTAAAAAAACAAAAAAAAAAAAAACAAAAAAAAAAAAAACAGCCGACCGGATTCGCCATCATTCAACAGATCTGAATCGAGAGGATAAATGTTACAATAGAAAAAATAAAATTTGAATTACATGTAATATATTAAAGGCAGAACAATCAGATTGAAATCATATCAAGCCCTAACAGACATTCCCTCTGTTTACAGAGGGAAAACTGACAGGACCTGGCGTAGACCGTTTCTAGTGACTTCCAATGTAAGAAGGAAGAGTACGGCTAAGAATAGTAAAAGAGTCGACGCAAAAATTGGTGGCATAATTTGGAGAATACATCAACATGTGCCTAGGAAAATTAGGAACGCTACATTCCAATTTGGTGACCTGGTTCAAACACATGTTTCTGCCATCGCTGTGCATCTTATAAATAATCAAAATTGTGCCACAATTTTTTAAAAATTAGGAACGGTAAAGATTGACTTGTGTTTTTTATTTCCATAATAAAGTTATATATATATATATATATATATATATATATATATATATATATATATATATACGTATGTATGTATATACAGGGTGTCCATAAAGTTCGTGTGAACTTTAAAAGACATTTAACTGTATTTGTATTTGTGATAGAAATAATCGGTAAAAAGGATTACAAAGAAGTAAATCTATAGTGGAAATTTTATTTAAGTTTCCACATGTCCTCCATCATTAGCAATACAAAGGGTAATACGATTTTGCAGTTCACGGAAAGCATTTGCCAACTGATTTACAGTAATGCCTGAAATCACATTAGTTATTTTAGCTATACTTAAAACTAGGTACATTAAACTTTCTAACATTTTTATCGCAAATAAAAATAAAGTTTCAAATTTTTTAAAGTGTACACGGACTTTATGGACACCCTGTATATATATATATATATATATATATATATATATATATATATATATATGTGTGTGTGTGTGTGTGCCTTGTGCATGGTCTAAAGCTACACCCGACAGCGGCGTCTCGACTACAGAACAGAATTAGGATACCCCGCACCATTGTTACCTACGTGTGATATCTGGCTAAGATCTAGCACCTGTTTGCCCCATACCAGGGTCCATTATTTAGTTGTTTTTTATTTTTTTTAAATTATTTGGGAAGTGTATATTTCTATGTGCGTGTGGCGGCATTGATATGTGTGTGTCATCTATATACGTGAAGTGTCAATGATGAAAAAGAAATAAGTGAGAAGAAGGTAAAGGAAATATTTGTTTCTTTTTTCTTTTTCTTTTTCTTTTCCTTCGGTGGATGATTAACACGAATGAAAATGGGAATAAGTATCAGCAGAATCTGATGCTTGATCGTGTTTCTTTGTGTGCGTGTATGTGTATATGTCTGAGTGAGATGAATCAAATCCGTACTTAACACTTCAAGCCAAGCAAGCCACCATATTCCTGATCAGAGAGAAATTGTAGCTGCGTTTGCTTCTTTTCTTTATGGAAGAGCGCACATTGCTGGTGAACCGGAAGTCATCCAGGATTGATTAATAAATGCCAAGAGGAGTCCTAATGCGTGTAGTTAGGAAGATGGAAAAATTGTAGCTAACGGAAGGTACACATATCGATACCAAATCAGTATCAGCTGTATTACCGTGGAGAGGGGTTATGATGTTGAAATATCCGAAAAGCCTAATGAAACTCGGTTAGAAACATCACTGATGATTTGTACCAAAGCATCCCATAGGTGTATTTTATGGAATATATATATATATATATATATATATATATATATATATATATATATATTGTGTATATTTAAGCAGCAATTTTTCATTGATGCATGTTACATTAAATAATATAGACAAGTTGTCTATTTATTTTAAGTAAGTTCCTTTCATTGTCTGATAAGCTTAATAACATTATCATTGAAAGACGAAAGGAAATCACCATATTGATACATGTTTAAATCTCCACAAATATTCTTAAATGACTATAATTGATAACTGAAGCGAATGGTTTATACCAACGGGTTCCCATACTTTGTACTTCTTTTCAATCTTGCGTGGTGATGCGTGAGGTCACGAGTTGCGATGCAATTTTCACTTCCGCGTCTCGTATACACGAGTTTGTCGTTGCTTTGAAATTTTCATGCAACAAATACCGAATAACATTATTGTTTCCTCCGTGTATTGTTTGATATATTGAAATGTAATTGTCATCTTTGATAATCTCTTATGTAAACCGAAAGATTAGATCGGATTTAAACATATATCAATATGGTGATTTCCTTTCGTCTTTCAATGATAATAATGTTATTAAGCTTAACAGACAATATCAAAGAACTTAAAATGAATAGACACAACTTATTATTTAACGAAACATGCATCATATATAAAACATTTTTATGTTTAGACATTCTTTTTATAGATACGAACATTTAAGTAAATGCACTGCTTACAATAAACAGTATTAACAACATTTACTGGCCTAAATATCCGAGAGATTTTCATAGAAAATATTTGTCCTCCGACAGGAATCGAACCTGTATTCTATATGGAACCGTCGTATAGCCTGACATACTTTTGCCGATTGAGCCACAAAGGATCGTTTCGGTCAGCACGGTCGATTTTACTGATTTAAAACTAATATTCTCCATGATTCCACCTCCTTCGCTCTCTCGCTCGCTCTCTCTCTCTCTCTCTCTCTCTCTATATATATATATATATATATATATATATATATATATATATATATGTGTGTGTGTGTGTGTCAAAGTATCTATCTCAGCCTGTTCATATCTATTTATCAATAAAAGTATGATCTTATCTATCTATATATCTGTCTATGTTTCAGTCTATCTATCTATCTCTCTTCATATCTATCTAAGTATCATGTTATCTATTACTATATATCTATCTATATGTTCCATTCTATCTATTTATCTAGCTAGCTAGCTACCTAGCTCCCTAGGTAGCTATGTCTGTTCATATCTATCTATCTATCTATCTGTCTATCTATCTATCTATCTATCTATCTTTCTCAGTCTGTTCATATCTATCTATCTATCTATCTATCTATCTATCTATCTATCTATCTGTCAATTACTTATATTCTTTATATTTATATATATATAACCCCAATAACACGTTCTCACAAATCTTCAACTCTCATTCTTGTGACACTTGTTTGTAGGGGCTTCCATACTTTCAAGTTTCTTCTATTTAATTTAAATTTAAGATAGAATTATATGCGCTACTTACGACTGTTACCGATTTTCACATAGTACCCTCATGATAACTCATGAATGTTGAATATTTTGATATGGTCTTATAAATGTTTATAGTTATTTCGTACATATTCAGTTAAACAAAGAAAAAAATCCTTGATGATGGCTAACATTTAGTCGAAATTATCGGATCTGCAAATGATTTAAACAGCTTTTACATACTGTGTGTCTGGGAAGGAGATCGCCCTAACGGCTGCAAGAAACCTTAATCACATTACATTTTCCGTGGATAGTAATTGTGAAATCTAGCAAAAATCACCCAGGAAATAAAAAAAAATTTCTATACTAAACATAAGGACCTACGTACATCAAGTAGTCTTTAAATTAAATGTCGACAGAAGAATTATGGTTGAAATTTTAAAAGGTAAGCATAAATATTATACTTAAATGCAGGGATCAATTTTGAGTTCTTCTGTTGTTTATCGTTGGCTATCACATCTACTCCCCCATACTTATTGTGATGAAGGGCCAATCAAGAGTCCTCCGCAGGAGCTAGCTTAAATACCGCTTGATAGGACGGCTTTAATGTAGTATATATATATATATATATATATATATATATATATATATATATATATATATATATATATTCAGTCCGGTAAATGTCGTTAATACTGTTTATTATAAACAGAGCATTTACTTAAACATTTTTATCTATAAAAGTAACATATAAACATAAAATATATTAAAATAATTGTCGGACTTAGTCCATTTTATAACATATATATATATATATATATATATATATATATATATATATATATATATATATATATATATATATTCAGAGCAACATCAAACGACTTGATCCTGAAACACCGAGGGCCGTGCTAGAAAACTGCCTTGGAACGGACACAATCATGCGAATGAACCCCATTTAAAAGATGTAATCTTTCTAATCTACTATAAATTTATTTGCCATATCTTGTCTATATGTTATTATGAATTAAAGTTTAAAAAAATAAAAGAATTCAATTTTGAAATCAATTGCGAACATTTGGCCACACTGTACATATATGCACTACAGGTCAAAAGTCTGAGAAAGCCTTGGTAATGTTTTTAAATTGACCCCAAAAGTAGTTGGTTTGTAGTTTAAGTAAGAGAAAAGTATTATAAACTGCGTCTAGAGATTATATGCAAGTTATCAATTGGTATAAAGAGTTGTGTCTTTAATGTTAAAAGTCCTGTTATGATGTTGTTTAGATTCTACTCAATATCATTAACTTAGATATATAGTGATAGAGAAAACTATTCTTTTTGGTTGGAAAAACTTTTACTAAGTTAACAAAACTGACTAATTTGGCTGTCAGTAGTTTATTTGCAACTTTTTATTTATATATATTCACATTATTATACCTTGTAAAACTAATGTACAAAATAATATGAAAAGATTTTAGAACAAATTCGTCAATTTCTTAAAGGAAAAACATAAAAGAACATTTTATTTTAAAAATAAAAAATATTTTAATAATAATAATATATAATAATAAGAACCACCTGAAATTTATTGCACTAAAGCTCCTTTCTTTTCAATAACTCTTAGCAGCCTATTGTCAGCATTTGATGTTAGATTTGCAATTTTAGCGGCTGGTAAGTTGTTTGCAGCAACTTTAACTGCCTCCCAGAGGTCACACTTGCTGTTGAATTGCCTTCCATTAGAATAAATATCGCTCTTGAAGATGCTCCACGGGTTCTCAATGGCATTCAAGTCACAGCTATTTGAAGGCCAGTCCATAAGAGAATCTTTCAACAAATCCCTTTTCTTTCAACCAGAATTTAGTAAACTCTGATGTATAACTTGGTGCGTTGTCTTGCATAAAGATCATAGATCTACGCTTGGCTAATGACTGGTTATCAAGCCATTCAAAGAAATATTGCTCTAGAAAATCACAGTAACTTTTGGAATTAATTTTAACACCCCGTCTTTCAGTTTAAATGAACCCACGAGCTCATTACCAATAATCCCAGCCCATATCATGATCCCACCTCCGCCTTGGCGTTTAAAACCTTTTCTTAAATCATGTTGCTTGCAAACCCATCCTCGAGCCAATCCATCGGGCCCATCGAGGGTGATCCTTGATTCGTTTGTATAAAGCACTTTACTGAAATCAGTTTTCATGTATTTTTTGCCCACTTCAATCTTCTTTGCTTATGTTTTTTTTTGTTAAAATGGGTTTCTTTATTTGATTTTTTACATCAGCAAACTTCCTTAATGCTGGATTGTTCGATGATCCCTTTTCAAATCCTTAGAAATTTGAAGCAAAGACTTTCCTGTTCTAATTTCTTTGATTATATAGTTCTTTTCATTCATTGTTAGTTCTTTTTTACGAGCCATAATACTAAATTCTAGTTCTTGCAAATAATCTCTTGACACTGCAAATTGCTATAATTACTGAAAAAATACTAAATATCAATCTGAAATTGAAAATTGGGACTTAATTGCTTTCATGCTTACTCGCTATACATAATAGTACAAATTATTTCATTGGATAACACATATCTATGAATTTTACATAAAATATTTGACAATACCTTTTTGCATATAATCTCTAGACGCAGTTTACATTGTTTAAAAAAAGTGAGACATGATTTTATTATAAATATTATTAGTTCTAAAAGAATAAATGCATTTTATGATTAAATCTTGCTCTCGTCAAAATATCCTCCTTTAGGCATGATAACCTCGGCACGAATTTTAGGCATTCGTTGCAAAGGCTTCTTAAAATATAAATTAGTTAATTGATTCCATTCTTTTTTCAATGACTCTAAGAGATCTTCAATTTTTTCAATCTTGTGTTAAGTTCATCTCATGTTGATTCTAGGAGTAGCTTCAAACTTTTGAACAGAATATATATATATATATATATATATATATATATATATATATATATATATACTACACTACAACAGTGGAACAATGTTGGAATAAACAGAGACAATATGATGGCGTTAGGGGCTATTTACTGAAGGAACGTCATGCAAAAATATGAGTGTTTCTTCTGTAGCGAGAAAACAATAAATGTCTGAAATAAAACCACCAGCTATTCTTTTCCATTTTTGTTTTCTTGCCGCACAGTTCCCATGGCGCCATCTTGTTTTTTATCATTTCATTTTCTTTACTTTTCTTACCCATAATTCAACAGCAATACTTGGTTTGCCTTGGTCAAGACAAGGAAGAGGCCGAAAAGATGCTGGTAACTGTTTTTTTTAAACGTTTTATCATTTTTGATTGCCATTGTATAGGTATGGTCATTCATTGTTTTATTTATTTATTTATTTTTGGTGACGGATAGTGGGAAGAAGGTTGGGTGGGTGGGTAATGTACATTATTTTAGTACCCGTTATTTATTCTCTCACTGATGAAGCCCACTGTGAGGGATGGAACGTATAAATCATCGCTGAAGATAAATAACAATCTTCATATTCGTCGGTGGTCATTTTCGAACTAACATCCTGAAACTTCAATATTATTTTTTCTCCTTCATAAGTAAGTAGATTTCAAAGATAACGTCAGTCCATATCAGAAGGCTGTCTTACCTCGAACTGGTTTTTCTCTTTTTGGTGTGGGCTGCCTATTTTTTGAACAACATATATATATATATATATATATATATATATATATATATATATATATATATATATATATATATATATATATATATTCAAAGAATCTCTAAATTGATTAACAATAAGGAAAGGAAAATGGCCGTAAACTAAAGAAAAAAAAAATTTAATTGTGAAAATCGTTGTGTAATTATTTAGAGGAAATACCAAATTCTTCATAATTGATATTTTTCTGTATTGGCTTTTTCTTTTTAATTATTAATGCTTCCATTATTTGGAGAGATCTTTTCACACTTTACGTCCATGAAAGAAAACACTCAAAAGGTATGGTCCTTGATGGTAGAAAAACGAGATTTTTTATCGACAATTCCGAAGGTTTTTAAGAGCATTAAAACATATAATTTAATAACTAATGCATCCTTTGGTCTTTCCAAATTATTAACCGTTGAACTGTTTTATCTTAAAATGATTAAATATATCTTACTGGAATTCTCAGAGGTTTTTATAACATTATTGACCTCTACATTGAGCAATAAGAGTGTATTGACAGAACAATCGTGATGAAATCGATCATAAACGAAAATGACATGTTCATCATTAATTAATCATAGCTAAGGATCAGAAGCTCATGAAGGATTGAAATTCAGTTCAAATATATATATATATATATATATATATATATATATATATATATATATATATATATATATTATTCCAGGATAATTTTCCAATTTCTTCAAGATCATCTTCGCCCCTCTAAATTTCTAACTTTCAGTACAGGAGTAACAAATTGCTTCACAGGTTTCACGTATGATTTCATTTTCAAGTCTCTTTAGACTGGCATAACTGAAACTTCTCTCGCACGTGCCAAATGTGTAATGGATTGATTTGGATCTTTTCTAATTGATCTCTTTAGCTGAAATAATGATCCCTCTTCCTGTTGTGACCTCCTCATACCGTTTCCTCTCTACTTATCCGTCTTTTTTTAAACTCATTCACCTTTCTCTTGATGGTTCTTATGAATGTTGGTGACATTACTGAAGGCCTGAATGATCTTTTCCTCTTACCATTGCTCAGTTGGGAATATAGGGGATCTGACACAAAACGATTTTAAACTTTTCTGTTTCTAGCTGAATAACTCGAACCGTTTTTTCAGTGATTCTGACGACAAATGGTATCAAAGTGTCTATGCGTCTTATCTGAAAACCTGGAAAAAGAAACGAAATTAGTTTAGTGTTTTTTTTTAGATATTAAACATTTTGTGGGATAAACAGTTATGTCCTCTGTTAAACGATTTGGACAATTGCTGTTACACCTTGTATATATATATATATATATATATATATATATATATATATATATATATATATATATATATATATATACTAGCAGCATGGCCCGACGTTGCCCGTGTTTGATTCAAAAATCGTACGACTCATACAGCAATCGCTATCACTTGACTTAAAATATTTTTGCCCTTCCTTGCCTTTAAAGGAGGGCCCTTTGCCGTGCTGATGTTGCTACATGCCTTACTTCTTGCCTATCTCACACTGCGAATTTTTTCTAAGCTCTATACTAAACATTAAATCTGTTACGAAAAAAGAACTAAACAAAATGAACACAAAAGGATCAGCTTTAAAAAAGGACTCGTAACTGAAAAAACCGAATGAAAAAAGAATGTTAACAACAAATACTTTTTCACGCCCAACCCAGTTCTGCGGAATCAGAATCAACGTTGAGTTTAAGCAAGCGAATGAGCCAATTGAAGTAAAGTGCCATGCAAATTTCATTTTTTCCCACTTGTGATGAATGCACCTATCGATTTATTTTGCATGCTAGCATGCTCGTTAACATTGGTGTCAGTCAGCTGTTGGCTCTTACGCTGGCCAATAGAATCTTCATGCCTATTCGTGGCAGCCAGCTATTGGCTCTCTCTCTCCCTGGCCAGTAGAAAATGGCCGCAAACTACATGAAAACTGCCGTAGAAGCATGAAAAAGTCGATTATTTCCACTATCGATGGGAGTTGGGAAATACAAAGTCGGATTTGTCCTTCCCTCTAATTTGGAGCATGTGCATGTAAATTTTGGTGCAAATCCGTCGAAAATTGCGGCCGTGCATTTGTTCCACACACACACACACACATCCTGCCATTTATAGAGATAGAGCGTATGTAAATATAAATATAAAAGTGAACATTAAAGTCAACACTCAGAGGCTGACTTCAATGTTCACTTATATATATATATATATATATATATATATATATATATATATATATATATATATATATATATATATATATATATATATAAGTGATAGAAAGTAGGAGAATTTGAGATAATTATAATTAAGTAATTCATCGAGTCTAGAAGAAAACTCAACAGAATGCAGAAAGCACTGGACGGCCGTTTCGTTCTATATTTGGGACTCATCAGCAGTGCGCATCCACTACCTAGAATTGAAACCCGGAGAGTTACGTTATTAGGTAAATGTCATTCCAACTGCTCCAACGGGCCTCGGTGATGAAGAGGTAGCGAATCAGACTGGATATTGCGCCACTCGATCACATACTCCGTGGTGGAATCCAAGTTTCTCTTTTACCCATAGGACTGTGCCACTTACGTACCCCGACTACTATCACCAAGCTGCTCTATCCAGAGCACTAAAAGCCGGTTATATTGTTTACCAAATGAGCTTTCAAATTAGAAAACATCAGTACTGGTTTCAGCGAGAGGGAAATGGTCTTCGCTAGGTCGAGTTTCTCAAGACAGGCTGCGCAAAAACGAATACCTCTCCGCTTTTCAATCTGGTCACGTGAGCAGTTACATGGGGAAAATCAACCACAGAATGATGTTAATTACTATAATGATAATAAGCCTAGAAAAACTGTCGTTAGCTATTTTCTGGAAAATCTTATCGAACGGGTTTGGACGCACGGCACGTTTGTAATTATGAGATTTCTGTTATATTTTTTGCTAGATCAGTATATTCAGAGAGTGTAGATCTTTCTTTATGGTAAATTATGGTCACGTTGATGGAAGTGAATATCATCTGAAACCTAATCTTTTATTCCAAATTTTACGCCTAATATGAAATTCAATTTAAAGTTTCAAGTATGTAGATACGGTAAATTGTAGAAGTGCAAACAACAAACAAACAACAACAAAAAAATACACTAAGAGTACAAATACAAAATATTTTGTTTGTTTTTTTACGTAAAAGTACTTCATTTTGTTTATTCTCCGTATAAATAATCATTAAAATGCTGTCAAAACGACATTCAGTCTCTGATCTAATGTTTCCGTACCACTCAACGTTTTCTAACGAGTTTTCCTCCGAGAAAACGCGAGAGTGTCATGATGCTCAAATGAATAAAATAAGACCAATTTCTTATGATGGCGCCCGAAGAGTCTTCTTGAACTCAAAGGGGAGAACGACAAAAATAACTACAGAAACGTGGAGAAGATGATCTTAAATATAACCACTGATTAAAGTAGAACTAATTAGTAAAGATAAACAAAGGCACTAATGAACGTAAGAGGATTGTCAGACAAGATCGGAAGGTGAAGCGTTGGGGAGAAGATGTTGAGATGAGTTGAAGAGCAGTTTGGGGTGGGACTGACGTGGGGGAAAAAAAGAAAAGGGATTAAGTGGGATTTGTGCAGAAATCGATAGGGCGGCGATGTTGGAAAGAAGAAGAAGAAGAAGAAGAAGAAGAAGAAGAAGAAGAAGAAGAATGAAATGGAAGAGGAATAGAAAAAGAAAGGAAAAACTGAATGAAGAAGAAGAAGAAGATGGAAGAGGAATAGAAAAAGAAAGAAAAAACTGAAAGAAGAAGAAAAATATTAAAATATAACAGAAGAAAAAATAATGAAAAAGAAAGGAAAAGAAAGGAAAAATCTGGAAGAAGTAGAGACGAAAACGGCGTAAAAATTAAAAGTTGAAAAATGAAAATAAGACCAACTAGAAACGAGGGAAAAGAAAGAAAGAAAGCAAGAAAGAAAAATTAAAAGAAACGAATGCAGATTTAAACAAATAAAGAAGGAAAGAAAGAAAGAAAGAAAGAAAGAAAAAAAGAAAAAAAGAAAGAAAGAAAAATAAAAGTACGATATAAACGAATGTAGATTCGAAGAAAAAGAAAATAAAAATAAAAGATAGAAACAAATGTAGTTCTAAAGAAAGAAACAAAGATTTTAAGGGCTTTTAAATAAAAGTGTATGATTACTCCGAATTTGAATTTATTGATGCGATGGGAGTAAAAATTTAGAAGATCTGTATTATATTATATAGAATTTGCATCGTTGATCTCTCCACCACCGTCACAGAAAAAAACAATATATACTGCGGTTATTGAGAGGATAAGAAAGAAAGAACGAAAGAAAGAACGAAAGAAAGAAAGAAAGAAAGAAAGAAAGAAAGAAAGAAAAAAATGATACATCTAATAAAGAAAGGAATAATCAGAGAAAGACAGGAAGAAAGAAAGATCTATGAAAGAAAGGAATAGATAATCGGAGAAAGAAAGAAAGAAAGAAAGAAAGAATGAAAAAAATAAAAATAAATCTCTCAGTATCAATAGAAATAAATAAAGAATGAAAGAAAGAAAGATCTAATAAATAAATAGATAGTCGGAGAAAGAAAGAAAGAAAAATGAAAGAAAGAAATAAACGAATGTAGATTCGAAGAAAATAAAAAATAAAAATAAAAGATAGGAACAAATGTAGTTCAAAAGAAAGAAACAAAGAAATAATAAAAGAAAGATAGAAACGAATGAATATTTACAGAATGATAAAAAGAAAGAAACAAAGAATGAAAGAAAGATAAAAACAAATGCATATTTAAAGTAAGAAAGAAAGGATGATAGACACGAATGCAGATTTAAAGAAAGAAAGAGCGAAAGGAAGGAAGGAAGGAAGAAAGGAAGATAACGTTGATTTAAAGAAAGAAAGGTAACGACGAATGCAGGTTTAACGAAAAAGGAAAGAGAGAAACGGATGTTGTTTCAAAGAAAGAAAGAAAAAAATGAAAGAAAGATATAAAGGAATGCATATTTAAAGAAAGAATGAAAGAAAGAAAGAAAGAAAGAAAGAAAGAAGCGAATGCAGATTTCAAGTAAGAAAAAAGAAACTTAAAAATGAATTCCGATTTAAAGAAAGAAAGATGGAAACACATCCATATTTAAAGAAAGAAGTGTGAAAGAAAGATAGAAATGAATGAAGATTGAAAGAATGAAAAATAGAAACGAATGCAAATTTAAAGAAATAAAGAATGAAAGAAAGACAAACGAATGCGGATTTCAAGAAAGAAAGAAAGAAAGAAAGAAAGAAACAAACAAATGATGATTTAAAGAAAGATAGAAACGAATGCAGATTTAAAGAAAGAAACAAACAAGAAAATGCATATGTAAAAAATAAAAGAAACGTATGAAGATTTAAAGAAAGAAAGAAAGATAGAAATAGAAGGAATTGTAGAGATTTAAAAAAGAATGTAAAGCTAAAACGAATGCAGGCTTAAGGAAAGAAAGTAAAAATGAAAGATAGAAACGAATACAGATTTAAATGAATAAATAAAGAAAACGAAAGAAAGAAATAAATAAAAAGAGAAACAAACAGTCATTTTTAGAAATGAAGAAAGAAAAAGAAAAAAGAAAGGAAGAAAACTTAAGAACGAAAAAGACAAAAACGAATAGCGATTAAAAGAAAGAAAGAAAAAAATATATAAACTAAGGGAGATTTAAAGAAAAAAGAAAGAAAGAAAAAAGGAAGGAGATTTAAAGAAAGAAAGAAAGAAAGAAAGAAATGTGGAATGAGAAAGGGCATGGTGACCGAAAAATTGGGTAAATGGAAATTGCAATTGGCACTGATAAAAGTGGCCCTTTGGTTATGGAAGATGGAGGGGTCCTGTGAGGTAGGGTTAAATAAGGTGGTGCGATTAACGTCTTCGTTACCGGCCAAACATACACTCCCGACCCACATGCTCGCCATTATATTACCCACAAGACCATTTCAACAACCGATTGGCAATACCTGAAAAATTTCCTGCATTCAATTAGAGAGCGTTTTAATTTATTGTTGAGAGAGAGAGAGAGAGAGAGAGAGAGAAGAGAGAGAGAGAGAGAGAGAGAATGATACAAAGAAAGCAATAGAGAAGGATATGGAGACGGAAGAAAGAGCGAGCTGGTGAGATATATCACGTAGCTACAAGCGACGTGTGTCTATATATATATATATATATATATATATATATAACAATAAAAATATTAAAAAAATAAAATCTTCAGACATACTGGGTTGTAGATTAATATTCTTTCGTTTTTATTATTATTATTTCATTTAGATTCCTCGACTAGTTTCGGCCAAAATGGCCATCATCAGGAGAAGAAATATTTCTGCTTGCTGGTCGCAGTAAACTACAGAATATATATATATATATATATATATATATATATATATATATATATATATATATATATATATATATATAAACAAATGTTTAGAGGTTCAAAATTTATATATAATTTTAAAAACAAGGAATGTATTGACTTTAATTTTAAAAGTCTTTAAGGCCCTTTCAACCAACATCTCATCAGGAGGCAATCGTTGGATAATTAATTAACGAAAAGAATAGTAACGACAATAAAGAGCAAAAAGGGGGAACACGAAAATAACAAACAAGTGTATATACTTGTAACGAGGGAAGGGGAAATAACGTGTAAATAAATAAGCGAGGGACAGTTAAAATAAAGTATCCCCCAACAGATTAAGAGACTTTACAAATTCCTTCTGCCGGCAGAGAGAAGGTTTCCTTAATCCTATACAGACCGATTCCAAAATCTTCAAATGATTGTTGGAATCGGCTGTATGAATAATTTTAAATCACTCTTTTTATACGACTTGGCACAGACTATATTCTCAACCAAGTTTTGAGCAATAGCCGATTCCATATTCATGGGGGGGGGGAAGATAGCATATTTTATTTATCTTACCAAGTCGTATTTTGGAAGGTACATGCTGATTGATTCTAGTTTCCAAATGCATATATATATATATATATACATACATTCAAAACATTAATTTAAAAATAGTGCTCGACACAAAAGGTACAGCCGTTAATATTTATTTATTTCTTATGCAGTGTTACATTACAACATGCACATATCCACTACAAAATTGTACATTTTTATTTCAACGTCAAAAAAAGGAAACCCTTTTTTAAATGTCTCATTAGGTGGGGAATCACGATGTTACTTTAAATAACTCCATTCCTAAAAGAATAACTCCTTTCCGAAGCTAACATACATGGATATAAAAAATGATAAAGTGTTAAAAGAAAAATAGTTAAATAGAGTTAAAGCAAATATATGGAGTTTAGAACGGCTCCTGAGCAAACATAATAAACATTCCACATCTGCTATATTTAACAATATATATATATATATATATATATATATATATATATATATATATATATATATATATATATACCCAAGTATATGATTGGTGTATACGGAATAAATTCCAATAACCAACAATTACTTTTCTTAAAAGAGTGCTCAATACAGAGTAGAGCGAATATATTTATTTATCTAAAAATTATAACATAAATATGCTATAAAATCACTACAAAAATAGCCATTTTGTTTTAACACCTCCAGTGTCTTATCAAGTGGTGATGTTAAATGTAAAATAAATGCTTTTAAAAGTTTCTTTTAAAACCATTTATTTTACATTCAACATCATCACTTGAAAAGACACCGGAGGTACTGAAACAAAATGGGTATTTTTGCAGTGATTTATAACATATTTATGTTATAATTTTTAAATAAATAAATAATTATATATATATATATATATATATATATATATATATATATATATATATATATATATATATAGGGCCGGAGCGTACTACTTATGAAATCCACGACTGTGACTGGGCGAGGGAATCTTGATGGGTACTATGGGCTGTTTTATTATTTTGAAAATGAAGGCCATTTTATTAAAAATATAATTTTGTCTTAAGTAAATGCTTTTTAGAGCAATGAAAAGTAAATGAATATTATACTTAACATCACGAAGAGACATTTGAAAATTTTAAGGCACATAATGAAGAAGGAGGGCTTGGAAAATCTGATACTCACAGGGTGGATAGCAGGGAAGAAGGTTAGAGGAAACCAAAGCGTAACATACCCGACGATCTTCATAAAATGGGTGTGGAGCAACAAGTTTCAGAAATAAAGAAAAGACAGACATTTATTTAGAGCTGAAAACGACAGATAACCGTGGAGAGCCATGATCGGCTACATCAGGAGTGAACATGGCGCTGTTTGTTGATATATTTATATCAAATTATGTCAATGATATTGAAAGAGACAGCGAAAAATTGAGAGAAAGAGAGAAAGCGGAATGGCGAAAGAGAGATAAAGGGAAAAGACAAAGAGAGTGAAAAGGAAATGATGGTAAAACGGAGAGAGGGATAAAAAGAAATCTATAAGAGAGAAAGGGAGAAATAGAGTTTTTTATAGATAGAGGAAGAAAAGAAAAGATAACGGAGTAAGGACATAACGAGAGAAAAAAAAAAGGAAGAGAAAAAAGTGTAATAAAGAGGGAGGTGAGTAAATTAAAGGAGAAATGAGAGAGAGACAGAGAGAGAGAGAGAGAGAGAGAGCGTGACATGAATGAAGAGTGTTTAAGGATAAGAAATATAAAGAAAAAAATGACCTAAAGGAAGAGAATGAATGAAAAAAGAAAGAAAAAAGAAAGAAAGAATATAGAACGAAGAGAGACTTCAAGAAACAAAGCAGGGAAGGAAGGAAGAAAGAAAGAATAAAAAAAGAAAGAAAGAATAAAAAAGAAAGAAAAAAGAAAGAAAAAGGAACCGAAAGAAAAAAAAGATTAAAATGATTAAAGATTTAAATACAAATAAAAGAATGTAAGTGAAATCATTTAAAAGATTTAAAGTAAGAAAGAAAGAAAGAAAGAAAGAAAGAAAAATAGAAACGAAGGGAGATTAAAGAAAAAAGAAAGAAAGAAATGTAGAAAGAAAGAAGATAGAAAATCATAAATTTAAAGAAAAAAAAAGAAAGAAAAACAAAAGGAAGAAAAGACAAAAAAGAATTGAATAAAGAAAAAATGTGAACGAAGGAAGATTTAAAGGAAGAAAGAAATAAATGATGAAAAAGATAGAAAGAAAAGGAGATTTAAATAAAGCAAACAACCAACGAAGAAAGAAAGAAAGAAAGAAAGAAAGATAAAATAAGACGTAAAAAGGACAAGAGAAAAAACAAGCGATGAAAAAGAACAAAGAAAAATGAGAGAAAAAGAGACGAGAAAAAAAGATAGATATAAAAAGCGACTAACATTAGAAAGAGAGGAAGTGACAATAGAAAAAGGGAGAAATGTGCGGAGAAAAAGAAGATGAAGCGAAAAATCATGTAGTGAAAAGAAGAAAACCTGTAAGAGACGAGGAGCCGTTGTCATTCATCTGATGCAATGTGGCCGACAATTCAATCAAGTTTAATTGAAGTTACACGCCCACTTCTCTACGCATGCGTGACGTCTTGCGCATCACTTCCGGCATTTGTCTGAATACAGTGAGGAATTAATCGAATTGTATGTTTCTCTATTTAAGCAGACGATGAATTTGTTAGTAAGGAATATGAAAAATAACGGATGACCCAAATTGTTTGCAGATAATATGAGGTGAGGGTTAATATGCCATAATCCATTTTGAGAGAACGACTCCTTTGCAGACATCAGATATTGACTATGACTATGGCGCCATACACGTTTTATAATTTCAAAGATTGGTTAAAGAAAAGACCCACTCCTTCTCGTGTGAAAATTAGAAGAGGATATTTTTCGAACTTATCAGACACCCGGATTTAGGATTACTATATATTCTGGCATTCGGATCAGTGTGCTAATCGTGGGTGTCGTGCTCACAACGTTTCAATCGTTGCCCACTCAGACCTTCTTCAGGTGTCTGCCTTATTATATACTTTGCTATTCAGACCAGCATGCTCGGCTTGCGTGTTATACACAAAACATTTCGCTCGTTGTACCGTATTCTTCAGGCATATTTCTTATCATATATACCTTGCCATGCAAAGCAGCATTCTTAGCTTTTTTGTTATACGAACAATGTTTCGAGTATCTGTCTATAGTTCTGGGATGCGGTATGGAGAGAAAAGCGAGATCGCCGTCCTCTGTGGGATCAGTTTGAAATCATTAACAAAGAACGTCATGGGAAAATTTGTAAACTTAAGGAATCAGCATATATGCTAGGTCACAAAAATTTCCTGAGTCGACCAAGCATAGAAATGAATACAATATGGGAACCAGTAATAAGGAGTGCCAGAGAAAAGGCAATAATAACAACGAGAAATTGCAATATGAGCTCGGGTAAAAAAAAAAATGCAATGATAATAGCAAAAATTGCAATATGAGCACTGGTAAAAAATGATTACTGCAGACATTAAGTTTATAAGTCCCAGAAATTCATACACAGATGTCCTTAAGGAAACATGGTACAGTGGATAAAATCGCTGGTTAGATCCAGTGACAGGACCCCAAGATTTGTGAGTTCAATACCTGCTTAAGGCATTGGAGTACTTGGAAAGGTGAATTAACAGGAGATAACTGATAACTGACATCCGGGTCCTGGGTAAGACAAGAAAGAAAGAAAGAAAGAAAGACTTTTAGACTTTACCGTCTTAACCAGACGGGGGTCTGGGTAAGACGGTAAAGTACGTCCAGCAGCAAGGCCTCTGATCAGATTTTGAGGAGCGTGGAACCACTTCTTAATTGCCGATGTTCCCAAGTCCACCCTGACCCGGGGTGGTAGCACATGTAAGGGTCCTAGCCTATAGGCAAATAGTGAACTCTCAAATTAGGATCAAAACACCATGAAAGTGTAAAAATAGGTTTTAATACCAGAAAAACTTTTTAAAAAAACTTATTACCAACAATACGTTATTACCAGCATTTAAAGTTTTAAAAAATATTACTAGCAATACATTTTTGAAAAAAAAAAAAATATTACCAGCTATATATTTTTGAAAAAACAATTACAATTAAGAAACTTTTGAAAGAAAAATATTACCAGAAATAGATTTTTGAAGGAAAAAATATAACCAGCAATAAAAAATTTTGTCGGCATTAAATAACCCATTGAAATGTTGATATGCCGTAAAACAACACAAAGCAAACAACTAAAGGATCGAATTAGTTTCTTGATGTAAAGATGGACATCCTTAAGAAAGGCGCCGTACTTGACTTAAAACCCAAAATAATATTATGTTAAATTATAAAAATATAACCAGCAATAAAAAATTTTGTCGGCATTAAATAACCCATTGAGATGTTGATATGCGATAAACGGAACCAAAACAAAGGTAAAATCCACCAAACCAGCGCAAACGGCAAAACAGGCAAGGATGCGGTTTGTTTTGAGAGATTAACAGAATGACCAAATCTTTGGAATTCGGTAGCTTACAGAAAAGCCTTAAACCATCATGGCAACCCACACTAATTTATTTTTTCAATCATTTCAGCGCAAGCAAGGAGGGAATGATACTATTACTCAGCGGGTTACAGGGAGTGAAAGTGAGAGAAAAGACTGAATATAGGGAGGATTGAAGAAAAAATTAACGGGATCCAAGAAGATAGAAGATCGCGATTGATGTTGCATTTAAATTTAGGAAAATCATATTTATCAGGGAAGTAAATAAACGGAAGGGAGTTCCGCAGGTGGGAAGTGCTAGAAAAAAAGACTGTTGGAGTAGAAGTGGTGGTTGTATTTAGCTATTTCAACAGGAAAGAGGTGGGACCTAAATGCCAATCTAGTAGCACGCTTAAATTCATGCAGTCCGGGCACCGAGGAAAAAATGTATCATCAGAACAGTTGCCTTGAAAATATTTGTAAAAAAGGCAGAGGGAAGCCACGTTTTGTCGATGGAAGTGATTGAAGTCGAGATGCCATGTCTGCATCAATTCAATTAAATTATAAATTTTTCTTTGGATTTTTCCAAGAACCTCGAGATTAATAGCAGAAGCACCAGACCAGATATGGTAGTAGTATTCAATAGACGTTCGATGACTAGATTTGTAAATGTGCAAGATGGACTCTGATGAGAAAAAAAAAAAAAATTCTGGCACGTCACAGTGACTCAACTTGCCTTGCAGTAGATGCACTTCAAGTCAGTTGAAAACGTGACGCCAAGAAGGCGCAATGTCTTGCACTCCAGGAGTCTAGCGTCACCCATGCTGATGGCGGACAGAAAAAGTTTCTTTATGGCAGTTAAATAACAGCAGTTTTGTTTTGGGGGCGTTAAAATTTACAAAAATATTCTATCCCGAATATACATTCAGTTGTATTCGTATGTTTCCGTGTTAACACCTAAGAAAGAATGCTTTGTCTAATATTCTCTCTCTTTCTCTCTCTGTGCGCGCGCGCGCGCGTGTGTGTGTGAGAGAGAGAGAGAGAGAGTTTAAAGGTGCTTTTCGTCATTTGAGCTTTCTTTTTTACCCCAAGGTATACGAACTCGTAGGGAGGCACAAAGCAAGTAGGGAGTGACAAAGCCCCACCTTGCAACCCGATCAAACCTTGAAATATTGTGGAGTACAAACTACGCACACAATGGGCGTAACTATCTCCCAAATTTCCCAATGATCTGCTCTCCCTAACGTCTAGCACACTCTCTTCCAAAGATATAAAAAAAAAAAGAGGTAAAAGAAGAAAGAAGAAAATATGAGAAGTGCATGGCGTCTTCTTGCGTCCGGTTGTTTCATTAGCTTTCAAAAATGCCAGCAATTAAAGCGAGTATTGTGACGGTGATGAATTCTCATGCGAAACATTGAACGATGTCGGGGTGTGTATATGGGGAGGGAGAGGGGGTCCTCATTTGGGGTTACTTGTGCATTTTTCAGCCTGTTGTTTTTATATATTTTTTGTTCCTTTGAAACAAAGATATTTCTTTCAAATTTATTTGCTCAGCTATTTTTTCTATCGTTCCATTTTCTTTTCTATTTTTGTGAGGGTGACGGTCATAATGAAAGGTTTCGCCGTATTTGGCGGTTTCTATTGGAATAAAAGTCATCGGATGTCGTTGCCGGGTTTTTGACAATCAGTTTTCAGA
>OZ010599.1:28157699-28197699 GCA_963932145.1 Acanthosepion lycidas
ATATTGCTAGAATTAGTTGGATTACTTTTATTATTAGATATTGGTATATACTTAAATACATTAGGTGGTAGATTTGAATTTTTGTTTATATATATGGAATTATTATTTCCTTTTCTCTATGATTTGTATGTGTTAGTATTTTAATTAAATGGCTTGTTATGAATAATCAAGTGTGATCTCCCTTTGTTCTGTTTCTCGCCTCTTTGAGATATCTATTTCTGTTTACTGGGACTATAAAAGGACACTATACGAAAAACTTGTATTCTCAGTTGAATAAAGCTTCCTTAAAGTCTACAGCTGCGTACTTTTGTCATTACAATGTTATGTTTAGAAAATGTATTATTTTTAGACTTGATTTTATTATATTTATTATATTATAAAATCCACACAGTAACGCTCTACTTTAGGTGGTTCTTGGGCCTTGTATTGGGTGAACGTTAGTAAATAAAATAAATAAAAAAAGAAATAAAACATGCACTTTTTTGTTTGTTTTGTTTTGTTTTGTTTCTTGGTTATCAAATCCATACATTCTATTTGGTTGGTGCAAAAATAATGTCGTTTTCTCACACAGTAACATATGTGAGAAAACGACATTATTTTTGCACCAACCTAATATTTCATTTTAAATTTCTACTTCAGTTTCTTCAGTGCCCGGCCGCAAAATGAACATCAGACTAACGGGCTATGAGCCAAGATGTCCCCCAGTCAACCAGCCGGCGATCAAGCCATGGGAAACAGGAAGGCCAGAGAACGGGTTACCGGAAATAGACGGACATTACCCAGCATTCTACGAGAGTCATCGAAGGCGGCTGAGCTGCAGACAAGGCGTCGCTACACCACGGGACACTTGTTGCTGGGTACATTTCGCCAGGAATGATCGGCCTATCAGTTTATTGTTTGCTGATAATAAGTTAATTAAAGCCATGAGAGATAATCAGTGATACTTGTGTGCATTCATTAGTGTTTGTTCACTGTATTGCGCACCGTCATTCGGATGGGTTTGTCGAGTGTGTGGAAAAAATCATTGAGGAAATAGAATTTGAAAGAAAGACTTGGCTAATGTCGATAACGACATTGTTTTCTTTCCTTCATTTTTTTTTCTGTCTTTCTTTCACTTTTTTTTTACCTTCGTTTTCTTTTTTTTTTTAATTTCTAATTTATTTTGTACGAAGAAATGCTTTTTCCCGCTTCCTAGTTTGCTGAAGACTTTCTTTCCTCTTCGTCAATTAAAAATATTAAATCCGTCTTTCTAGAAATGAAATAAAACAAAACGAAAAATGAATGAATGAATTTTTTCTTACTGCAACGGATTTAAATATCATCTTTCTTTCACTATATCCGTATCCATTTTAACACGCACGAACAGATGCATATGTATATATATATATATATATATATATATATATGTGTGTGTGTGTGTGTGTGTGTGTGATTTGTGTGCGTGTAGATAGATAGATAGATAGAACATAACGTTTTATAGATATATCTTAACATGCTTTGATAGACATATAGATTGATATATAAAGCGAGAGAGAAAAAGAGAGAGAGAGGGGGAGATAGAGAGGGAGAGAGAGATCTGGCGACAATGAGATAGATAGATACATACATACATACATACATACATACACACTAATGTATTTATAAATATGTTTTAACATGTTTTCTTAGAGAGACAATCAGATAGATAGATAGATAGATAGATAGATAGATAGATAGATAGATAGATAGATAGATAGATAGAGCATAACGTTTTATAGATATATCTTAACATGCTTTGATAGACATATAGATTGATATATAAACTGAGAGAGAAAGAGAGAGAGAAGGGGGAGATGGGGAGGGAAAGAGAGAGAGATCTGGAGACAATGAGATAGATAGATAGATAGATAGATAGATAGATAGATACATACATACATACATACATATACACTAATGTATTTATAAATATATCTTAACATGCTTTCTTAGAGAGACAATCAGATAGATAGATAGATAGATAGATAGATAGATAGATAGATAGATAGATCATAACGGTTTATAGATATATCTTAACTTGCTTTCATAGACACATAGATTGATACGTAAACAGAGAGAGTGAGAGAGAGAGTGAGCGAGAGAGAGAGAGATCTGGACACACTACAGTAGATAGATAGATAGATAGATAGATAGATAGATAGATAAAGCATAACGTTTTATAGATATATCTTAACATGCTTTGATAGACATATAGATTGATATATAAACCGAGAGAGAAAGAGAGAGAGAAGGGGGGGAGATGGGGAGGGAAAGAGAGAGAGATCTGGAGACAATGAGATAGATAGATAGATAGATAGATAGATAGATAGATACATACATACATAGATACATACATATACACTAATGTATTTATAAATATATCTTAACATGCTTTCTTAGAGAGACAATCAGATGGATAGATAGATAGATAGATAGATAGATAGATAGATAGATAGATAGATACATACATACATACATACATACATATACACTAATGTATTTATAAATATATCTTAACATGCTTTCTTAGAGAGACAATCAGATAGATAGATAGATAGATAGATAGATAGATAGATAGATAGATAGATAGATAGATAGATAGATAGATCATAACGGTTTATAGATATATCTTAACTTGCTTTCATAGGCACATAGATTGATATATAAACTGAGAGAGAAAGAGAGAGAGAAGGGGGAGATGGGGAGGGAAGGAGAGAGAGATCTGGAGACAATGAGATAGATAGATAGATAGATAGATAGATAGATAGATAGATAGATAGATAGATAGAGCATAACGTTTTATAGATATATCTTAACATGCTTTGATAGACATATAGATTGATATATAAACCGAGAGAGAAAGAGAGAGAGAGAGGGGGGAGATGGGGATGGAAACAGAGAGAGATCTGGAGACAATGAGATAGATAGATAGATAGATACATACATACATACATACATACATATACACTAATATATAAATATATCTGAACATCCTTTCTTAGACAGACAATCAGATGGATAGATAGACAGATAGATAGATAGATAGATAGATAGATAGATAGATCATGACGGTTCATAGATATATCTTAACTTGCTTTCATAGACACATAGATTGATACGTAAACAGAGAGAGTGAGAGAGAGAGAAAGAGAGTGAGCGAGAGAGAGAGAGAGATCTGGACACACTACAGTAGATAGATAGATAGATAGATAGATAGATAGATAGATAGATAGAAAAAAAAAGAAAGATAGATAGAGAGAGAGAAAGATAGATAGATAATAACGTTTTATAGATATATCCTAACATGCTTTCATAGACAATCAGACAGACAGAGACATAGATATATTTGATCAGACCGAAATTAGTAAATAGATTTATTCCTTTTGTTTTATTTCATTCGCTAATACATTTTTCTTACCGCAACGGATTTAAATTGCCTCACTCTTTTAATATTTCTATATCCACTATTAAATGTAATCTTTATTTTACAGAGTTCACTTGCTTTACTTTATTTCTTTCCTGCATTCGTCATTTTCGCCGACGCATTAAACATTTATGGATTTAATTTCACATCATTTTAATACGCACGAATACATGCATATATATATATATATATATATATATATATATATATAGATAGATAGATAGATAGGTAGATAGGTAGATCATAACGTTTTATAGATATATATATATATACACGCTTTGATAGATACATAGAATGATACGGAATCAGCGTGTGAGAGAAACCTGTGCCCACTGCAATAGATAGATAAATCTTAACGTTTTTACATATATATCTTAACATGCTTTCATAGACAGACACTCAGATAGATAGATAGAAAGATATGTCTGATCAGACTGAAATTGATAGATACATCGATAGATAGCGGTATCTGGTCAGGCAGAAATAGATAGATAGATAGATATTAGGTTGGTTCAAAAATAATGACGTAATAATGTCGTTTTTTGACGTTAAAATACGTCAAAAAACGACATTATTACGTCATTATTTTTGCACCAACCTAATAGATATGATCAGACTGAGATAGATAGATAGATAGATAGATAGATAGATAGATAGATAGATTCATAGACCTCAGTATCCTATGACTGAATGATGGACAATGACATATATATATATATATATATATATATATATACACACACACACATACATATATATATATATATATATATATATATATATATATATATGTGTATAATGGTCATCTGACAGCTTAATTGATTCAGTTATGAAAGTTTGTGCGATAATCTTAAGTGGCACTTAAGACCCGCTAGTGATTTACAAAGGAGGCCGCATATGGAGCAAGTGTAAGGATTGTGGGATGAGATCACTGTTACATTGGCTGACTTTTTAGATCTTGCTCTCGCTTCTTGAAGATGATTCAGACAAACAGATTGAAAACTGCTGAGTCTACTAGAATACGTTGATCTCAATTCTACCCGCTCCAAGGCTAAGCCCTCAAGGGAGTAATGTGGTATATTGACAGTTGATAAGTTGCTTTTCACCTTTTTTTTCTATATATGATACATGTCTTTGTGCGTATATATATATATATATATATATATATATATATATATTAGGATATTACACCGAAAACATGTGAAAAATCGCTACACAAATGCAGTGGTTTTTCGATCCGTTTCTATGCATCTCATCAGGCGATTGTAAATTACTCGTGATTGAACGATTTATTAAGTTTTAAAAACTAAATAGAGCCTCTTTTTACGAAAAAAAGAGGAGGTTATAAAGTTTGTAGGCTTTACGCAGATCAACCAATTGAATAAGACCTACGTTTAAAATTAAATTAAGCGACGAAGCAAAAATTATTTTCCATGAATGGTTCATGGTCCGTAGATTGGCAGTCAATAGCAGGACAGACGTTAAAAAGGAGCGGATTTTAATGGATAAATATTTTATACACTAGACAATGTCATTTCCTACGAGAAAAATGAGGTGGAGTAGTAATTTAACAAAATGCTAAACAAGTTATATGGTTTGTGAGTTTCCTACATAATAGAAATATATAACTTCTTTAAGAATCAAGAAAGTAATTTGAAAGTATAGAATTATTTGGTAAAGTAATATGCAACTGTTGACTAATGTTTCTTTATATAAGATGTTAATATCAGGTTGGTGCAAAAATAATGACGTAATAATATCGTTTTTTGACGTATTTTTTAACGTCAAAAAACGACATTATTACGTCATTATTTTTGCACCAACCTAATAGCAATAACGAATCAATAGAAAATGTCAGAAATACCAACCAAATAACAATATATCCGTAAACGTTATAATAATAATACTACCAGAAGATTTAAACAAAATTATATTAAATTCAAAGTGATCTTACAAATAGAAAGATAAGTTATATATGGTGCAACACAGTTCAACTAAAATCTAAGAAAAAGCATTATAAAGTTACAAGTCTAATTGAATTGTACGGTAAAAGTAGACAATTAAAGGTAAAAGACTTATAATTTACTGTTAATATATATATATATATATATATATATATATATATATATATATGTATATGTATATGTATATGAGAAAATATTGTAGAAAATAGGAAAGAAACTGGTTTGGTAAATAATCCAAAGTTCCTTAGTATTTCTGTTATTATTTTTAAAAAATAGTGCTCGATACGAAAGTAGAGCATAAATATAATTATTTATTTAAAAATATGATTCCAACTCGCTACATAAGAGGTCTCATGTTTCAAAGCAAGAGCCGAAAACTTCAAAATTATATTTGAATTAACTTGAGTTAAAGTAGGCTCTGTTCCATCTTCAAGCGAATTTTTTGGGGGAATGACTTATTTCTGAAATTTACGAGTTTTAATAGTATAGTCAGAATTGAAATCAAAAATTTCCATGGTAACATCAAGGGCGGATTGTTTAGAATCGGCAGGGGTGGGGTGTTAATAATTTGTATCAGTATAGAGTTACTTTCATAGATGCCGGGTCAGGGTAAGGTGGGGGTGACTAAATTTACGACGGAGGAAGTTTTCGCATAGTCTGGCTTGAGCGTCTATGGAGATTTATTTATTTATTTTTATTTTATTCTTTTATTATATCTCTTTATGAAAGGGATTTGTGTATATAAAAAGGCCGTAACGTTTGTTATTTGACGACTTCATAAAGGGTTAGCATTTTTTGTAGGGTATTAAAACTATGTATATGGGCTATGGATTTTAAAATTTATTTTATTGTATGCGTGTTTTTAGCTAGTTATTCAGAGCGTAAGTTCGGTTGTGTCGGCAGAAAACCGTTAATTCTTGCCTGTTGTTTAATAGGTTTTTATTGTTTAGAAGTTTAATAATGTGTAGTTTCTCATGGAGGCACAAAGGGCATGGGTCATCCCAAGTTTTGCAAGTTCTAATCTTGTTAATGATTAATGTGAATGTATATGCATATATATATATATATATATATATATATATATATATATATTAGCATTTTAACATCAAATAAACTGAGAAGTACAGACATCAATGGTTTCGACGAGGATCACTTCACTCTATGGATTAACAGTATTTTAATGTATATATTATGTTTCTAGTGACGGATGTCACTATCAATCGCATTAATATTTCTGATTGATTCTATGTGTGATTATTTCTTTGTATGTAATATATATATATATATATATATATATATATATATATATATATATATATATATATATAATTTATTCGAAAATAAATTTCTCGATGAAAGCAACATTCTTTCTCTGGAACAGAAGGAATGAAGAATATGTTCATAAGGTTACAAAGATCAACGACTAATAAAGGAAATGATTCTGGAAAATTGTAGGGAAAAATGTAGAAATCTCAGCACATCTTGGATAGATTACCGTAAAGCCTTTGGTAGTGTACCACACTCTTGGATCCTAAACGCCTTGGAAATGTATAAAGTCTCTTCAGTGAGAGTAAATTTCCGTAAATCTAACATGAATCTGGAAAACTAGATTATACCTAAATATATCGCCAATTCCAATTGATTGAATATCCGACGAGGAATCTTCCAAGAAGGCTCCTTGTCGTCCGTATTGTTCTCTCTGTCCTTAATCCCCCTTCGACATGAACTAAACAGTAATAACTACGAAAACAAAGTAAAAAAAGAATGTGTTTAATCACCTATTCTATATGGATGATATCAAACTCTTTGCGCAAGACGGCAATAAATTCAAGGGTAACCTCAATGCTGGAAAATGTTTAAATGATGACATCATTATGGTTATTGGATTAGATACTTGAGCAAATGTAACATTTAAGAAAGTGGCAACTACAGAAACACACTCAATAGATCTAGATTTTGTCAGAAAGAGTAGGTAACTTTCTATTACTGATATATATATATATATATATATATATATATATATATATATATACATACATATATGTATATATATATATATATATATATACATATATGTATATATATATATATATATGTATATATATATATATATATATATATATATATATATATATATATATGTATATATATATATATATATATATATACATATATATATATATATATATATATTTGTGTATTTAGGTAGCAATCCTTCTTTCATGGAGATTTCATTGAATACAATAGACAAGGTGCTTTGATCTAGTTTTCTATACAATTTCTCTTGCGATCTATTTTTTTTTTCTTTTCGATGATAAATTATTTAAAAACTGTCCGAATATTCTTTTATTCCGATCGCTTTCGGCTATACATTTAGCCATTTTCAAAGATGATCAATTTTAACTGTTAAATAAGAAATAGTTTGTTGCATGTATGTATTAGGTTGATGCAAAAATAATGTCGGTTTTTGACGTTAAAAATACGTCAAAAATCGCCATTATTTTCGCACCAACAAATATTTATATGATTTATTTCATTTTTGAAAGCTCGGTCAAGATGTTGTGTCCATGTTCATCGTTGATATTATTAAGGGTTATTTTTCTTTGCTTTTATTAATAAGGCTTCCATTATTTTTAGCCTTTTTTTTTTTGCATGTAGATGATGCTATTATATTTGTGTTGTCAACAAGTATGTTACGAGTGGGGTACAGTAGGTCTCCATTAATATAAAAATGAGATCTAATATATACAATTTATTTTAGGATATTAAACCAAAATATGTTAAAAATCGCTACACAATTACAACTGTTTCAACACTACAAATGTGTCTCCACGGACGATGGTAAAATACCCTGTATTGAGCCCTCTTTTAAATGAAGAAAAAAATAGTCAATCAAAACCAGATGGAAAAGAAGAAGAAAAGAAAAAAACAGAGAAGAGAAACTAATATCCATGAAGAAGAAGAAGAAGAAGAAGAAGAGGAGAAGAAGAAGACAAATATATGGATAGGTTGGAAAATTCAGGTTAGAAGAGGACGAAGAAGAAGGAAAAGAAGAAGAAGAAAAAAAAAAGAAGAAGATGGAAATATTACTGAAGAAAAGGGGAAAGGAGAAGAAGAAGAAGAAGAAGATGAAGAACAGAAAGACAATAATAATTATCGAAGAAGAAGAAGAAGAAGAAGAAGAGAAAGAAGAAATTAGTGCGTTGTCGCCTCTTCTATCTTCTCTTCTTTCTTTCTTTTTCGCATTGAAATCAAGACACAACTCTCATATGTCTTTTCCATCTTTCCACGCGATCAAAACGGAGATGACGTGTAAGAGAAAGAGGAGTAGCAATAAGAAGTGAAAAAAAAGAGAATTAGGCTAGGACCAAATAAAGAAGTAGAAGAAGAAGAAGAAGAAGAAGAAGAAGAAGAAGAAGAAGAAGAAGAATGACCATTATAAGCTTTTATTTAAGGTAGTGTGGGAAGTCATCATTTTGATTATATCATTTTTTTCACTTCGAGTTACGTGTACTATTTTGGTTGTTGCTACTGTTAACCGTCTTCAATTTATATGGCCTTTGTTATTTGGTTAAGTTCTTTATTTGTGATCGAATAGCGCCAGTCTATGAGATCTGACGAAAAAGTCTTCTTTAAGACAATTGGATTCATTCACTTCAACTTGTTTCAATCCGAGAAAATAGTTGCGCATATTTGGGAGCAAAACTAATAATATATTCCGTAACGTTACACCACACATAACTTTTGATCTCAATTGATTAGAGATGTTAACACGCAAATGTTTTATTTTGGGGAATTAACATGCGCCACGGTAAATATTATCCCGTTCAAATTTACTTGTTAGTTTCTTGACCTTATCCAGTTGGTCAGGTAACCATCTAGGGACGGAATTCAAGAGCTTTTGCTTTTGTTTTTTCTAAGTATGAGGTAGCCACAGCGACTTGGGCGTCACATCTATATACTTGAGAACACTCTCAATTTGTTTGAGCGGACTGTGTCATCCGAGCTGAAAATAGCTCTAACTGGGCCTCAATTGTAATTTTATCAAGACCTACAACTTTATCAGGTCATTGCCGTTAGTCGGGAGGAATGGGGCGTTACTCTGCCGAACCAGCCCAATACAAGAAGAAGAAGAAGGAGAAGAAGAAGAATATGGTGGAAGTAGAGAAAGCATCTATACACAGAAGAAGTAGAAGAGGGTGGTGAGGAAGGAAGGAAGGAAGGAAGGAAGGAAGGAAGGAAGGAAGGAAGGACAAAAACAGCAATCAGACAAATAAGAATGGAGGGGGAAGTGAGGGAAAAGTGTAATGCCATAATGGAGAATGAATAAATAAATGAATGAATGAAAGAAGGAAGGAAGGAAGGAAAGGAGAAAAGAATAAGAGATCAATAATAAAGAGAAGAGAAGAAAAACATGTCTCTGAAAGAGGAAGAAGAAATATAATCAAACAATACGAAGACCAGATAGAAATGAAGAAGAAAATAAGAAACAAAGAAAAATAGTATCCATGAATAATAATAATAATAATAATAATAATAATAATAATAATAATAATAATAATAATAAGAAGAAGAAGAAGAAGAAGAAGAAGAAGAAGTAGAAGAAGAAGAAGAAAATATTGCAGAAGAAGAAGAAGAAGAGGAGGAGGAGGAGGAGGAGAAGAAGAAACGACAATATCCAGGAAGAAGAAAATGTTACGGAAGAAAAAGACGAAGAGGAAGAAGAAGTAGAAAAAGAAGGAGAAAATATTACTGAAGAAAAAGAGGAAGAAGAAAGTGACAATAATAATTACGAGTAAGAAAAAGAGAAAGGAAGAAGAAGAAGAAGAAGAAGAAGAAGAAGAAGAAGAAGAAAAAGAAAATATTGCTGAAGAAGAAGAAGAGGAGGAGGAGGAGGAGGAAGAAGGAAAATAAAATATTGCTGAAGGAAAAGAAGAAGAAGAAGAAGAAGATGAGGAGAAGAAGAAATGACAATATCCACGAAGAAGAAAATGTTACAGAAGAAAAAGACGAAGAGGAAGAAAAAGTAGAAAAAGGAGGAGAAAATATTACTGAAGAAAAAGAAGAAGAAGAAAGTGACAATAATAATTACAAGTAAGAAGAAGAGAACGGTAGAAGAAGAAGAAAAAGAAGAAGAAGAAGAAGAAGAAGAAGGAAAATAAAATATTGCTGAAGAAGAAGAAAAGGAGGAGGAGGAAGAAGGAAAAGAAAATATTGCTGAAAGAAAAAAAGAAGAAGAAGAGGAGGAGAAGAAGAAACGACAATATCCATGAAGAAGAAAATGTTACGGAAGAAAAAGACAAAGAGGAAGAAGAAGCAGAAAAAGAACTAGAAAATATTACTGAAGAAAAAGAGGAAGAAGAAAGAGACAATAATAATTACGAGTAAGAAGAAGAAGAAGAAGAAGAATAAGAAGAAGAAGGCGAAAGAGCAGTTTAATCGTAATTGCATAATTCCACCTCGTTTAAATGTCCGCCGCCTGGGGGCGTAGCATTGCAATAGGCGCCATGAATGCTTTCTGATTAACAGAGGGCCAGGCCGCTTGTGCCGCGCGACCGTCGACTTAAGGACGGTTTTATGTGCGTATAATAGGCGCTGATTAGATTGGTAGCCTGATGCCAGCCATCGTAAAGACACGAGCAGGATGCTTCAAAACCTGGCTATTTTTCCACCTCAGGGGAGATAAGGAGAACGACTAACAGCCGACAATAGTAGCAAAGTCGAATATGATGGCGCTGATGAGCAGAATAATAATAATAATAGTAGTAGTAATGTGAAGAGGGTTATTATCACTTGCCCTACTATCGTAACTACAAGAAAAATACTCCATTAATATTATTATTATTATTGTTAATAATAATAATAATAATAATAATAATAATAATAATAATAATAATAATAATAATAATTGATTCAAATTGCTGCGTATTTTATGAATATCCAAAAACAATTGCCATCTTGTTACACGTTACTCTCCATCACCGTATATAAAAATCGGCATGACAGCGTAGACCAATATCTGTAATGGAAAATGCCAAAGAAGGGGACGAAAACTACGCAGTCACAGTTACGTACATAGGAGAAGTAAACATTTTATAGGACTTTACAATAAAGTCAGACAGAATAATCAAAGCACGCAGCCCTGATATAGCGATCAGAGACGGCAAAAACAGGATGCGCTTTCTTGCTAACGTAGCAGTTCCTGCAGACTGCGATGTTACCTTTATGGTCTTCAAAAAAAAAAAAAAAATCTATGTAAATACAAGGATCTAGAAGAGGAATTTAAAAAAAAGCCACGTCTGGTTAATGTAAATTGCCTTTATAGTACGAGATTTTGTTTTTTGTTTTTTTTCATGTCAACAATATAGTTAAATTCCCAGATCAATTCTGTGGACAAGACAGATTGGTATAAAATGGCAATTAGAAAAACCAGGAAAAAAAAGGCTTAGACAGAAGCGTTTATCTTTTTAAATTTGGATTTTTTTTAATGTATAACAAAAAGAACATTTCGATTTCATTTTTGCCTTGAAAAAGTCGGAAGACGAAACGCGTCGGCAAAATCTAAGAACTTTTTTCTAATTTTCATTTTATACCAATCTGTCTAGTCCACAGAATTGATCTGGAAATTTAACTATATATATATATATATATATATATATATATATATATATATATATATATATATATATATATATGTATGTATGTATGTATTAATGCATACACATTTTTGTTTTGTTATATATATATATATATATATATATATATATATATGGTGCAGTATATTTAATATTATTTAATACTTTTATATAATAGAAAAATATATATTATTTAATAATTTATATTAATACAATATATATATATATATATATATATATATATGTGTGTGTATGTATGTATTAATGCATACACATTTTTGTTTTGTTATATATATATATATATATATATATATATATATGGTGCAGTATATTTAATATTATTCAATACTTTTATATAATAGAAAAATATATATTATTTAATAATTTATATTAATACAATATATATATATATATATATATATATATATATATATATATATATATATATATATGTATTTAATAATTTTCCATTAATATTAAATGGTGCTGTATAATTAATATTATAAAGAAATAGTCATAGAAAGAATAAACAAGGAAAATTAATGCAAACAATGGAGAAATCACTTCGCTAACAAATTTAATAAAGCATTAACTTACTAACCACTCGTTGAATGACGCGATCTTTGTTTTTAAATATTGTAAAAAAATGGATTCGATGTTCCGCACATTACAAAGTACATTCGATAAATCCTTTCATCATCTTCAGACATGGATATTATTTTTCAATTTCAGATAATTTCAGATAACTTACGAGGCGAAAATAAAAGTAATACAGGTCGAAAGATATTTTTTTAAGTGTGTTGTTATCAACAGTTACAAAATTTAGGAGCGTGCAAAGTTAAGACGCTAGAGTTTTATTTTGCATATTATGAGAACGTTTTTGAATATAGTAATATAGCAATCCATGAAATCACGAATGTATATATATTAAAGACATTTTTATGTTTAACGTTCTTTTTATAGATACAAGTATTTAAGTAAATGCTCTGTTTATAATAAACAGTATTAAATAACATTTACCGGCCTGAATGTCCGAGAAATTTTCATAGAAAATATTCGTCCTTTGACAGGATTCGAACCTGCATCCTATACGGAACCGTCTTTTACGCTGACGTGCCTTAACCGGCTCGGCCACAAAGAAGCGATCGATAGGCAAGGTCGAATTGCCTACCGAACGCTCCTTTGTGGCCGAGTCGGTTTGTCCATTTCTTTATATATATATATATATATATATATATATATATATATATATATATATATATATATATATATATATATATATATATATATATATATATATATATCGATAGACAATATTAGTGGTCAATATATATATATATATATATATATGTGTGTGTGTGTGTGTGTATGTATATATAAAATATATAAATATATATACATACTATAATATTTTTTGTTTAAAAATATGATTGCTTCGCTACATAAGAGTTCTCATGTTTCAAAAACGAAAGCCGAAAACATCCAAATAATTAAAATAAAGTTGAATTGAGGTGTCTAGTCCCGTTTCATCTTCAAACGAAATTTTAGGAATAAGCTATCTCTTGGTTTACATGTGTTTTTAAGCATGGTTCGTTATAACATTCTTTTTTGTGGGAGTGGCTGGGCGAGTCATCTTGGTTAAGTGGTCAGGGAGTTAATTCTTATCTATAGATTCATCATCTTCTGAGAGGTTTTGCTCTGGTTGGGTAGGGTATCTATTTTAAGGCTAATGTTGGCGGTCATCGTCTAGTTAGTTCCCAGCAAGGGATATTTTTATGGCGCGCCTACAAGTCGTTATGTGTCGGGAGGATTTGGTTTTATTATTGTCTATCTGATTATCTCTTTATTTATTTGTTTATTCAAGTTGGTGTTTTATATACAAACCGTATTGCACTGAATTTCCATTTGTTGTTTTGTTATATATATATATATATATATATATATTTATAATTTTCAGTTTCTTTTTGAATTTGTAGTTCTGATGAATTGGATCGTGATTACGTTTCCAACGTAATGAATTATAACCATGGAATATTATTGTTTGAGCCTTTTATATTATATTATATTGTATTATATATATATATATATATATATATATATATATATATATATATATATATATATATATATATATATATTGCAATGTCGACGTGCATAGCAAGGCGCTATCAAGGACTTGGCCTGAGCCTTTTGGAATCAGATCGGGTTGCTGTTTGAGCCGATATGATGCAAAACACGAAATTGGCGATGAAGACAGTGCATCACTAAAGATCATCCTTGATGCATCTGAAATGCATTATTCAACTATATATATATATATATATATATATATTGTGTGTGTATTTAGGTAGCATCTTTTCAATCATTCATGTTTCATTAAATAATATACACAAGTGTTGTCTGGTTATTTTATGTAAATTCTTTTCATAACGACTGATAAGCTTAATAGCATTATCATTAAACGAAGAAAGAAAATCACAATATTGATCCATATTTTTTAATCCAATCTAAGCTTTCGGCTGACATAAGCCATTATCAAAGATGACAATTACTGTACAATATATTAAGCAATACCGGTCGAGAAATGTTTTTTTTTTTAAATTTTGTTGCTATTAACAGGTACAAAATTTAGGAGCGTGCAAAGTCACGTATACAGTCAAGTATACATACATACGTATATATATATATATATATATATATATATATATATATATATATATATATATATATATATATATATAATGTATTGATGGCATTTCCAGCGTCTACGCTCTGGTTGTGACTCGGGACGAAATAAGGGTGTCTTACCGCTTTAATGTTGAGCTAGCTACATGCAACCGGAAGTTATATTTCTAATAATTTCTTTACCCGCAATTCGCGCCTGTCAGAAACTGTCCTTATTCTTGCTCCCCCTCCATCTACTATCTGCAATCTCTGATTTAAATGCAACAACAATCAGTGACTTACTGAAACCTGTTGTATTATTGTCCTTTCTCCTTAGTAAAGTCTTCTCGTTTACTTTCACTTCTAGTATCCCACTAGCGTCTTAGAGACATTATCACCTTGCTTGGGGTTAAAATGATTGAAAAGAAAATAAAGTGTCGGAAATTAAATAGTCACAGGAGCCGAAAGTGACACTATGAGCGATGTACTGCTTTCGCTTTCGGACTATAACACCTGTACACAATTTACAATATTCAGACTATTGTCCTCATCTTTGTCGCCATATTTATTACAACGTTTCGGCCGTTGTACGCTCGGGCATTCTTCAGGTGTTTGGAATGTCGAACTGAACCCTTTATTTCGCTCACTGGCGTACACTGTTCTATTTCCACCTGCCGTGTCTAATGGACGTCAGTTATCAGTTATCTCCTGTTAATTCCTCTCTCCAAGTTCTCCACCGCCTTAATCAGGTATTGAACTCACACTCTATGGATCCTGTCACTGGATCTAACTAACGCTTTTATCTACTGTCTCATGTGTCCTTGAGGCAACAAAGATGAGAACAAATAGGGTACATAATACCTCATGTCAGAAATATAGACAGATACTGAAAGGCCGAAACGTTGTGATAAATATGGCGACACAGATGAGGACAATAGTTCGAATAATGTAAATAGTGTACATTATAAATCATCTCAGAAATATAGGCAGATATTGAAATAATATGGTGTAAAAATAGAAATATAGATATTAGAAATAGTTATATATTCAACATATGATGAATTATAGAAATATAGCATCTAACAAAGTAAAACCTATATTATAGAAATTTGAATTTGAATATTGTTATATACTGTACCTATGAACACTAATGGGTATGTCGGAATCCTTATAAATACGTTGGGAACTATTGTAGGTAGAGGTAATATCCTATCTATTACGTTGGTGCAAAGATAATGACGTAATAATGTCGTTTTTTGACGTTAGAAAATACGTCAAAAACGACATTATTACGTCATTATTTTTGCACCAACCTAATAAGTACTAGCAATGATTTACCCTTTATTTCGCTCACTGGGGTAAACTGTTCTAGTTCGAAATAAAGATTTCCGTTCGACATTCCAACCGCCTGAAGAAGGCCGGAGCGTACAACGGCCGAAACGTTGTAATAAATATGGCGACAAAGATGAGGACAATAGTCCGAATAATGTAAATAATGTACATAATACCTCATCTCAGAACTTTCGATAGATATAACATTATTTACATTATCGAACTATTGTAGTCATCTTTGTCGACATATTTATTACAACGTTTCGGCCGTTGTACGCTCCGGTCTTCTTCAGGTGGTTAGAATGTCGAACTGAACCCTTTATTTCGCTCACTGGGGTAGACTGTTCTATTTCGAAATAAAGGGTTCCGTTCGACATTCGAACCACCTGAAGAAGGCCGGAGCGTACAACGGCCGAAACGTTGTAATAAATATGTCGACAAAGATGAGAACAATAGCCCGAATAATGTAAATAATGTACATAATACCTCATCTCAGAAATATAGACAGATATAACATTATTTACATTATTCGGACAATTCTCCTCATCTTTGTCGACAGATTTATTACAACGTTTCGGCTGTTATACACTCACGCCTTCTTCAGGCGGTTGAAATGTCGAACTTAACCCTTTATTTCGCTCACTGGGGTAGACTGTTCTATTTCGAAATAAAGGGTTCCGTTCGACATTCCATCCACCTGAAGAAGGCCGGAGCGTACAACGGCCGAAATCTTGTAATAAATATGTCGACAAAGATGAGGATAATAGTCCGAATAATGTAAATAATGTACATCATACCTCATCTCAAAAATATAGACAGATATAACATTATTTACATTATTCGGACTATTGTTCTCATCTTCGTCGACATATTTATTACAACGTTTCGGGTGTTATACATTCACGCCTTCTTCAGGCGGTTGGAATGTCGAACTGAACCCTTTATTTCGCTCACTGGGATAGACTGTTCTAGTTCGAAATAAAGGGTTCCGTTCGACATTCCAACCACCTGAAGAAGGCCGGAGCGTATAACGTCCGAAACATTGTAATAAATATGTCGACAAAGATGAGGACATAGTCCGAATAATGTAAATAATATACATAATACCTCATCTCAGAAATATAGACATATACATTTATAACACTTGTCTTCTTCAATGTGCCGGGTGCTTTCAGGGCGTGGTCAATCATAGCTTTCCAACATTTCTACTGTGTGTAGTTCTTATTATTTTTTCTCTTTTGTTTCTTTCTTCACGCATCCTTTTCCCCAAGCTAGTTATATAAGTTCCTCTCAGATTGTATATATCCTTCTTGCCTTCAATATGACCTGTGAGAGTCAAATTTCCCCAAGCTATTCTTCTTCATTATAGGTGCCAGAAATTTCAATCTGTTTTTTTTTATTATAGGTGGAAGTATCTTTTTAATTCCCATTTTTCTTGAAATTTCTTCGTAACTCCCATGTTCAGTCCATTAAATTTTCATCATTCTCCTGTAATCCCACATTCCAGTTGCTTCAAAGCTGTCTTGTATCTACCTTAGAAGAGCACTGAGTTTACATAACAGTCTCTGATATTAAAATGTTTGGTTGCCATTGTTGATTTGAGAATTGATAGGAAAGTGTTTGCCCGTTGTTTACTCCACGGTGTTTTTATCGAGATACAAACTCCAGTTATATGACCGTTGACTCATCAAAAGTTATTAATTTATATTTGGCTTTAAAAAAAAGGTTATTAACAGGAGAACAGATCCAGTACTGAGTTTGAAATGAGCAAGCTTCTGCATGTTCTCTTCGGGGTGATGACCATCTCACGGATGTAATATTCAAATCTTGGATAATATGTTGAATCGTTGTATATGAAGATGAAGAAGAGACTCGAAGTAACAGAAGTGTTCCTCTATTGTAAGATGCTGACGACACCATGGACCGAACATGTGAGTAACAATGTGGTTTTGGAGAGAATATAGACAAAATGAAACTTATATTTAACATCAGGAAGAGGCAGCTGGAAATTCTGGGACGCGTAGTGAGGAAGGAGGGTTTGAAAAATTAGATACTCACAGGACGGATAGAGGGATAGAGGGACAGGGAAAACAACACGTAAACATACTTAATGGGATTGAATAAGCGGAACACGGTCTGGGGGAAATAATAAAAAAATAAAACTTAGGAGGAGTTGGAGGGCCATGATCGCCGACGTCCTGAAGAGACACGACACAAAGAAGATCTTGGATTATAAAATGTCATAGATTAACAAATATATTTATTACATGACTGAAATACAGGTGTTCGACATATTATCTAAGATTTAGCTATATGTGTATCCAGATATAGATTTAGCTATATGTGTTTCCAGGTACCTGATTTTCCTTTTGCTGGACACTCAGTGTGCTCGTGTCTTTTCCCATCGTGCTGACGACCAGGTTTCTCATGTCCAGCAGTTATTATAGCCCTTTCCAGTATTGATGAAGGTTACCTTCCTAAACCTTTCAGGAAAATAGGTTACTCAAGTAGCTCTTATCGCCCTTTCCAGTATTGACAGAGGCTACCTTCCTAATCGCTTCAGGAAAATAGTGTTCTCAACTCCAGTAGCTGTATCTACATTATGCGGACTATTGTCCTCATCTTTGTCGCCGTTGTACGCTCCGGTATTTCGAACTGAACCCTTTATTTCGATCGTCGTTCCACGTTTGATGGATGTCAGTTATCTCCTGCTAATTTTCCACTGCCTTAATCGGGTATTGAACTCACACTCTTTGGGTTTGTCACTGGATCTAACTAACGACTTTATCCACTGTGCCATGTGTCCTTCAGGACATCTGGGCATGAATTTCTGGGTTTTATAAACCTAATGTTTTCAGCAACAATTTTTACCAGTGCTCATATTGCAATTTTGCTGTTATCATTGCATGTTTTTACCAGAGTTCATATTGCAACTTTGTTATCATTGCTTTTCTCTGGCACTCCTTATTACTGGTTCCCATATTGTATTTATTTCTATGCTTGGTCAGCTCAGGAGATTTTTGTGGCCTAGCATATGTGCTGATTCCTTAAGTCTATCCAAAAATAGAATATTATTTATTTACTAGAAATGCCTGTGTAAATGTCACAATTTTCCTATTTGAATTTTCTGATAACTCTTAGTTCTTAAGTCAATGATTGAATAAGTTTCTGGAGAGTTTTACGACAATAGAAATTTCCCTATCGCATCGTTAAATTTGAGCTCAACAGCTTTAACATTGCAATAATAAGCATAAATATGGATGATGGTCGATATTTTAAGAAGTAAGGGAGTACAAATGAAAATATTTGAAACTGATAATTTTTATATTTCACTGAAACAAGCGTTAAACAATTTAGTGCATTGTTGCCGCTTCTATCTTCCCTTCTTTTTTTCTTTCTTTCTTTTTTTCTTTCAATTCTTTTTTCTTTTTCTTTTTCACACTGAAATCAAGACGCGATATTTATTTTCCATCTTTCCACGCGATCAAAACTGAAAAGTCATGTATTTATGAAGTAATGGCAGGTTATAACTTTCTTTCACAGAAACCAAGTAGCCTCTCTAATATGTCTTTTCCGTCTTTTCACGCGATCAAAGCGGAATAGGATAATAATTATGAGGTACTGACAGGGAGTAACCTTTCATTTTCTCACTGAAACCAAACAACGTCTCTAATATGTCTTTTCCGTCTTTCCGCGCGGTTAAGACTTAATAGTCCATTATTTAGGAGCTATTGGTAGGGAGTAACGTTTCTTCTTTCTTTCTTTTCCTCACTGAAGGGTCTCTGATATGTCCCTTCCGCCTTTCCAGGCGATCAATACGAAATAGCCCATTATTCAGTATCTGTCTATATTTCTGAGATGTGGTATTATGTACACTAGTTACATTATTCGGACTGTTGTGCTCATCATTGTCGCCATATTTATTACAACGTTACGGCCGTTGTACGCTCCGGCCTTCTTCAGGTGGTTGGAATGTCGAACTGAATCCTTTATTTCGCTCACTGGAGTACACTGTTCTAGTTCGTGCCACGTTTAATGGATGTAATTTAGCAGTTATCTCCTGTTAATTCCCCTTTCAAAGTTCTCCACTGCCTTAACCAAGTATTGAACTCACACTCACTGGATCTAACTAACGACTTTCTACACTGTGGGGCCCGCCATGCCGTGTACACAGGTTCGATTCTCACCCCCTTTGTAAGCTGATATTTCCACTCAAACAGCGTCTTCTCCAGGTCTATCTTTTGTGGAACGTACCTCCCCAGAGGATACATTCCCTATCAATACGATCTTCGAGTCTAAGATTCACTGTTATTTATCCTACATATCTTATATGACACACACTACTTACTTCCCTTCTTGACGCGTTTACTACAACCTCATTCAATAAACGACTACCTTGAGTGGCTCTTGGGCCTTGTATTGGGTGAACAATAATATTTTTTTAAAAAAACCTGTTTAATACAACCTCATTCAATAAAGGACTACCTTGAGTGGATCTTGCATTGGGTGAACAATAATATTTTAAAAAAATAACCTGATCGATATTTGAAGAAGACCAGAGAGCACACCAGCCGAAGGGTTGTGATAATAGCAACATAGATGAACACATTAGACTGTGAATAATGGTGACTCGTCATGCCATAAATTCAGGCCGAAAATATTATTGCAAAGCAAGAGTGTTGTAACAGGTTATTATACCTAAATTGGGGCTTTATAATTTGATCAGCAAACCTCAAATTAAGATACAAGTATTACGTTCACAGTCCTAAAATTCCATCCTCGCCCACGAGCACGGGAATACTAAACGTCTATTGTAAATTGCAATTTGTTTTATGGGTGTAAAATTTTCAAATGACTTACAAGTCTCCTGTACGAGTCACGGCTTGGGCGGTGTTGAAAATTGACGAACAGAGACATTGTTGTTTCAGTTTCGATATATGAAGAATTTAAAACTGCACACTAGGTTCTACTTGTATCCCAAAATGGCCATCTTCTGAAGACAGATTCCCAGAATCGCGTTATGCTGCCTTCGAAACGGAAAATATTATTAACAACGGTTTTCTTCAATGAATCTAAGCAGAGTTGAAAGAGAAGCAATTTTTTTTCTCAAGAGAGAAAAGGATATTCGTTAAATGAGAAGAAGGAGAAGAAAAGGAATAAATTATTTTAAAAAAGTTAAAAGAAAGAACAGCAGAGGAAGAAAAGCTTTTACAAAGAATGAAAATTAAATGTAAGGGGGAAAAAGGGAGATAAAAATGGGAAGAAATAAAGGCGAAAATAAAGAAAAAAGTAAAAAGAAAGATGGCAAAAATGGTTACGAAGCGGGAAAAGTAAAAAGAACAAAAAAAAAACAAAAAAAAAAAAACGGAGGAAAATGAAAGAATGAAAATTAAAAATAGAAAAATATGGAAGTAGAATAGGAGATAAAGAAAAAGTAAAAAATGAAAGAAAGAAGAATCAATTACGTCTAAAGAAACGTAAAGAGAATAGAAAAAGAAAAGTAAAAAAAAAAAAAACACGAAAGAAATGGAAGAAAATAAGAGAATGAAGAAATGAGTAAAAAAAACTGAAAAAAAACTTAAAGAATGAAAAAAAAAATCTTATTTTTATTTTCACTCTTTTTGCAGATAATATGAAGAAAAAAAGCGTAGAAAAGTAAAATTATAAGGAAGTATACGATGGAAGAAAAGTGAAATTAAAGATTAAAAATTTAAAAAAAAAATGAAATAAAAACAGTAGATGAAGAAGGAAGGGGATGGCACTGCAAAAGAAAGAAATAGAAGAAAAAATAGAAAAAAAAGAAGATGATAATAACAGAAAGAAGGAAAAAGCTGAAGAAAATAAAAAAGAATAGAAAGAACAAAGAATATAATGAAGAAAATATGAAAGAAAAAAGGGTCCAGTTAAAAAGTAGGAAAAACTAAAAAAAAAAAGTGGAAAAGTACGAATGTTAAAAAGAAAAGTAAGACAAAAAGAAATTAACAAAAAAGAAAGAAAAAAAAAGAAAGAAAGAAGAAAGCAGAAAAACATGGAAGAAAACAACAACGAAAACAAAGAAAGAGGAAACGTAAGAAAGGATGTAAAAAAATCAAAGGGAAGGAAGAAAGTAACATAAATTATAAATGAGTGTCGACTAATAAGAAAAAGAAAATAAATAAAAAAGAAGAAAAGAGAAGAAAGAAAAAAAGGAAAAACAATGTAAGTTATATCAAGGAAAAGATAAGAGAAAGAAATGAAGTAGTACATAAGTAATTTAAAAGTAATTGAAAAAAATAAGAAAGAAACAATAAGAAAGAAAACGAAAAAGAAAAGCCTGAAGAAGGAAAAAAGAAGAGCAGATGTGGAGACATAAAGAGAAAAAGAAAGAACAGAAGCAACAGTAAGAAGAAATACAGAAAAGTGATAAAAGTTGTTCTAAATAAAGAGAAAAAAAAGCAAGAAATAAAAATAGGAAAGAAAGAGGAAAAGAGAAAGGATGAAAGATCAATGAAACTTATTTTTTGTTACATGAAAAAGCGGCAACTGATTCTTGCTATAAAGGATTCTATGTTCCAAGATCTTATATAGAAACGCAGATATTTATAGACGCATCCAATATGGCTGATAAATGGCCGAACAAAGTCTCGCCTTGTTCTCGTTCTTAGGGGTTTCTTATCGTGCCAAGCATCATGGCTACTGCAATTATTATTAATAGAAAAGCCGACGGTTGTTCTTTGTTAAAATAGTCGTGGCATTTGCTTTTTCTGGCTGGATTTACATGTTCCTTCGACATTTGCAACCTAATTTTTACCCTCAGAATTTTTTTCTTTCTTCATCTTACATTCTATGAATCTGTGTTAGATTTTCTTTCTACCTCGTTCTTTGCTTATTTGTTTATTAAATTGTCTTTCCTTTTTCTTCCTTTATTTCTTATTTATTAGTTGGTTTTTCTCTCTTTACAGTTATTCTTTCTTTCTTTCATATTGCAAATAAAAGTGCCTCTTTCTTTTATTTTTATATTTCTCTCTCATTTCCACCACAGGCATTCTTTCTTTCTTTCTACTATTTTCGTCTGGCTTTTTTCAAAGGATTTTTATATTTTCAAGATCTTTTTTATTTTCCTTCCTTTACTTTTTTATTCTTTCTTTCTTTCTCCTCTACAATTCTTTTTTCTTTCTTTCTTTCCCTTTTTTCTGACTTTCTTTCTTTCTTTTAACTATTTTCGTCTGCCTTTTTCAAAGGACTTTCGTTTATTTTCATATTTTGAAGTTCTTTTTTATTTTCTTTACTTTACTTTTTTATTCTTTCTTTCTCATCCCCTCTACAATTCTTTGTTTCTTTCTTTGTTTCTTTCTTTCAATGCCGGACAAGTTATTTCTTCCTTTTTATTTTCATATCTCCAACCTCCATATTTTCCTTCTTGTTTGTTCGTCTGTCCCAGTGGTTTTCATTCTTTGCGACATTCCTTCTTCCTCCTGCATATCATTATCTTTCTTTCCCTTTCTACTTCTCTACTCAAATTCTTTCCTTCTTTCTTTTTTCGCCACTCATTTCTCGGTTATCTGACGCCCAAATCTCGTTTGTTCTCGTCCTCATCGTTAACAAGACGAGTTCACGGTCACTAACCAAGTACAGAGGCGGCCCTAAGCTTACGGCAAAATGCCCAGATATGCCTGTCGATGAATTACGGCCACCCGATGTCGGTAGACGGTTTCTAGCAGCGATTCCGGAGACAAGCAGAAAAAGGGAGAAAAACAGACCCTCGCCATTTTGACTGGCTGTTTGATCTGCACACGTTTTGTTTGATATACTTTTTTTTATATATAATAAAGGCATATTTTTCGATTACAGTTGGTGGCATGTTGGTGGGAAGTCGGAGTTTAGGGTAAAATGTCTTATTTACGCATATTTTTTTCGTTTCGTATTTCTGTTGTTTTTGAAGCATTCCTACATTATTCTCGTTTTCCGTTCAAAGTTTCATTTTCGTTCTGATTTTCTTTCATTCATCGTCTGGATAGTTCTTTTTTGTTTTCCTCTGTTTTTATTGCGTCTTTCTCATGTGTTTTGATAGTGAAAATTTATTTTTCTTTAGTTTTTTTTTTCATCGTTCAGCATTTTTTTTTTTTAGTTTTTCATTCACCCTTATTTAACATTTCATTCTTTGAATTTTTTTTATTTCTCTCATCTTATTTTTTATTCTTCCTTTTTCATTCGTTCTCTCCTTTATTCTTTTCTTTTTTTCTTCTTTTTTCATTCATTACGTCTTTCTTTCATTTTTATCCTTCCTTTTTCATTCATTACGTCTTCCTTTTTTCTTTCCTTTTTTATTCTTTCTCTTTCATTCATTACGTATTTTTCTTTCTTCCTTTCTTTTTATACTTCTTTTTCATTTATTATGTCTTTCTTTCTTCTTTCCTTTGTTTTTATTACTACTTTTTCATTCATTACGTCTTTTTCTTTGATTGCTTTTTATTCTTTTTTTCATTCATTACGTGTTTTCTTTCTTTATTTCTATTGCTTCTTTTTCATTCATTACGTCTTTCTTTTCCCTCTATTTCTTTTTATTCTTCCTCTTTCAATCATTACGTCTTTCTTTTTCTCTCCGTTTTCTTATTTTTTTCATTCATTACGTCTTTCTTAATCTGTACTTCTTTTTCTTTGTTTCTTTTTCATTCATTACGTTTTTGTTTTTCTTTCTTTCTTTTTCATTGTTTCTTTTTTATTCACTACGTCTCCCTATTTCTTTCTTGATTATTTATTCTTTCTTTTTCATTCATTCTTTTTTACTTCTTTCTTTTTTCTTTTTCTTTTTTCATTCATTACGCCTTTCTTTTTTCTTTCCTTCTTTTTATGCTTCCTCTTTCAATCATTACGTCTTTCTATTTTCTCTCCTTTTTATTGGTCTTTTTTCATTCATTTCGTTTTTCCTTTCCTTCTTTTTTATTCTTCCTCTTTCATTCATGACATCTTTCTTTTTTCCTTCCTTCTTTGTGATTCTTCCTTTTTCATTCATTACGTACATCTTTCTTTTTTTCTTTGATTCATTTTTATTCTTTATTTTATTCTACGTTCTATGCAGACATTTCATTTTTAATTTTCTCCTTTTTTTCTTGTTTCTCTTCTTTCTTTTTTGTTGATTGTTAGTTTTTTCCTGGAAATTTTCTTTCTTTCTTTCTTTCTTTCTTTCTTTCTTTAAATTTGTTTTCGAAGGATTACTTTTATCCTTGAGTGAAAGAACTAATTTCAACTCAAAACTATTAGGTTGGTGCAAAAATAATGACGTAATAATGTCGTTTTTTGACGTATTTTTTAACGTCAAAAAACGACATTACTACGTCATTATTTTTGCACCAACCTAATAATTTCACCTCAGAACTAATTTCAACTCGGAATTAATTTTAACTCGGAACTAATTCAACTTGGAACTAATTTCAATTCGGAACTAATTACACCTCGGAATTAATTTCAACTCCAAACTAATTTCACCTCGGAATTAATTTCAACTCGAAACAAATTCCAGCTTGATTTAAAATCAAAGTTATCAATTTCTTTGAATTCCCGAATAAAATGCAATGAATTAGTGTTATTTTTTTTTATTTTAGCATTAAAAATATTTAGTGGATAAGATAATTCAGAATCCATCTTTTCTGTAACTTTCATCTTTTTTTTTTTGTTGCGAATTTATAAAGTGATACCTTTTTATTTCTTTTATTCATTAAAATCTGATGCAATAAAAAGGCAATGTACTTTGTATCAAAAACAGTGGATTGCTTAGCTGTTAGTTCCGGCAGTTCTAACCCTCACGGCTAAGACCCACCACACGAAACACATTGTATTCCAGCACAACAATTCCCTTAGTATCCCACTAGAGAGCTGAAAGCTCCACTCAAACAACTTCTTCCTACGAACCACTGCTTTGAGGAACCGACTCCCAAAAGTATGCTTGTCAGATCACAATAATCTTAACCTCTTCAAGTCTATTATCTTTTTCACATATCCCTTTAAACTCTGTCTTTTATTCTGTAACCCTCTACCCCGAGTGGCTCTTTGGCCTTACACAGGGTGAACATTATAGTAAAATAAAAATTATCTGCTTATTTTTCGCACCAGCAATAGCTGATATTAACAATGTTTTTATTAGTAAGTTTCTTCCATGCATGTCACCAAAATAGTCGCCACACCATTACTCTAGAAGCAGTCGGGTCCCCCGTTGGTAAAAAAGCAGGGTGGATCCATACTTTCCGCTTGTTTACGCCAAATTCTTAGAGGCGTTGTGCGTTCAGAGATGCTCCTCTGTATGCCGATGTTGTGAAAAGTGGTTATTTGTTCACGGATGCTAATGCAACAAACGGGTGATTGATCGACCCGAGAAATAGTTTTTCCAATGAAATAGCAGATGGAGAATTAAAGTGGACAAATGCTAAAAATACCAAAAAGAGGAACAGGAAATATAAGAAATCATTAATGACGAAATACAGATTTTGGAACATTCATTTAAAGAATACTGGTTTAAGGAACATTGCTTCAAGGAGCATTGGTCTAAAGAATATTGCTATAAGGGAAACCTGTCTAAGAATATTTGTCTCAGGAATACTCGTCCTAGGACCATTGGTCTATGGAATGCTAAGGATCATTAGCCTATAATAATATTGTTTTTAATAAATTACCACTTTATACATATAGAAAATACAGTAGAATCTCTCATATCCGAAATCCCTGATATCCGAAATCGAATAAAAGGAGAGGATAACAATGAGACACATCTGCAACAAGATAGCGACAAGATGCATGATTGTGATGAAACCTGATGTACTCTCTCTTGAAATGATAAGCGCAGTGTTTATTTACTTCGAAGGAAAATGAATACAGTAGAATCCCTCATATCCGGAATCTCTCATATCCGGAGTACCTCATATCCGGAATCCCTCGTATCCGGACATGATTTTGATGTGTATATTTGAACTATTTGTGTGATATGTAACTGATTTGAAATTTCTGTTTTCCAGGAAATTTACTTTGGATAATACTTATGCCTATTTCACCCTAATGGCTTGCATTGGTGCAAAAGATGATGAGAAGAAGAGGAAAGGATAACAACAAGACACATCTGCAACAAGATAGCGACAAGATGCATGATTGTGATGAAACCTGATGTACTCTCTCTTGAAATGATAAGCGCAGTGTTTATTTACTTCGAAGGAAAATGAATACAGTAGAATCCCTCATATCCGGAATCCCTCATAACCGGAATCCCTCATATCTGGAGTACCTCATATCCGGAATCCCTCATATCCGGACATGATTTTGATGTGTATATTTGTGTGATATGTAACTGATTTGAAATTTCTGTTTTCCAGGAAATTTACTTTGGATAATTGCTTATGCTTATTTTCCTCTAATGCATCATAAAGTATTTCCAAATAAATATTTCTGTATAAATATTTTAATGTAAATATAATCCGCCATATCTAGTCTTTAATGAAATTACTTTCCAATCTATGACCAATTGTTTGTATTCATGTCGTTATATAAAATGAATGTTCATTTGTTGAAATTACGTTGTCTTTTATATTGAATTTTATTCTTTCCGATGAAAATCGTTTGATTATTCTAAACGGCCAAATTACACCCCGTAACAATATTTTATGTTATTGAATCGAATCCCGACACTCCGAATTTTGACATTCAATGCTCTTATTGTTCAACTTTCTTCAGATCAATTTTTTTGTTAATGTTAAAAACAACATCAATTGCTGCAAATAAATGTATTTTTGAAATATCTCTACTTTCAAAAACTACGGTAGCGGAATCGGCTGATATCCTAATTATCTTATTAGTATGTGTTTGACAGAAGTCATATATAGAGAGTAGGAAAAAGATATAAAGAAGTCATATATAGAGAGTGGGCAAAAGAAAGATACAAAGAAGTCATATATAGAGCGTGGGGAAAAGAAAGATATAAAGAAGTCATATATAGAGAGTGGGGAAAAGAAAGATATAAAGAAGTCATATATAGAGAGTGGGGAAAAGAAAGATATAAAGAAGTCATATATAGAGATTAGGGAAAAGAAAGATATAAAGAAGTCATATATAGAGAGTGGGGAAAAGAAAGATATAAAGAAGTCATATATAGAGAGTGGGGAAAAGAAAGATATAAAGAAGTCATATATAGAGAGTAGGGAAAAGAACGATATAAAGAAGTCATATGTAGAGAGTGGGGAAAAGAACGATATAAAGAAGTCATATATAGAAAGTGGGGAAAAGAAAGATATAAAGAAGTCATATATAGAGAGTGGGGAAAAGAAAGATACAAAGAAGTCATATATAGAGATTAGGGAAAAGAACGATATAAAGAAGTCATATGTAGAGAGTGGGGAAAAGAACGATATAAAGAAGTCATATATAGAAAGTGGGGAAAAGAAAGATATAAAGGAGTCATATATAGAGAGTGGGGAAAAGAAAGATATAAAGAAGTCATATATAGAGAGTGGGGAAAAGAAAGATATAGAGAAGTCATATATAGAGAGTGGGGAAAAGAAAGATATAGAGAAGTCATATATAGAGAGTGGGGAAAATAAAGATATAAAGAAGTCATATATAGAGAGTGGGGAAAAGAAAGATACAAAGAAGTCATATATAGAGATTAGGGAAAAGAACGATATAAAGAAGTCATATATAGAGAGTGGGGAAAAGAACGATATAAAGAAGTCATATATAGAAAGTGGGGAAAAGAAAGATATAAAGAAGTCATATATAGAGAGTGGGGAAAAGAAAGATATAAAGAAGTCATATATAGAGAGTGGGGAAAAGAAAGATATAAAGAAGTCATATATAGAGAGTGGGGAAAAGAAAGATATAGAGAAGTCATATATAGAGAGTGGGGAAAATAAAGATATAAAGAAGTCATATATAGAGAGTGGGGAAAAGAAAGATATAAAGAAGTCATATATAGAGAGTGGGGAAAAGAAAGATACAAAGAAGTCATATATAGAGAGTGGGGAAAAGAAAGATATAAAGAATTCATATACAGAGAGTAGGGAAAAGAAAGATATAAAGAAGTCGTATATAGCGAGTAGGGGAAAGAAAGATATAAAGAAGTCGTATATAGAGAGTAGGGAAAAGTATGTATTCATGTCGTTACATTAACGTTCATTTGTTGAAATTACGTTGTCTTTTCTATTGAATTTTATTCTTTCCGATGAAAATCGTTTGATTATTCTAAACGGCCAAATTACACCCCGTAACAGTATTTTATGTTATTGAATCGAATCCCGACACTCCGAATTTTGACATTCAATGCTCTCATTGTTCAACTTTCTTCAGATAAATCTTTTAATGTTGAAAGCAACTTCAATAAATGCAAATAAATGTATTTTTAAAATATATCTACTTCCACACATTCTTCATGAAACTAAATGTAAACAGTAAATACAACAAGATTGACCCAGCGGGTTACAGGTGGTCAAGTTTCTATATAAAGATTTTAATCTAAATATAACCGCTCATATCTGGACGTTTTAATCAATTCCCCATATCCAGAAGGCTTTCTTAGTCCGGTTGTCAGGGATTCTACTGTACTTAATTTTATTGGTATTTTATTTTGATATTACAGAATAATATTTAAGACACTTATAGCAACATTAATTACTAATGATACCGGTCGTTTATAAGCATTTATTGACATACCTTGTTTGTATATTAATACAACCGACATTAGACAATGAGTCGCAAGACGAATATTTCTTAGTCGTCTCTTCTTTAGACAAGTGTAGAATGATCATTGGATTCTATTTAAGAGCACTCAGAATTTGCAGCCCTAATTATTTGCACAAAGAGGAGAAATATTTTGAAAATACATTCAATACACTTCAATACCCTATTTTATATTCAATGCGAAACCAAAGGTCCATAAAATATGCCAAAATAGAAGAGCTGTCCTTCCTGGCAAACGAAATGAATAAAAAAAAAATGTCATTCTACTTACTAACTCAATCGTGACGACAAATGAAAAAAAATATCTACCCTCAATAATAAAAGAAAATTAACACATTGTTCATATACAAAATACTTAATTTTATTGATATTCACTATATTACATGCTAATGTTTAAGACACTTATAACAACATTAGTTACTTTTAATATATGTGGTTTATAAGCATTTATTGACATGATTTGTTTGTATATTAATACTAAAACATTACACCATAATTCTCTAGTGATCACTCGAAACAGCTTCGTAATCACCATTAGACTCATTCAACTCTTTCCTCAGATTGACACGCAAACACTCTGAAATGTTCGTATCGGAGCATCCGGGGCGAAGGTCAAGCCGTACAGCATTCTGTTTCCAAATTTCTGGCGGAGTGTATTAGATCATGGGGCTCTATTTCTCACAGACGCTACCCAACTGATCCTACTATACTGTTCTATCGACAAAATAAAAACATAAACAACAAACAATGGACATGCGCGAAATTAAAAATATAAAATGGCGACAATTTACTCATCACATCCCGTAAGGTACTTGTGGGTTTTTTTGTCGTCACGTCAATTCAGATATGGCATTTTTGGATTTAGGAACATTCATCTAAAAACATTGGTCTAAGTGAATTCTGTCTAAGAACATTTGTATAAGAAATAATCCTCTAAGGATACTGGTCTATCGAATAGCCGTCTAAAAAAACATGGGTCTATCAAATAGCCATCTACGAACCATTGATCTATCGAATAGCCGCCTAAGAACCATTGGTCTATTGAATAGCCGTCTAAGAATCATTGGTCTTTCGATTAACCGTCTAAGAATCATTGGTTTATCGAATAGCCGTCTAAGACCTACGTGTCTATCGAATAGCCGTCTAAGAATCATTGGTCATTCGATTAACCGTTTAAGAATCATTGGTCTATCGAATAGCCGTCTAAGAACCGTTAGTCTATCGAATAATCGTCTAAGAATCATTGGTCTATTGAATAACCGTCTAAGAACCATTAGTCTATATAATAGCCGTCTAAGAATCTTTGGTCTGTAATAATATTTTTTAAATAAATTAACACGTTCAAAATACTCAATGTTATTACAGAATAAGATTTAAGACACTTATAGCAACATTAATTACTGATGATACATGCGGTTTATAAACAATTTTTGGCATGACTGTTTATATGTTAATACTTAGAATTCATTATAAAGAGAGATTTTGTAAACAATGCCGCAAAAAATCTCCAATGATACGACTAGTAACACCCCAACATTAAACCATAATTCTATAGACGAATTTTTGTAATGTCAACGAACACTCGTTTGACACTTTTATGATGCCAACGAACATTCGTTGTCAATGTAGTAATACTCGTTGTAGTAAGACTATAGTACGCCGTTCAACAATACTGGAGTCAGACGCCTTCGAATATCACTCGCACTAATAGTACTTGCTCGATAATAGTCTCTCGAATAGTAATCTGTATAGAGAAATAGTATAAATAATAAAGTAGAGAACAGCGGTCCGTATAGTAATAGAGGATAGACTAGAAATAACGATCCGTATAGTATAGAGGATAGACTAGAATTCAGGATCAATCTAGACGGCACGCGACTTCCTATATATGCGTTTCCTCTTATGGTCACGTGATCCACTTGATTCAATAATGGGATGACCTGTGTTTGCTCACTGGCGATCTATGTTCAAACTCAAGTGATGGCAGCGACTCTTTCTTCCTATATAACACGAATTTTTCTTGGACATATATTCTTTAGATGAGTGTTCTTTCGACCAATATTCATTAGACAAATGTTACTTAAACCAGTGTTCCTTAGACGAATGTTCTGGATCCCACAAATGACTCCTAAACAAAATATCGGAGCGCTTGGTTAGATATTAATAGATAAGTAAGAATATAATGTGCCATCACCCGGCCGGATGGTGCTCTTTACAATTCGAATATATTTAGAGTAGAGTCATCAGAATCGCTGTACTTTTGAGCAAAAAATCTCTAGTAGTCACCAAGGCCTGGTTGGTCCACCGAGTTGGGGGTTAGGTTCTTTATTTGTGGAGTTATACAATAGTCACTGCAAACATATTTTTCATTTCATAATAAATGCAACCCCCCATACGAAAGTCAAAAACCAATAAGCTCATACGACGTGATTCACAAAAAAATAAAAATAAAAAATAAAATAAAATATACTGGAATTCATAATCTAGACATACTTTTTTATATATTAAGTTGATTAAATTCATCAGACGACAAATGTAAATCATATCGTATGATAATATTTTGTTTTGTTTTCCGTAGGGGGTCAATTAAAAAAAATAGTAATTTCTTTACATTTTAACTAATCATATCGTTTAAGTGCTGTAACCTAGGGAAGGTTACTGGATAGAAAAATCATACGAAGGTTGGTAATGAACGATAATACTTAGGACAAGATTCGCCAGCGGCGTGTAGAAGAAGTAGTCAACTGCTAGAAGTGAGTGTGAATTCCACAATGAATCTCCAACTACGGGATAACTACCAACCGCTCCACGCGGTGGGATATGACACAAGGCCGAATTTAATGTGGGATATCCGAACCCGTAGGCTCGGCCAAAAATTACCTGTAGACCCCGTATAAAACGGGATCGGGTAGCTGTTTCCTGAGACGGGATTCTGCCCTTCAATACAGCCACGTCTGGGGATCTGCTCTGCCCGGAAGCAGAGAGTTTGACCAGCACAGCTGGAGACGAATCTCCAGCTGCAGACTAACATACAGTATTTACTATTGTATTTATGTGAATGGGGACATACTCTTTATCGTCGCTAGGCATGTATTATGGTAATTTACCTACGCACGCGTGAACTCTCCCAGCTATAAATAGGAGCAGGTACTGCCTTTTGCGAAGTGCAGTGTCCAGCAGTCAGCTCTGATAGTTGGACTGAATATTTTTGCTGTAACACTCTTGTTTGTATATGCTTGTATTGCCGTTTTCTGTTAATATATTTGTTTAACTCAATTCCTCGTTTGTGTCTTTATTTCTGGCCCCAACAAGGCCATAGCAGTATGCTACAACAATAAGCATATTTTGCTTTGGTTTCCATAGGGGGGAATCAACTTACAACGAGCGTTCACGTTTCCAGATCATTTCATACTATCGCCTGGTGGGGTCCGCCGAGGTTCTATCCTTGAAGCTACGCTGTTTCTGATCTTTATCAATGATCTTCCCGATGTCATCAGTTCGCAACTAGGACTTTATGCAGATGACACTATCAATTACTCATGTCTTAATAACAAATCCAACAGCCGCACAACCTGGCAACTGCTTTTGAAAACGACATGAGATCAGTGGTTAACTGGGGCAAGAAATGGCTTGTAAATTGTAACGCCTTCAAAACCAAACTGCTTTAATTTAATCACCACAGCGAACCTTTTTCTGTTATCATCATGGCCGATACTGAGCTTCCGGAGAGCAACACGCTACGCCTTCTTGGCTTCACGTTTTTCCGCTGACATGAAGTGAAGCCACTATATAGAATTAATTGCTACTTCTAATGCAAGAGAATATGGTATCGAACTGGAAAGTTTGTTTTTTTTCTCGTCAGAATCCATTTTGCACATTTATAAATCTACTATTCGCCTGTGAATTAAATATTGTTGCTATAGCTGGTATGGTGTCCCTGTTGTCTCCCTCGCGATTGATGACAAAATCCAAAGAAGAGTCTGTAATCTAATCGACCCTGACGTTGCATCTCAACAAACAAAATGTCTTCCGTTTATCCAGGTCTATTGCCGACGTGTCAAAGACCATGACTAAATTTGTCTATCAAGCTTTAGATAAGAATAGCGAAGCATGAACTGTGGCTCTAGATATCTCGAAGTCGTTCGACAGGGTTTGGCATGCTGGCGTTTTACGCATACTCATAGAATATCGTGCTATGGGACGAATATTTGACTTAATCAAATCGTTCCTAACAAATCGTGTAATGAAAGTCGTGTTGAACTGGTACACTTCCAGATCTTTTGATACTAACGGGGGTATCCCGACCCCAAGGCTCTGTCCTTGGACCTACCCTCTTTCTGATTTTTATCAATGATGTCCCTGATGTCATCAGTTAACAACTAGGTCTTTGGAAAATTTCACTACGCCTTCATGGCGTCACGTTTTCCCCTGACATGAAGTCAAGCCACTATATAGAATTAACTGCTTCTTTTAACGCAAGAGAATATGATATGGAACCGGAAAGTTTCTTTTTTCTCGTCAGAATCCATCTTGCAAATTTATAAATCTACTATTCGCCTGTGAATTGAATATTGCTGCTGTAGCTGGTATGGTGTCCATCTTGTCCCTCTCGCGATTGATGACAAAATCCAAAGAAGGGTCTGTAATATAATCGACCCTGACGTTGCATCTCAACAAACAAAATGTCTTCCGTTTATCGATGATCTATTGCCGACGTGTAAAAGACCATGACTAAATTTGTCTATCAAGCTTTAGATAAGAATGGCGAAGCATGAACTTTGGCTCTAGATATCTCGAAGTCGGTCGACAGGATTTTGCAGGCTGGCGTTTTACACATACTCAAGAGATACGGCGCTACGGGGCGAATATTTAGCTTAATCAAATCGTTCCTGACAAATCGTATGATCGAAGTGGTGTTGAACAGACACGTTTCAGATCTTTTGATACGAACGCGGGTATCCCCACCTGTCCTTGGACCTACGCTCTTTCTGATCTTTATCAAAGGATCTCCCAGATGTCATCAGTTCACAACTAGGTCTTCATGCAGATGACACAGCCTGTCAGATCCGACAAATTAAATCTGGCAACTGCTCTTGAGAAGGACTTCAAATCAGTGGTTAACTGAAGCGAGAAATCGCTTGTACATTTTAATGAACCCCTCCAAAACAAAACTCGGGTCACCGGTGAAAACAGCTCATCACAGCAGTTGCCATGAAAATATTTATAGAAAATACAGAAGGAAGCCACATTACGTCGGTGAGAAAGTGACTGCAGTGAATGTTATGGTGACTGTGAGTTAAGTTACTGGGTCGGGCAGTGTGTACTCGGTCCCATTTGAAACGAGCAGAACTATTGTAGCCTAGGAAGGGTTACTGAATGAGTAATAACCAACACGGAGGTTGGAAATGAAATAGTAATCGTTATAACATCAACAGAATACAATACTCGCCGGCGGCGTGAAGTAGGTAAACCACTGCTGGCTGTGGACTACTTAGACATCATATTATCCCCACTTACAATAGTGTCCAACGTATTTATGAGGATTGACACATACCCATTCGTGTTGATAGGTATGGTATATAACTCTATCTATCTATCTATCTATCTATCTATCTATCTATGTGCTTTCTTTCTTTCTTATTTGCTTGCTTACTTACTTTCATTCTTTCTTTCTCATTCTTTCGTCTTACGTCCTTCCTCTTTCTAATTTTTTTTTCATTTTTGCATTCAAGTTCATTGTCTTGTATTTTTCAGTCTGTTGTAACCTAGAAAGGGTTATTGAATGCGGAATAACCAAAATGGAGGTTGGAATTGAAATGGCAATCTTTATAACTTCAACAAAATACAATACTCGCCAGCGGCGTGAAGTAGGTAACCACTGCTAATGGCGGACTAATTAGACAGCATATTACCCACACTTACAATAGTGTCCAACGTATTTATGAGGTTTGGGACATACACATTAGTGTTCATAAGTACGGTATATCACAAGAACAATAACTGAGCCCTGACTACCGCATTACCGGTGGTAGAAAAAAATGATGTAATGCCCAGTCACTAGTTGGACGGTTGGTAAACTTGTAATTATTTTTATATTTGCCGTGGAACACTACATACCAATTATTTGCGAATTTTGACACAAGAGCTCAGTCGGAAGGTTTTGAAATGTTCAGGAACGCAGGGCCCAAAGGTTTAAAAAAAAGAACTAGACAATATTCCCCGAAATGTGCCGTGGAACGACAACTGTCTACCCTCGTAGAGTAAATAAATTGTTAATTTCAGTCCAGAATTCCCAGTAGATCAATATACAACTGAGGAAAGCCGGAGGACATAAAGGTTGAAACGTTGTCATAACAGCAATTTGCAACGCCTATCCTGATCTACAAGACCGGCCGTTGGTCCTGTCCTGGTCCAGTATTACAGGTTCTATCAAAGTCTCCAGTTCACAATGTCGATTCTTTTCCACTTTGCAGCCACCTTGTGATTTTTTTTTTATCTTTATCCTTAACAAATCGTAGATCCCGGAAGATTCAGCTGGCCTACCTTTAAGTTCGTTGGGGCGAGAATCGGGCTAAGCAGAAAAATCAAATATGAACAAGTCGATTCGAGTCCAAGGAAAATGTATCTATATGTATATAAGGAAAAAATTGGTACAAAAAAATAAGCTTTCTTTTTCAAGAAAGTATTGTATATGAAATAAAGTTCAGAAAAAAATATTGCAAATAATTCTGAAAGGAGAGAAGTAGTTTTCGGGTTCTCCCTTCTTGTTCTTAGTAGTTGCCGTAATTATTTCACTATCAGGATATAAGGGGGGGGGTCACTGGCAGTATTGCGACAATATTGCAGATAACTTGAGTTCACTTCCTCCCTTATTACAGCAGCAAGCGGACGCTTTCACTCTCAATGTCTATCTCTCTCTATCTCTGGTCGATTGCTTGTGAACTCTCTTCACCCAGCTCCAAACTTTGACTTCGACTGCTAGCCAGAAACTCTTTCGTAGCTAAATTGGTATAGCACGTCAGGTTATATGATGGTTCCGTATAGGATATAGATTCGATTCCTGTCGGAAGACGTATAATTTCTATGAAGTTTCTTGGACGTTCAGGTCGGTAATGTTGTTACTCCTGTTTATTATAAACTGATCATTTACCTAAAATATTTGTGTCAATGTAAATGACGTATAACAAAATATCTTAAAATAACTGTCGGACTTTTTCCATTTTATAATATATATACATACACACACACACAGACATATATATATATATATATATATATATATATATATATATATATAAGCTCTTGAAAAATTAATGTGGGTTTTAGTGTGGGTTTGTAAACAGTGACTATTACGACTATTATAGGAAGACTCTTCGGTAAAGCGAAGGGAGTCCTCTCAGTTACTGTGTGTTTATCTAAAATTAAATACGCTAAAATTCACCTGCCGTGTGCCGATGACTTAGTGGTAGAATCTCTGACTGACGCCAATTCAGTCGGGTTTTGATCCTAGCTAGAGGCAACCGGACGTCTAGCCACACTGAAGAGCTGTGATACAGCGAAACAGTCTGTCTGTAGATGACAGTATATAGGCTCCTGAAAAATTAATTTCGGTTGAGCTCTCTGGAGGAGAAATTGTGGGTTTGTAAAAAGTGCCTGTTACGTCTATTATAGCAAGAGCCTCCCGGTCACTGTGTGTTTATCTAAAAAGAAATACGCTAAAATTCTCCTTCATCCCTGCAGTGCGACGATGGTTAGTGGTAGAATCGATCCTAGCTAGAGGCAATTGGACGGCTAGCCACACTGAAGAGCTGTGCTACAGCGAAACAGTCTGTCTGTGGATGACAATATATATATATATATATATATATATATATATATACATATATATATATATATACACTTTAAGAATCAGGAGTTCAGTTGAAAGCTGTATCCTACATGGAACCGTCGTATTACCTGACGTGCTATACCATTTAGCTACAGAGAAAGCTTCTGGTTAGCGTGTTCGAATGACTGTTTTTAAACTACAAATTTGCCCGGATTTCTCCCGAACGCTCATATCTTTTCGAAGCGTAATTTAACGTAGGCAAATGACATCATATATTATGAAATTGACAAAGTTAACAAATATTCTAATATATTTTCTGTTTATACGTTAAATTTATAGGTACAAATGTTTAAGTACCTCTTTTCATAATGCTCTGTTCATAAACAGTTTTAACAACATTTCCGGGCATGAATGTCAGAGGACACATTTTCTATGAAATTTCTAGGCCATTCAGGTAGGTAAATGTTGTTAATACTGTTTATTATTAACTGATCATTTCTTAAAAGCTTGTGTATATAGAAATAACGTATGCAGTCGCTCTCTCACAGACGTGTCGTCGCCCCCCTCTGTTTTTTGTTTTTTTTTGCAAATACTTTCACGGTAACTGCTCCGATGAGCTGCTTTCGCTGGTTTCCAGACTTCATGAATTTAAGCGTTAGCTAGGCTGGCATCTCGCTCTCAACCTTTCACTGTCGAAACTGTTAAATGTAGCCGATTCTTCTACTACAACAGGTTCATGTCTTGCACCTCTCGCCTGTGGAACTCCCTGTTTCCCTGATAGCTATAATCTCCAGCTATTCAAATGTAATGTCAATCGACGTCTCTAGATGCCTTGATCTATCCCCTATCCTTCTCTTCATCCTTTCCTCTATAACTCCTTTTTGCTCTCGCTCCAACTCTCTGTAACCCCTTGCGTGCTAGTGACTTCCCGCCTTGATTGCTATTAAACGCTTAAAAACAATACTGTTGCCATATATGGTCCGGTGCCCACGCTGTTCAGCTCGTGGTTCTAGACAAAATCCAACATACGGATATGCAATATGATAGGTCCTTATCTGGCATATCGTCTACAGTCAGTTTCTCACAGACGTGATGTGGCTTCCCTCTGTCTTTTCTACAAATATTTTCATGGCAACTGCTCTGACGAGATATTTAAATAGTGCCCCAACTGCATGACTTTAAGTGTGCTACTAGGTTGGTATCTCTGTCCCACCCTTTCACTGTCGAAACAGTTAAATGTAACCGCCTCTTCTACTCCAACAGATTTTTATCTCGCACTTCCTGCCAGTGGAACTCCCTTCCTTCTTTACTTGCTTCCCTGATAGCTTTAATGTTCAAATATTCATATGTAATGTCAACCGACATTTTCTGATCCCTTGATCCCGATTTTTGTCCTTCTATTTATCTTTTCCTCAATAAGCCCTCTTTACTCTTTCTCTCACTCTCTGAAATCCCTTGCGTGTTAGAGGCTTTCTCGCCTTGCTTGGGATGAAACGCTTAAAAACAAAAAAACAAAAAACAATATATAGAAATAACATTGCAGATACTTTGGATTTTATCAAGAATCTCTAAATATAGAGCAGGAGCACCAGATTTGGCTGCAATATTCAAATTAAGGGTCCATTTTTTTAAATAACCCTGATCTGACAAAAGTGGAGAAAACGGAAGGCCACCATTGCAAAGGAAAAAAAGAAAAGAAAGAAAATTAAAGAAGCAGACATTGAATGAAGAATTTGAAACATTAATACAAAGAAGAGAAAGTTGATAGAAAGAGAAACGCTATTCCAGTTGGGTTGACGAAGTGTGTTCGGATACGCGAAGCCTCATGTTTGCGAACATGTGTCCCAATTTTCTCGTTATACAAACCACTTCAAGATACCGTTAGGCTATTATCCGTCCTATAAAGATATCATATGTGTTTACTTGTATTAGCGATGTTGAAACACAGGTTTATTTTTCACATGCAAACATGCGAAGACATTTATTCACAAACATACGCCATGCCACACCCATTGTAGGGAACTACGCTCATTCCGTTCGTATACCGTTGGGGATATGTAGATTCCATTCGAACAGCTTCTTCTCACGAACAGCTTCTTCGTGGGAGCGATTTCCAAGTAGATGCTTTTCCGATCAACACAATCTTAACGTGTTCAAGTTTAGATTTATCTTCACTACAGATCGTCATAAACTCTATCCCTTCGATCTTACTAAATAAGTCTCTACTTCGAGTGGCTCTTGGGCCTTGTACAGGGTAAAAATTATTGTAAAATCATATTCGCAAGCATGCGAACACAGACACACAAACACTCGCATACATAAATCCGCTTTCACACTTACATATTCGCCTCCTGTACACATACGAACACATACACCCTTGTCCAAATAAATTGAAACAACCGATTTAGTTTCCTTTCTTTCACCATAAAGTCAGATTTTGACCCAC
>OZ010599.1:28202699-28222699 GCA_963932145.1 Acanthosepion lycidas
TAGAAAGAACCTCCGGACATCACACCATCCAATCGTCAGCAATTGACTGTTTATATTTATCGATTTTTATTTTTATTTGAACTTTTTATTGGTGTATTTTTTTTTTTTTTTTTGCATAGTGTATGTGCACATGCGTGTGTGCATGTGTGTCTCTGTGCCAATGTGCCCCTCTGCGACAATTTGCTTATGTGTAAAATGTCGTTCTTATTAGTCGCCTTTTACATTTTACACTAACTCCTATTTCTTTTGTTTTTTTTTTAATTTTCTTTCATTTTTCTTTCAGTTGTAAGCATTTTGACTACCGGTTTCATAGACACACACACACACACACAAGCACACACACGCACACACACACAAACACACACACACACACATATATATATACGGATAAAATGTAAAAAACAACTAGGTATAGATAATAAAAAAAGTGATCAATACATAATTCAAAATAGATAATGTAGAGATCTTTCCACTTGCCTGAGTGGGCCTTACAATCAAAACCAGGGTTGCAAGTTTGGTTGGCATTTTAGCCGTATCTTATATATATATATATATATATGAGGAAATATAGTCTTAAGGTGTGGTATATTTATAGGATAAAGTGCTCAATATCAGAGATAGAGCGTTTGTAAATATAAAAGTGAACATAGAAGTCAACAGTTAGAGGCGACAGTCTGTTTCATGCTATATGCAATCGTCAGGCCACGTATGCTGTTATTTTTCTCAGCTATTTAAACATATACGGGACAGTGGTGCATTGTGGATAGTCTATTATGGCAGTTATTTTACCGGAAGTCGTTTATTTCTTTATTTGGGTTAAATTATTTTTCTTGTTTTTATTTTTTGTTTCTTATTTTATTTATTTATTTATTTATTACTTATTTTTTAATCGGTGTTTTTTTTATTAACGTAGTAAATTTTTGTTTATATCACTTATTTAATAGTTTTGTTTTGGTTTGAGAATTTAATTAAAGCTATTTGTTCGGTTTTGGGGTTGGTTGTTGTAGTTTATTCTAACTATTATTTTGGCAGAAACAGTTTTTTAATTTGTGTTTATTTGGGTTGATTATCTTTATTTGTTTTTTCAAACGGTAACTTTATCGGGATTGGTTAGTTTATTTATTTACTTGGATGAACTTTACTTGCATATTTTCTCTTTTCGGTTTTTAAGTAACGTAGTATATATTTATTTTTTTTATTTTTATTTTATTTTTTATTTTGTTTTATTTTATTTTATTTTATTTTATTTTTATCGTTATATAACAGTTATAGCTATTTTTCGTCCGATTTTTTTGGTTTGATTTTTTAGTCTAACTAATATTTTGGTCATAATGGTTTGCTACTTTGTTTATTATTTCCTTTATTTATTTGGGTTTGTTGTTTTTTTGTTTTGTTTTTTGTTATTATTATTATTGTTGTTGTTATTCTATTTCGTCTATTCTAACAGGTGTGATTTGGTAATTTGGATTAATTAATTTTGCTTATTTTTATTGTTATTTTGTTTACTTGTTTATTTATTTGTTTTTATTTTATTTTTTCCGTTTTCAATTTTTTAAGTAACGTAGTAAAAATTTGTTTTCATGTCTGCATTTTGAGATGAGCTCTTTTATTTAATAATTTATTTTGGTCTGGGAAAGTAATGATAGCTATTTTTTCCTCCAAGCAAAGTTTGCAAGTTTTTGAATGGTTGTTGTCGGCTGATGTTCTTTTCCTTATTTTCCAAGATATTTTGGTGCGATGTTCGTTTTGTTTTTAATTTCCCAGATATACTTAGAAAACATTGTACTGTTCGCATATTTACTATTTGTAAAAGATGTTTTGTGTGTATAATTTCTTTGTTTCCAGGGTCCTTCAGTTACTCATATGTATACTTTTTCTTCATTATCTGGTGATTTTATCGTGGCTTGGTATATTACGTTGTTTTGCAAACTAAGGGACATTCGTTCTTTATTCTGCAGTTGCAAGTGGGTTTAATTTGTTCGTGTGGTTTGTTGATAATTTTCCTGTTGTGCTTTTTTATTATTTGTGCCATGTTCTCGGTGCAGCTGTAACTGAGTTTTACTGTGTTTTTGTTAAATATTTTGTGTAGGGGGCTTGATTCCGGGAAGTGTTTGTGTAAGAGTTTGAAGAATATTTTTCCTACGTTTGTTTTTACATTTTTGCTGTACGGTGGGTTGAACCATATGATATTTCTTCTCCTGTTGGCCTTTTTTGTATTCTGTGGTGAGTATGTGAGTGTATCTGGGAATCCGCTATCTTTTAAGGCTGTTTCATAATCTTTCTTAGCTTTGTTAAATAGGGATTCATTGGAGGAATTGTCGGAAAGCCTGCGGTTAATCGATTTTGGTATCTGTTTGATTATAGAAGGCGGGTGGTTGGAAGATGTGTGTATGTAGAGTGGTTTCTCATTAGGTTTTCTATATGGTTTATATGTGCCTTTTCTTAGGTATATATCTATGTCGAATCCGTTATTTTTAAAAATAACGGATTCGACATAGTTATAAAAACTAACCTAAACGAAGTAGATTTTTTAGATGTCACCTTCAACCTAAGAAATGGCACAACTGGAACCCTCGTCCGGTTACTTGCTTTCCGAGTATCTACAAACTTCAAATATTTCAATGCACCGATATATATATATATATATATATATATATATATATATATATATATATATATATATATATATATATATATATATTAAGAAATGGACAAAGTCCGACAATTTTTATTTATTAAAGACATTTTTATGTTTAACGTTCTTTTTATAAATACAAGTATTTAAGTAAATGCTCTGTTTATTATAAAAAGTATTAAATAACATTTACCGGCCTGAATGTCCGAGAAATTTTCATAGAAAATATTCGTCCTTGGACAGGATTCGAACCTGCATCCTATACGGAACCGTCATTTACGCTTGTTCGCCGAGCGGTCAAGGCACGTCAGCGTAAATGACGGTTCCGTATAGGATGCAGGTTCGAATCCTGTCAAAGGACGAATATTTTCTATGAAAATATCTCGGACATTCAGGCCGGTAAATGTTATTTAATACTGTTTATATAAACAGAGCATTTACTTAAATACTTGTATCTATAAAAAGAACGTTAAACATAAAAATGTCTTTAATAGATAAAATATATATATATCGATTTTTGTTTAGCGACGGGGAATATTTTTTAATGCCGGAATCAAAATATGTTGGATACAATTGACAATCCAGAAAATCTTTTATATCTAAAAAAAAAAACACCTCTAAACCTATTGAGCTTTATTTTTCCAGATTTCCAGACAAAAGCATTAGCTATAGTGATACCATTTGTCGTAAAAATGACTTAAAAAAGCCTTCGAGTTATACAGTTAGAAATAGAACAGGCTAAAATCATTTTGTGTCAGAACCACTGTCTTCTTGTCCTTGGTATGACGATAAACTACATCCGCGTCCTGGGTAAGACGATAAACTACGTCCAACAGCAAGTCCTCTGATCAGGAGGTTTTGAGGAGCGTGGAACCACCTCTTAATTGCTGGTGTTCCCAGGTCCACCCTGACCCGGGGTGGTAGCACCTGTTAGGGTCCCAGCTATAGTCAAATAGTTAACCCCGAACCTGAACTAAAAAGCATTATCAAAGTGTAAAAATTGGTTTTAATAAAATTAATACCAGAAATAAATTTTTGAAGAAAAAAAAACTATTACCAACAATATATTTTTGAAAAAAAATATTACCAGCAATACGTTTTTGGAGAAAAAAATATTACCAGCAATACATGTTTTAAAATAATATCACCAGCTATAAATTTTTGAGGAAAATAGAAATAGATTTTTGACAAAACAAAATATTACCGGAAAAAAAGTTGTCAACATTAAATAGCCCATTGAGTTTGATACGCCGTAAAACACAACAACCCAAACCAAAACAAACGAAACCACTGTCTGCTCAACCTGATCAATGGTGAGAGGAAAAAGATCGTTCACGTCTTCAGTAATGATACTACCATTCATACTCTGGCTTCTATCTTCAATTACATGTAAGAACCATTAAGAGAATGTTGAATAAGTTTAAAAAAAGAAGGAACAGTAGAGAGGAAAAATCGATCAGGAGGTCAGAAAAAGAAGAGGGATCATCATTTCAACTTCGAGCTAAAGAGATCAATTAGAAAAGATCCAACTCAATCCATAAGAGATTTGGTATTTCATTTCTGATCGATTTTATCACGATCATTTTGATAAGCCCGGGGAGTAATTATAAACTTTTATTTCTCAAAATAGAGTCCAATAGTTTTAGAAAAACCTCTGAGAATTCCAGTAATATGTCTTTAATCACTTCTAAGATACAACCATTCAAAGCTTAATCTAACAATTGGACAATTTTGCTGTTACAGCATTCGGACAATTTTGCTGTTACACTTGGTATATTGTTTGTTCATTGTTATTCTCAAGAAATTCTTGATGCAATATTTACAAGTAAAAAGAAAAAGGTGTGTATTATTTTTAGAGATGCATTTCGATTTTAAATAATCTACAAATGTTGATAAGCCGTACTAAAACGAAACAAATAAAACAAAAAACAAAACAAAACAAAAAAAGACAATTGAAATGCAGGAATTACTGAAGGCAAAAAGGCAGACAGAAAAGGGAATAACTAACCAAGCATTCTTTTTGTCAATGGTTGGCAATTTAGGAGTGTGTAGGATCAGATTACAAAGTGCTAATGAGAATGAGTAGTTGTAGAGAGCCATATTCGGTGACGTCATGAATGGACACGGCATATAAGATAATGGTTATTAATGACGATAGCCAATCGTAAGCTTGGACACTTCATGAACAATCACACCGACTGCGGACAGTTTCTTTAAACTTTCAACACAAATATACGGAAATTAATCCGCCGGCAAGAAAAAAAAATGAATTTAAGATTATAACTTGTCTATTATCTATAACAAAACTTGCTTGAATGAGCTTTTGTTGCCTCGATGCACCCAATGTATACAATTATATATCTGTACGTCTATATATGTATATATATATATATATATATATATATATATATATATATATATATGCGCGCGCAGAAAGAAAAATCGACAAGGATAAGCAATTTTTTTCAATATGTTCGTCCTCCCACCTTTTGCTCACTCCATTAAGCTTTTTGTTCTCTCTCATCTTTTTATCTATAAAACTCGCACCTACCTACACACACATACACACACACACACACACAAACACTTTCCCACTCTTCGACTCACACGTTTTCGGCACTTTCCTCCACCTCCCCTGAACGATGAAATATGTCTTCTTTCATCCTCACCTCAGCCGAATTGCCATTTCTCACTCCCCACCTTACACACTGCCCAGCCTCCCCCATATCCAGGAGTCCTCTTGTGCTCGTTCTTTGGCCGCTCGACGGTTTACAGACCAATGATTGATTGTGTTTTGCAAGGCGGGCCACCATCCTGTGTCCGCCATGATCCATTGCCTTTTCTACCAAATGTTGTCCAGATGAAACACCCGAGATAAAACAGTCGCGGCTTGGCACCAAAAAGACGCTGCCCTTCATTCATGCATTTGTTTTCCAAGGTTTTCTCTCCTTCCTCTGGCATATCACTCATCGCCCCTTCCTCTCCCTTTTATTTGCCATACTCTTCAGCTCAGTCGACACCCGTTCCAACGATTTCTTTTTCGAAAAGACAAATTTAGTTATTATCTCAATATTCCTTGTACATCCCCTCCCACTTCTCGTCCTTCTGTTTTTTGTATTTCTTCATTTTCATGGTCTCTTCTTCTTTCCCCTCTTTTCCTTCTACTTCTTTATACTGCACGCTCCTTTCTGTTTTGTCCTGTTTTGTCTTCTTCTTCTTCTTCTTCTTTTTTAACTTTTTTCTTCTTTATCTTTCTCGTCTTTATTGCATTTCTACTTCTTCTTCTTCTCCGTTTCCTCCCCCTCTTCTCTCCCAGTTCCCCCTTCCCTTTGTCTTTTTTTATTTAAAACCCCCTCTTATTTATATTCCACGTTCCAGTCTTCTTCTTCTTCTTCTTCTTCTTCTTCTTCTTCTCCGTTTCCTCCCCCTCTTCTCTCCCAGTTCCCCCTTCCCTTTGTCTTTTTTTATTTAAAACCCCCTCTTTCTTATATTCCACGTTCTAGTCTTCTTCTTCTTCGTTTCCTCCCCCTCTTCTCTCCCAGTCTCCCCTTCCCTTTGTCTTTTCTTATTTAAAACCCCCTCTTTTTTATATTACACGTTCCAGTCTTCTTCTTCTTCTTCTCCGTTTCCGCCCCCTCTTCTCTGCCAGTTCCCCCTTCCATTTTTCTTTTTTATTTTTTACCCCCTCTTTTTTATATTCCACGTTCCAGTCTTCTTCTTCTTTCACTTTTTCCTCTTTATCTTTCTCGTCTTTATTTTCAATTCCCTCTTCTTTAACTTCCCCATTGCATTTCTACTTCTTCTTCTCTGTTTCCTCCGCCTCTTCTCTCCCAGTTCCCCCTTCCCTTTTTCTTTTTTTCTTTTAAACCCCCTCTTTTTTATATTCCACGTTCCAGTCTTCTTCTTCTTCTTCTTCTTCTTCCCTTTATTTCTTTTTTCATCTTTTAATATCCTCTTCTTTATCTTCACCAATCCTTTCTCGTTCCCCTTCTCTTCCAATCTATATTTTCTTCCTTTTCCTTTTCCTCGTCCTTCGTTTTCGATAACCTCTTCGTATTTTCTAATCAATCATGGTTTACTTCTCCCACTTCCTTTTTTTCCTCTTCCTTTTTTTCCTTCCACGTTGTTTTGTTCATTTCTTTTTTTTTTCCTTTCAATGTTTCTTCTCTCGCTCTCTCTCGCTCTCTCACTCTCCTTCTCTCTCTTTCTCTTACTCTCCTTCTCTCTCTCTCACACGTTTTTTTTTCCTCTTTTAATCGTCTTACCTTCTTCACAACTTCATCCGGCAACAAGGAGGACGAGAATGTAGTGGGCCCGACCCACTTCTCAAAATTCGAGCATTATTTTCTCATCTCCATTGAAAAGAGCATTCTTTTATTTTGCAAAGTGCCAATTTGCAGGTTCATGGCGCTGATTTTAAAATCTGTTCCAAATCATTGACTTTACCCTATGAACGGAAAAAAGAGGAATTTTCAATGCTTTACTCTAGGCTGTCAAGAAGTTACGATTCCTGCAGAAGAAAACCCACAAGAAAATGCATAATTGTTTGATGAAAATATCGAACTTTTACAAGACCCTCTTCTAAGTCTTCCTTTCCTTCTGCAATATGCATCTGATCTGGTGCTGCTCTATATATTAGGGATTCTTGATAAAATAAAAATAAGAATCTGCAAGACTATTGACCCTGATCTGGCATCTCGGCTTCTGTCATTTTCCTACCGCCGTAACCTAGCTTTCCTGTGTTTATTCTATAAATACATTCATGGTAATTGTTCTGATGAGCTTTCCGCTATGGTACCTAGACTTTATGAATTTAAGCGCAGTACTAGATTGGCGGCAAGGTCTCATCATAATTACAGTTGAAACAGCTAGATTTAACCGTAAGTTATCTGCTAACAGTGCCTTCTATCGTACTTTTGGCTTGTGGAACTCTATTCCAGCTTCTTGTTTCCAAGTCAAATTTGATCTTCAAGAATTAAAATGCAAATTCAGTCGTTATCTTCTGTCTTCTTTTTTTTACTGTTCTCTCTCCTTAATAGTGACTTTTTCTTATATTCTCTAACACTCAGTTAACTCTTTGCTTCTCAGACGCTTTATTGCCTTGATTGGGTGTGACATAGAGAGTGAGACCCCCACCTCGAGGTGTATTTAGTAATCAACAGTGCTAAAGAATTAGGATGAAGTTGCTAATTACTTGGGTAGAAGGGATTCCGGAGTAATTCCAGAGATAAGTTTATTTTTTTTCTCTTGTTTTTTTTTTCTCTTAGTAATTGTTTCTGGGGTTGAGTTATTAGTTAATTAAATGTAATAATTCCAAAGTGATTAAGAGACGGATTCGTTAAAGTAAAGTTTGTGATAAATAGCGAATTGGACTTTTCGGTGGTCTGAATAGTGGAATTCAACCAGAGGGGATAAGTGGTTTTGGCAAAACTTAAGTAGGCGTTGGCTGCGGAAGGCCCAGGAGGAGGTCCGAATCCGATTTTAGTATCTCTTGAAAATTGGGATCCCGCTGAGTTTCGGGGACCGGAAAAGCTTGCATGGTGGTCAAAGGTGATTTGCATATTAAAATTCGGTGGCGGTGCCTAAGAAGGTTTAGCTCCGCCTCTCTCTATATAAGCTGCCCACACGCTTGAGTTAGTCAGATCGGAGATCGGAACGCGGAAGAGACGGCTTGTTGGATTCTGCTGGTCTGGTCTGTTGGTTGTTCTGCGTCAAGAAGACCGATCCGAACCAACAGATAGAAATAGAACCCGTACAAATCCAGATAACTTCGTCAACAAAGCTGTGAGAAAGCAGGCTGCTATATCGTAGGGTACGGATGAAGATCCACGAATTATCTCCCTTAGATCGGCTGAATTCCTATCAGCATAATAATCGTCTTTCTCTCTCTGTGACTTCCGACCCCAAACGAATGAACCTTGTTACATTTTGTACTCGCGTAAATTCTTCGATAGTGACATAAAAACAGTGGCCTAAAAAGGGCTCTTTGTACAGGAACCGAAAGAGTTGCCTATTTTATCTTTTTCATGTCTTTGCGGCTACGACAAGAAACTTTTTTGCCTGAATAGTGTGTTCCTTACAGCGTAATACCCAGCCATTTAATTCATCCTACCTCCGGATCGTTCTGAGGGATCGAAATACTGCTGTTCGGATCAAAAATTCACAACGTGGTGGATAGTGGTGGTTCCTTCAGTTCACCGTTACGTTAGAGAGATGAATTGATTTTTTAAAACAACGATCTTTCTAAGAACATACAGATCTCGACCGAATAACTATGGAGATTATACAACAGTTTATAGGTGCAATTTCGAAAATCAGGAAGACCAGAACGTAACAGCTTATCTCCCTTCTGACCTATCCCAGGAGGCTTAATGGGGGAAGGACAAGCTTATAAAAATCAATGCTGCCAAAACCAAACTAACCTCCCACCACCATCGAGCAGACCCCGAACTTTATACCGATAGTGATGGATGGGTGTTCTCTCAAGGAACTTCTTGTCTTGAACGCCTATCGGGACTCAAAATCACCCCAGACGTCAAATAGAACACATATATACGAAGAATGTCTGAAGAAACTGTCGAAATGTTTGCATGTTTAAGCCGTTACAGCACGGATTAGACTCTTCTTTCTGTGTATTATCTTTAGAAGAGTCAAGAATGGAGTATTGCTGCCGTATCTGGGCTGGGGGTAACTAATCCATACTCTTCAGACTCGGCTGATTTCAAAAGTTCACCTCAGACCTCAAATGGTATGCATATATATTCGTGCCATTTCCAAAGATCCTGGAAGAAAGTTTGGTGCATTGTACCACCCCAGATAATACCTAACTCCCACTGCTATTAATCTATCTTTGCAAGAGACAGATCCGACCAAGAATGGATTATTGCTGCCATATCTGGGATGGGGCTGCCCAATCCACACTCGGCAGAGTAAAAAAACTTTCCTTAGACGACGAATCGAATGCATATATTCGCGACATCGTCAAAAATGCTGAAACAATCGTCAGTTCATTGTATCGCTCCAGAAAATACCTAACTCCCGCTGCTATTGCCCTACCTTTCCAAGAGTCAGACCAGACCAAGAATGGAGTATTTCTGCTATATCTGTCATGGGGCTCCTTAATCCTAACTGCCTCGCCTCAGCAAATATCAAATATTCACATGAAACCTTAAATAGAATGCATATATTCATGCCATCGCCAAAGATCCTGGAAGAATGGTCTGTTCATTGTATCTCTTGTTACGTTAACCCCATATTTGTACCCTTACCTCAGATTTTATAAGTACATTTTCAGTACCTTGTTTATTTGCGACGAAACATATGAATCTTAGTCACTTCTTTGTTTCTTGAATATGCAGATTGTGAGATATATATTGTTTTTATAACAAGATGAGTCAGGGCCAGTTCTCGGAAAAGAATCTTCCCTTCTACCCCTATTTCCTACCTGGTCTCTGATGTGTAGACTAAACAAACGCTGTTTGACAGATAGGTGCGAATGATGTTAGCCAGTTCCATAGTCGCTGACCAAAACGAACGCTGCTTGACAGATAAGTGTGGATGACATTAACAGGGTCTGTGAATGACGCATACCTTTTTTGGGGACCAATACCTGACTCAACAGATAGCAGTTTTCGGTTCGCACGTGTTGAGGTAAAAACAACCCCACATTGTTGCTGGCTATCGGAGGAGTCGGACGTCATCAAAACCTGTCTTAGCTATTTGGCATTAGAAGAAGCAGTTGTTACCAGACCCAGACTTCGTTGTTCGATGCCAGAAGAATTAGATGCCACCAAAAACCAAAGGACCGACGCGAGAATCTAGATCAACATCGTCAACCCCAGTCGGCTATACTCCCGTGATTTTTCTGTGTGTCCTCCTCGCCATCAACCCGGATCGGACGTCGCCAGGTAAAAATTCATATTCGAACCTTGTCAATCCCAACCTTTGCTTTCAGAGAGGTGTATGAATATTCTTTTGAACAAACTGTACCCCGATAATAGTCAATCGACTCCAACCTTATGTAAGTTTCTGCATGTTTTCCATATCTTATAATCTGCTATCTCCGTATTCATATGTATTTCGACGCATCTGTTTAATTGGTAACTTATCTCCCCATCCCTTGTATTATTTAGTTTTCTTTTTCTTTTTCTTACATTCACACTTTGTGTATTCTATGAATAAAATCTTTGTATTATATATTCTCGTGTTGTCTTCTGTTGTTCTGTGTCTGCGTATTGTTCATTTTCTCTCTGCATTTACCGACGTCCGGAATTGGAGAATTCCCCTCCCAACGTTATTTTCTTTATTTTTAAATCGAACCTTGGGATCTCTTACTTATTTTTTTTTTTATTTTCTCGTTGCGTCCCAGCTATCGTAGTCCCAACGAAACCCCGGGCGTAACAATCTCCAGAAAATACCTAACACCTGCTGCCATTCCTATATCTTTCCATGAGTCAGATCAAACCAAGAATGGAGCATTTTTGCCATATCTGTACTGGGGCTTCCCAATTCTAACTGCCCAGCCTCGGCAGATATCAAATGTTCACATCAGACCTCAAACGCATATATTCATGCCCTCGCCAAAGATGCTTAAAGAATGGACGGTTCATTGTATCTCTTAAGAAAATACCAAACTCCTGTTGCCATTGATCTATCTTTCCTAGAGTCAGATAATACCAAGAATGGAGCATTGCTGCCATACCTTGTCTGGGGCTACCCAATCTTCACTGTCTAGACTTGTTTCAAATGTTCACGTCAGACCACAAATGGAATGCATATATTCGTGCCATGGCCAAAGATGCTTGAAGAATGGTCGGTTAATTTTAATCTCTCCAGAAAATACCTTACTCCCGCTGCCATTGCTCTATCCTAACAAATGTCAGATCAGCCCAATAATGTATTATCGCTGCCATATCGGGACTAGAGCTGCTCAGCTGCCGCATACCTGTCAGGATAGAATTCAAAAGCGTCTACGTGGGCTTGTGGGTGATGAACTATTTTCCACCCCACAGTCCATTACTCACAGACGAAATATTATACATTCTATCGCTATTTCCACGTCAAATGTTCTAACGAGATACATTATCTAGATCCCCCAGTCCTGACCTTCGCAGAACCGCTCTGACACGTACATAGGCTCAAATCACCGTCATGCAACGTCAGGAGTGATTATATTACAAGCCCTTCTTTACATTTATCGGGAATCTAGTGATACGAGTTCTGATCAAAAATTATCTGGACTAATGTTATAGAAAGAAAACTACAACATATATAAATTCGTACATAATCTCCTTCGAAGAAGTCCCTTTTTAAAGCCACACAATTTATCCAGTGTCATTTATATTGATGGAATCATTCTTAGAACTCTTTTTTGGAATAGCGAGCAGCTGCCTTGCGGCATTCTGTTAGATTTCTCTGACGTCTTGAGATATTGTTCCTTTCAAGTGGATTTAACTTTTGAAGCCGTAAAAGTCGTAAGGGTTTGAGATCTAGTGGGTATGTTGAGAGAATCGCTATGGTGTAGTCAGACGGCCACACTCTACACACTCTCAATCAAAGCACTGCTATAAACAATGTGAGTGAGAACGTTATGATGTAGTATATATGCACGACAGAGTGCAAGGTTTAATCTGTGCCAAGCGGTTCCCCTTTGCGTTTTTTTTATCTCTGTTACCAGAGTAACAGTATCGATACTTTTTTAAAATCAGGACTCGTATATAGCAGGACTATAAAAATAGATCTAGCAACAATATTCAACATAGGGGCGATTAATTCATGTGTATAGTGGATTCTGACGAGAAAGATTGCCTGGCACACAATGCGTAACAACTTTCCTCACAGCAGATGCAGCAATTGATTCTCTATAATAATTCCAATTCATGTCAATAGAAAACGGAGAGTCATAGAAGCCCCAATGAGTTGCTCTCTTGGAGGTTAGCATTAACCATTCTGATTGAAGCCAAAAAAAATTCTCTATGCTAATAAAAAGATAAGATTCGTTTTGGAGGTTTTCACATTTAGAATCTGTTCCTTGTCCCAGTTAACAAATAATTGGTAATTATTTTTCAGCAGCAATTGCCAGTTATATTGGCCCATCTTAGTGAACCTCTAAAAGCCCAGATCTAAATGTTATGGATTTCTGTATCTGGAGTATAATCCTAATTCGCTTGTGAGAAATTGACTGAAGACGAGATGCCAGGTCAGGATTTATTACATTGCATACCCTTCTATAAGTTTTCTAAAGAATTACGAGATATATATTGGAGAATCAGACTAGATATGACAGTTGTATTCCGTGCACAGGAGAATTGTAGATTGATCAATGATTAAGATGGATTCTGATGAGAATAATTGTCTGGCACAACACAGTAAACCAACTTTCCTCACCGCATGCGTAGGAATTGATTCTCTATAATAATTCCACTTCATGTCATTGGAAAACGTGGTGATCAAGAAGCCACAATGATTTGCTCTCCTGAAGGTAGGCATTAGTCATGCCGATTGAAGCCAAAATAATGTTCTCTATAGCAGGTTCGTTTTGGATGTATTCAAATTTACAAGCCATTTCTTGTCCCAGCTAAAAACTTAGATGGTTATTTTTCAAGAGCAGATGCCATTTTTATTGGTCCAACATAGTGAACCTCTAAAAGCCCAGATCTAAATGTTATGGATTACTGTATCTGGAGTATACTCCTAATTCGCTTGCAAAACCGTCATCGTAACATCTTCGATATTGATTCATTGAAGTGGAACTTAACTAAATCTTGGAATGAAATTTCTCCTGTCACCATTCGTATAGCCTCCTGCTTACCAAGCTTACAACTTCGTGTTAGAGAAACATTTCAAGCATCTATGATGATTGTTCCATTTTGTGTATGAATCGTGATAGCCAAATAGATTTCTTTCTAAATTTATCGCTTTTTGACTGGGCACCTTGTAGTAGCCCGCTTGAATTCAGGCAGTCGATGCACTAATGAGAAAATCTCTTCAGAACAATTTCCATTAATAAATTTGTAGAAAAGACGGAGGGAAGCCATGTCACATCAGATCTAAATGTTATGGATTTCTGTATCTGGAGTATAATCCTAATTCGCTTGTGAGAAATTGACTGAAGACGAGATGCCAGGTCAGGATTTATCAGATTGCATACCCTTCTATATGTTTTATCAAGAACCTGGAGATAATATATTGGAACACCAGACCAGATATGGCAGTAGTATTCAATGCACAGACGAATTGTAGATTGATCAATAATCAAGATGGATTCTGATGAGAATAATTGTCACAGTAAACAAACTTTCCTCACCGCAGACGTAGCAATTGATTCTCTATAACAATTTCACTTCATGTCAGTGAAAAACGTGGTGACCAAGAAGCCAAAATCAGTTGCCTTCACGGAGGTTAGCATTAGCCATGCCGATTGAAGCCAAAATAACGTTCTCTATAGCAGATTCGTTTTGGATATATTCAACTTTACAAGCCATTCCTTGTCCCAGCTAACAACTTATTGATGGTTATTTTTCAAGAGCAGATGCCAGTTTTATTTTGTTGGACGTATCGGATTTGCTATTAACACAGGAGTAAATAGTTGTCATCATCATAAATGCTCAGGTGGTAACTGATTTCATCGAAGATAATAAACAACGTAGGAGCGAATATATAGACTTGGTGAACCCCCGCATTAATGCGAATTGACAAGAATTTAGTTGGTAGGTGACACCTTTTGCAAAGGTTGTCTCCCTTTATAGAGAATGCTCGCAGTGTAGTCTAGGGTCTACCAGCAGTACTGAATCGCTGCCGAAAGTTTGTGCTAAGGCGAAAATCGGTGAAATTTAATTTATGCGCTTCTTATTCTGTAACCATCTACGTCGAATAGTCTTGTACAGGGTGAACATCCTTGTAAGAAAAAAAGATAAAACATCAAGTTAACTTCGTCCAAGAAATATTTGACTTTTAAAGTAATATTATAGTTTGTTGAAGAATCATTTTTAAAAATTCAGTTCTTACTCTTTTTCTAAATGAATTTTTTTTTTTTGTTTTTTTTTTTTTTTTTTGCTGATTTCCAGATTTTCTAGAGAGGAACTTCTATTTTCTTTTAAAATTCTTCTGGAATCTCGCCTTTTTAAAAATTCTTCTGGAATCTCGCCTTTTTGAAGATTCTTCTCTAATCTCACATTTAGAGACAGCAAAGAAAGAAAAAAATGAAGGAAAAATGTTAAAAAAAAAAAATTACAAAAAACACCAACATATTCGTTGTTTTCCTTTCTTTTTGCTTTTGATATCTCCTTCAATTTCGGACTGCAAGTTTTTATAATAAATGCAATAACTTTAATAAAATATATCGGAACTACCTACACATTTAACTCAAGTTTTATTCTGACGTCTAATCGTTTAAAATTTGACAAAAGTTGTTTAAAGTAATTTCGAGCTATTGTGGTTTATTTTATTTGCATAATAACTTCAGACGGACTGTAGATTGCATTTGAGACTATAAGCATTTATTTGTTAGGTGATACCTTTTAGCAAAGATTGCCCGGTTAAACGTTATCTTCCTCCCATATCCCCATAATCTGTGCCTCTTACTCTGTAACAATCCACCTCGAGTGGCTCTTTGGCCTTGTACAGGGTAAAAATATTCAAAAATGAAGTTAACTTCGTCCAGAAAATAAATTATCGCGCAAAGCAACTGGATGTAAGAAAATATTAGAGTTTATTTTATTGAAGAATCATTTTTTGTTACCCTTTTTTATTTTACGATTTCCAGATTTTCTCTACTGCTAGAGAAACTTCTATTTTCTTTTTAATATTTTTCTTGAATCTCGCTTTTCTAAAAATTCTTCTCGAATCTCGCCTTCAGGAGCAACAAAGAAAGAAGAAGAAAAAATTAACGAAAAAAGTAAAAAGAAAAAAAAAAAAAAAGGAAAAAAAAGTAAAAAAAGACTAACGATTTCGTGGTAAATATATTTGAAAAAAGTTAAAGTAATTATCGTTCATCGATATATTTTTTTTTTAATTTTTTTTTGTTACCTTCAGGTAAGGGTTCGTTTCAAGCGATATCCCAAAAGTGGCTTGAATTGAATAAAAAAAGTAAATAAATATAATTTTTATATTATCTTTATTATGTTATTACTTTTTGGATGGCCGACGGCAAAGATGAATAAAAAGTAGAGATAGGATGTAAATGATATTTATAATAGAAAAGAAAAAAAAAAGGTTGAAAATGATCGTCTTATTAATCTGGAGACGAATAATACAAAATGAAAAGTCTATCGATATAATCAGGTATTCCGGACCATTCCCGTATTAGACAAAAGAGAAACCTGATAATAATAATAATAATAATAATAATAATAATAATAATAATAATAATAATAATAATAATAATGATATGAACACCACCAAGACCCTGTTAAGGTGATAGGGCTTGCAACAATTTTATAGGACTACACAATACACACAGACAGAACAATAAAAGCTAATCGCCCAAACATCTTTATTAGAATCCGCAAAAAAAAATTGTCTCCTTATTGATATGGCAGTCTCGGCAATCAGCAATGTATTTTTGAAAGTCTTCAAAAACCTATCAAAATACAAGGACGCTGAAATAGAAATCTCGAAAATGTGGCATATGGGAACATCAACAATCCCTGTTGTAGTTGGAGCCCTAGGACTGGTTGGAAAAGATTGCAGTAGACTAATTGAAGGGATTCCTGGAAGTCCATGCCTCAAAGAGATACAAAAAATTGTTCTCACAAGTACAGCCCACATTTTACGAAGGGCTTTATCTATGTAGATTTTTTTTTGTCAGTAGAAAGTGACTTGATGCCATTTCTGACCTTAGGTCTCTGGATGGGACCCGGAAAAAAAATGTAAACGCCAGAATTTAAAAGAAATAAGAATAATAATAATAATAATAATAATAACAACAACAACAACAAAATAATAATAATAACAACAACAACAACAACAAAATAATAATAATAATAATAATAACAACAATAACAACAACAATAACAACAATAATAATAATGATAACAACAGCAACAACAATAATAATGATAATAACAACAACAACAATAATAACAACAACAACAACAACAACAACAATAATAATAACCAAGCAATTATCAAGCACATATACTAAAATATTGTGTCAGCCCAAAATGCAGATTCTGTGATAAATATCCAGAAACGCTTGATCATCTTGTATCAGGTTGCACGATGTTGCCACCCACTGAATATAAAACCCGACATGACAGAGTGGGCCAATATCTGCACTGAAAAATCTGCAACTTCTACGGGAAGGAAACTGAAAGAAACTGGTATGAACACCACCCAGACCCGGTTACGGAAATAGGACCTGTTACAATTCTATGGGACTACACAATTCACACTGACAGAACAATCAAAGCCAACCGCCTAGATATTGTTATTAAAGCCCACAAACAAAAAAAGTGTCTCCTTATTGATATGGCAGTCCCTGCTGACTGCAATGTATACTTGAAGATATACAAAAAGCTGTCAAAATACAAGGACCTTGAAATAGAAATCTCGAAAATGTGGCATATGAGACCATCAACAATCCCTGTTGTAGTTGGAGCCCTAGGACTGGTTGGAAAAGATTGCAGCAGACTAATTGAAGGGATTCCTGGAAGTCCATGCCTCAAGGTTATGCAAAAAATTGTTCTGACAAGTACAGCCCACACTTTACGAAGGGCTTTATCTATGTAATTTTTATTTTATTTTATTTATTTATTTTTTTGGTCAGTGAAAAGTGTCATGAAGCCATTTCTAACCTTAGGTCCCTGGGTGGGACCCGGAAAGAAATGTGTAAACGCCAGAAAGCAAAGAAAATAAAAATAATAATAATAATATAAGTGAATCTCCAGACCATGAAATTGAAAGAGAAATGGATGTAAAAAACTTCTAACATCACTCAAACTACAGAATATGAGATACATTCCTATCTCTGTGGAGATAATGCTGAAAGTTTAGAAGAGTTGGAAAAACGTGATCTTGGTCGCTCACATGCCTGACATAAAACGAGTCCAAAACCAGGTATTCTACGGAAAACAAGAAAAATATACAAGAAGCTAAGGAAGAAATCATGAGACATATGTCAGACACACGATATTGAAATGGAAGAACGAGAACGACTCCGAAAATTAAAACCAACAAAGCATAACCTCAAAACTATTAAACTCGACAATGCAGCTCTCAAATAAATTCTGGATGAAGTCGACCCGCATATAAATCTCAATGTTGTAATATATGCACCAGTAATAGCAACAACTAAAAAATTAAACATCAAAGTAAAAAAAAAAAAAAGACAGTCTTACAAACATATCAATCTTGGAAAAGGAAAATAGAGAAAGAAATTGAACAACTTAGAAGTGAATTATCCCTACTTGGCGAACTGGCAAGAAGAACAAATGTAAGGACCAAAAAAAAAAAAAACGTCGAAAAATCAAAAGAAAATCAAAAAAAAAAATATGAATGAAAATGAAGTCCTATCAGCTAAAGAAAAAAATGAAGTAAGCAATACACCTGAAGATTTAAAGAATTAGACTCTATGAAAAACATTCATCAGGCAGCTAATCTTTCAAACCGACGTGAAGAAATTTTACAGAGAAATAAGCAAGCAAAAAAATTGCTGAGACAACCTCTAAAAAAATTGAAGAGGTTATACAGTTCTGGGGGAAAAAAAAATGCTTGCCCTAAAGAACTTGACAAAGAAGCAGATTGGATTACGCAAGAGGTAGAGCGGATGAAAAATAAACCAGAACAAACATGGGCGGTAATCACAGAAGAGGGTGTTAAATGTAGACTGAAAAAAAAAGCACACAACTGGAAGTCTCCGGGAAGAGATAAAATTCCTAACTTTTGGTTGTAAAAAAAAAAAAAAAAAAAAAAAAAAAAAAAAAACTAGACAAAGACTTTCAAGAACTGGCCAATGATCCTACCAAAATTCCTTTATGGATAACCAAAGAAATTACATTCCCCCAAAAAACCACATACCAATTACATGTCTTCCCACTATTTACAAACTGTTGACATCCATTCTGTAAAAACATATATATTCCTCTTTAGAAAAAATGAGATACTACCTCTTGAACAAAAATGGTTCAAACGTGGTTTTTACGGATGTAAAGACCAATTATTAATTAATAGTATGATCTAGGAAAACAGCTTCATTACAAAGAAAAATGTAAGTACTGATTGGATAGATTATCGTAAGACATTCGATAGTGTACACCATTCCTGGATTTTAAAGTCTTTAAGTATATACAATGTATCATCCGTCATCATCAGTTTCATCAAACAACGTGGGTCGATATGGAAAACAACATTTCAACTCAAAATAGACATCAACAGAGGAATATTTCTCTTTGTCTCCCTTAGTATTTTGTCTATTCCTAATAGCATTAACCAGCGAATTTAACAGGACGGAATATAACTATACGATCTCTCAAAAGAAAATAAGCCATCTATGACTTAAAGTTGTTTGCTAGGAATGGCAGTGAGCTGGAAGGTCTCGTGAAAACAGTAAAATTTTTTAGTGAGGACATTGGAATAGAATTCAGTTTGGATAAATGTGCTAAAGCAAAAATTTAATAATAATAATAAAATCTCGTTTCTAATGTGCTACAATTTTAAGTAATATTTGTACAAGCACAAATTTAGGTTATATTTCAAAGGTTAAAAAAAACAAACAATAATGGCTCTACAGAAGGATGCTGGGAATACTATGAACGGAGCATGTGAATGAGGAAGCAGTTTAAAAAAAAGGAAATAAAAAGTTAATTTATATACTCCGTCCTATGAACAATTTTCCTATACCAATAATAATAATAATAATAATAATAATAATAATAATAATAATAATGGAAAACAACACTTCACCTCAATCTTATAAATGGAGTCGATAAGTCTGATGAAATAAAACATCAATAGACTAATATTTCAAGAGGACATTTTGTCTCCTTTACTATATTAATAGCATTAACCAGCGAACTTAACAGGACAGAATATGGCTATAACATATCTCTAAAGAAAATAAGCCATCTATTTTACATGGATGATTTAACGTTGTATGCTCTCCTGAAAACAGTCAAATGTTTCGGTGATGACATTGAAATGAAAGTCGGTTTGGAAAAAGGTGTTAAAGCCCCGATTTTACGAGCATCAATACAACAAACCTCTCTCTATTAGCTTAGACCCTGAGGTAAGAATCAAAGACTTAGAGCAAGAAGAAGCTTATAAGTGCTCCGGCGTAAATGAAAGTGCAGGAATTCACCATAAAAATGAAAGAAATAGTGCGAAATGAGTACTATTGAAGGGTTTGACTTATATTAAGAACTGACTA
>OZ010599.1:28227699-28247699 GCA_963932145.1 Acanthosepion lycidas
ACATGTCTACCACCATCCTTTTAGAGTAAACTGGACCTGCGTCTATCTTTTTAATTCAGTGTAACCTGGAACTTTGCCTTCCTTTTTAACTAGAGTTTAAAACCAGATCGGTGCCTAGCTTTTGGGATCTAGTTAAAAATGGACCTAAACCCACCTATTTAACTAAATGTCAAACCGAACCTGTACTGATCCAAAATCTACCTTTTTTATATTGAGTGTGAAGGGTGCCGATGTCAAACATTTTTTTTTTTAGATTACATCAAACCTGTGTCTAACTTTTTTTTACTTTAGCTTGATTTGTTTAACGGCATATCAACTTCTTATAGGTCATTTAATGCCGAAATTTAGTAGTCTCGGGCGCATTAGTAATTTCTTTAATATAAATGTATTGCTGGTAATGCTTTTTACTTACAAAAATGTCTTGCTGGTAATATATTTTTTCCTTCCAAAATTATATTGCTGTTAATATATATATATATATATATATATATATATATATATATATATATTTTTTTTTTTCTTACAAAAAGTATTGGTAGTAATATATATATTTTCTTTAAAAAATAGTATAATATATATATATATATATATATATATATATATATATATATATATATATATATATATATATAATATATATATATATATATCCTTAAAAAAGTGTATTGCTGGTAATATTTATTTTTTCCCATGCAAAAAGTATTGCTAGAATGTTTATAGCTTACAAAAATGTACTGCTGATAATACATATGTATTTATATATATTTTAAGACATTTTTGTGTTTATACATTCTTTTTATAGAGACAAATATTTAAGTAAATGCTGTGTTTATAATAAATATTTGTATCTATAAAAAGAATGTATAAACATAAAAGCGTCTTAAAATATTTGTGATGTCATATATATATACATATATATATATATATATATATACATATATATATATATATATACATATATATATACATATATAGATATATATACATATATATATATATATATATACATATATATATATATATACATATATATTATATATACAGACATATATATATATATATATATATATATATATATACTTATATACATATATATATATATATATATATATATATATATATATATATATATATATATATATATATATATTTCCTTACAAAATGTATTGCTGGTAATATCGCTATAAATATATATATATATATATATATATATATATATATATATTGCTTAAAAAATGTATTGCTGCTAGCATATATATATTTTGCTTATAAAAATGGATTACGTGTAATCTCTCTCTCTCTCTCTCTCTCTCTCTCTCTATATATATATATATATATATATATATATATATATATATATATATATAATAAAATATGCAGCATATGTTTTCTATTACAAAGAGTTAATTATATCTTGAATCAATTAGCAATATTAATGCAATTGTTGGTGAAATCCCTTTGCTAGTAGACATAATTATAAGAATTATACTACTAATAATCCACCTCATGATGAGATCCTTATGTATAAAATGGATATGGTGTATTTTTTAATTCAACTAGTACTTTCAAATGCTTCACGCTTTCATCTTCTGGCTGTACTGATTAACTCTTTGTAATATAATATAATATAATATAATATAATATAATATAATATATATATATATATATATATATATATATATATATATATATATATATATATATATATATTCTTTACAAACATGGATTGCTGGTAATATATATATATATATATATATATATATATATATATATATATTCCTTAAAAGACGTATTGCTGATAATATTTATATGTTTTTCCTTACAACAACCTATTGCTGGTAATATTTTTACTATGAAATTGTATTTCTACAAATACAAAATGTATATCTCAACTTTCATAGTGTTTTGACTTCAGTGTAAGTGTCCACTATTTGTCCATATCTGGGACCCTAACAGGTGCTACCATCCTGGGTCAAGGTGGACCTGGGAACAACAAATGTTAAGAGGTGGTTCCACGCTCCTCAAAACCTACCTATAACGTTAAACCCAGGACGATTTGACTATAATATAAAGCGGACTTATTTCAACCCCCTTTTTTTTTACTATAGTGTAAATCCGAACCGATCCTTAGCTTTTGGGGTCTAGTTTAACCTGGTCAATATCTACGTTTTTTTTTAACCATAGTCTAAAACCGGACCTATGTCTACTTTTTTGAGTTTAGTGTAAAACAAGGCCAAAATCTAACTTTTCGTCTCCACGATAAAACGGACCCATGTCTATCATCTTGGTTTTAGAATAAATCAAATCTATGTGTAGATTTGTGACTATAGTATAAAAACGGACCTGTACCTATTTCTACAATAATAAAGCCCTGTGTACGCGTGTTAGTTCGTTTTTTGATCTCGGCGAATCATAAACATCTTGAAATAACAGGTAGGAACTACTGTAGTTAAACGCGATTAAAAATTAAATCTAATAAATAACTCATTTAAAGTTAAACTTAAATATTTCAAAAACAATTCTTTATTAAAGGTTTAACTTTTCGCTTTTCGTCGTAATTACAAATGATATCGTCAATTAAAACGTAATTAAAACTTAGGCGGGGCACGGTATATTGCTCATATATATATTTTTTTTTTTGCACGCGTACTATGACGTAATCGAAATAATACATAGTTCGGGTTTTCTAATGTTTTTTAAGAGTGACTTTATGTGAAGTGACCCTAAATGATGGTGATTTTAAAAGAAAATAAAAAAAAAATGCGCGCAAGATAAAAAAATAAACTACGGAGATTGGTTGCGTATACGAAGAAAGATTATGCCGAATTAAAGTATCGAATAAAATAATTACATTTTATAACTTTTACGTAGATAGGACGCTGAAGGTAAAAAGCCGGTGGCCCAAAAGGAGGTAGCCTAAAGTCCATCCGATGTACGGCTTCTAGGCTATTTTTAAATATAGGGTAAAATTCAACCCGTGCCTAACTTTTCGAGTATAGTGTAAATTGGACCTATATCTTATTTTTTTTTTATTTTTTTTACTATAACGTAAAACCGGACCTATGTTTAACTTTCAAGAATCTTGTGTAAAACTGGAACGATAATTACCTTTTTTTTCTAGTTTAAACTAGACATATGCTATTACTACACGGTTATATTAATTAACCCAAGCATACTATTGTCCTATAACAAACCTATAAGAAATATGGGTGAGTGTACTTCAGATAATGAAAGCGATGGAACGGTTTATGGGTGTGGTTGAGGTACTTGATGTTATTTTCATTGGAAACTTGAAGAAAACTAAACAAATATATGTTTCCTTGCCGAATCTCGTCTCATGGCCGAACGTTTTGATCTTGTCCGTTTCTGGCCTGTTAGGGAATTCCCCAGAAATAATCCTACAAGTGAGATGCTACATAGGTTTTCGTCGATGGGAAGATAACTTTTACATAGATAGGACGCTGAAGGTAAAAGGTCGGCGGCCCCAAAGCCTTCCGTATAAATGGGCTTAAAGTCCGCCCGAAGCGCGTCTTCTAGTGTAGTTTTAAATATAGGGTAAAATTCAATAGATTTAACATCTCGGAAAATAACATCTCTTGTTTTTTTTTTGTTTTTTGTTTTTTAAATGTGTGACGAGTAACAGGTTGGTGGTACTCATTGCGAAATATCATATAAGAACGTCAGCTTGAAATTCCTTCCTTTTCTATTTGCCTTCTTTTTGTTTTATTATACATTTCCCATAAACCATGACGTTTTACATGTCAAAATAGCCAGGGTCGGGAGACGCCATCCTACTAACCATCAACAGAAAGTTACTGTTCAACAGCATCTCACGCCGCACAGCAATAGACAAGAAGCAACGGCAGAACTACTTTGGGGAAATGTATTGTAGCAACTGTATTTAATTTGGCAGCCGAAGGTGTCGGGTAGCTGATGGGGTTGGCTAAGGGAGTAAGGAAATTTTCCGGTGTGGTAGTAGGGTAAGCGTCCATTGTGATTCCTCTGAGGGTTCGAATTCCGCCTTCACTGCCGTCATTCCAGCTTGGCACCACTGCTTACTTTTCAGCGCCAAAAGTACATCTGTTTCCCGCCCTTTTACAAAATTTAGACGGAATGGCGCGAAATAACTGACACTTTCCTCACAGGACGTTTACATTGTGTATTTTGGCGAACCATAAGTGTGTGTATACATGACCACTAACTGGTATATATTGCTTTGTATTTTCGACATTATCTTTATATGTGTGTGGTTGTGTGCGTGTGTTTCCGTCTGTGTTATTGTATAATTGCTTAAGATCTGGTTTCCTTTGTGTGTTTGTATGGGTCTATGTTTTCTTGGATAGCGGCTAATGTTGAGGAACCGGAGAGCCGAGTTCGAATTCTAGTCGAATTAATTACATTGACTACCGGCTAATAACTTTGGGAAAGGTATGGACACACCTCTTCTCTTCACCCCCAGCTATGGGTAAATATCAGGAGAGATAGTGTCCTATAGTCTTGGGTGGAAATCTGTTCATTTATTGTCCTTTTCCACACCTCGCCTCACTAAAATTTCACATCCACTTTAAACTTTTCCCCAGCAAATATTTTGAGAAAAACGTTTCATTTTCAGAGGATTTTTTTTTTTTATGAAACCTTGGAGAATTCCAGTAAGATATCTTTAATAATCTTTTTAAACCTTAATATAATAATTGGTCAATTTTGCTATTACACACGGTATATATATATATATATATATATATATATATATATATATATATATATATATATATATATATATATATATATTCAAAAACATTAGCTCGGGGATGAAACAGAGCTTGATTCTTTAATTCAATTTAAATTTAATAATTATATTGAAGTTTTTGATTCCTGTTTTTGAAACATGAGAACACTTATGTAGCGAATGAATCATAATTTTTAAAAATAATTATAATTTTGGCTCTAATTTTTATTTTAAGCACTGTTTTTTAAAGATAAAAACAAAAAAATACTAAAGAACTTCGGATTATCTATCTAACGTGTTCTTTCCTATTTTTCTATATATTTGCAAACATACACACACACACATACACACAAGCACACACACACGCACAAACACACACACACATATATATATATATATATATATATATACATATATATATATATAGGCACGGTACTTATTGAAAGTGCTTAATATCAGTGATAAAGCTAACATGTTCAGTTGTATGGATATGAGTTTGTAACCCTGGGTTTTACGCTTTGGCGATCATCAGACAAAAACGTGAAACCCTGAGTTACAAATTCATATCCATACATATATATATATATATATATATATATATATATATATTAGTTGTATATATATATATATTTAGATGCATATACATATACATATATTTAGTTGTATATATATATATATATATATATATATATATATATATATATATATATATATATATATATATGAGAAATGAAAAAAAGGAAACTAAAAAAAACAACATTTTAAATTAAATCACTTAGCATCTTGTGTAGTTTACAACGGTGAAAATGAGCTTGAGGAGACTAATTTGTCATTCGACGATAAAATGTCCTCAAGAAAATGTTAGCTTGTTAGAATCGAGGAAATATCTAATTGTCAGATCTGAGATATGGTATGTTTATTAAAGGCAAGTCTTATCAGCCATATCCGGTAACGTACAAACCAGATCTAGAACAATTTGAATCGTAATGATTACTGCCGTCGCAATAATCGTTAACTTACTAATCATTTAAATAGATAAAACACAACACACATGGCGTGAAGATTTCCTTCAAACATGAAACAGATTTCTTCGTTTGGTGTTGACTTCAATAGTTCATGATTCATATAAATGTCGAATTTAATATTTCATGATTCATATAACCTCAATTTAATGACATAAGGTGAATATCTGGGTTTAATTTTATAAACACCTCTTCTATTTTAGGCTAATACATTCCCCCCCCCCCTTCGTCTCGGGCATTTCGTCTGACTGAAATATTGAAACGGATAAATTCTGTATCAATTTTTCGAAAGCTGTTAATGTTAAATTTTTCATTCTATCACGAACTCAGTCTGTACCCCAGGGTTGAATAAGTCTGATGTAGTTTTCGTCGGTTGAAATCGATATAGCCATTAAAGCCAATTTTAGATTTTGTTGCGTAATATTATTTATACGACGCTCTGTTATAATTATTTTTTATAATCATATATATATATATATATATATATATATATATATATATATATATATATGTACAGAGACAGACAGACAGAAAGATAGAGGGAGAGAGATCTATATAGAGAGAGATATATAGAGAGATGAACAGAGCAAAGTACAGATAGATAGATAGGAACCAGAATTATATATATATATATATATATATATATATATATAGTTTATGAAAAACTAGGTAATCCGTATGAGTAAACCTAAGGAGGATAAAATCCAGAGAGCTCAATGTAAATGCAGAGCAAATAATTTAAATAAAAACAGACCACTTTAAGTTTCCAATGTAATAAATTCTTTCACCACAGCCCTTTTAAAAGGACTGCGGATCATCAGACTTTACTTCCAAACAAAAAATGAAAAGAAAATTTACACATTTTTGACGGGCTGTATTAAACATATGTAAAATAACGAAGTGAGGAAGTGAGTCGGGGAGAAGACATGAGTCAGGTAGCAGATATTGAGACATTTAAACGGTTAACTTAATGGAAGTTATATATTGATATCGAAGGGGTAGAAAAGAATAAACCCATAGAGAGAAAAAGAGAGAAGGAAGTTGAGAGAAGATGACACTAATTTTCTTTGTAAAAAGAAGCTAGAAACAGAAGCTGTTATTTTGCTTTACTTTGAAAGTGTACATCAGTATATATTAAGTTGGTGCAAAAATCATATTGTTTTCTCACATATGTTACTATGTGAGAAAACGACATTATTTTTGCACCAACCTAATAACTTCCGATAATTTAAACGTTTAAATGTGTCAATATCTGCTAAATCACTCATGTCTTCTCTCTTCCCGCTCACTTCGTTAATTTTCATCTGTTTAATACGGCCTGTCAAAAATGTGTAAATTTTGTTTTCATTTTTTGTTTGGAAGTAAAGTCTAATGATCCGCAGTCCTTTTAAAAGGGCTGTGGTGAAATAATTTATTACATGGAACCTTAAAGTGGTCTATTTTTATTTAAATTATACACAGATATATATATATATATATATATATATATATATATATATATATATATATATATATATTAGTAACTATACTCGATTGGGAAAAAAGCCCGGATGAAGCAATTCGCAAATATAAATTATTTATCGAAAGAAATTGGTATCTGGGGAAAAAAGTGGAAAAAAAGAGAAACATACGAGGAGGGTGAAAAATCGTCCAGTTCCTTAATTTAAAGTCCAAAGAAAAAAAAACAATGGAGTAAATTAGATAAAACGTAAAGTGTTCAATACGATATGCAGAGCAGAAAATAAAAACGTCCTAAAGAGCCAGGAACTACCTACCTAGGTTTCAGAGTAAACTGAGCAGAAACTGAAAAGTGGACAAAATAATTGGAACACTTGTTAAATTCATCAAACCTACAAATTCATTATGAATTTTTAGGTCTGATGAATTGGATCGTGATTACGATTCCAATATAAATTATAACCATGGAATATTAGTGTTTGAGTCTTTTATATTGTATTCTTACTCTGTCTTGGACATTTAGTTCTACCTGGATTCTATCCTCTTCGGAATTTATGCATATATATATATATATATATATATATATATATATATATATATATATATATATATGAAGTCAAAAGAAAAAAATAAAATATAGCGAACAGGTTTCATCATCTGATGAACTTTATCAAGGAAAATTGCAGGATTTAATTTACACGTATTTATAAACAAAACTAAAAAAAATCGTTAGAAAATAGTTAAGTTTGATATCTTGTTAAAATTTGAGATCATTTGAGCAAGAATTGGCTATTTTAGTTTGCTACAAAATGATTTCAGTTTTATGGGGAAACACTATATATATATATATATATATATATATATATATACACACATATATATATACATATATATATATATATATATATATATATATATATATATATATATAGATAAATAAAGAAATATAGTCTTAAGGTGTGCTATATTTATGGAATAAAGTGCACAATATCAGAGATAGAGCGTGTGTAAATATAAAAGTGAACATAGAAGTCAACACTTAGAGGCGACAGTCTGTTTCATGCTATATGCAATCGTCAGGCCATATATATATATATATATATATATATATATATATATAAATATATATATATATGTATGTATGTATGTATGTATGTATGTATTTCAAACTAAATAATCATAACTCAAATAATGATCCCGTTCGTCTTGATATTTCATATATATCTCGATGCCTCTAGGAAGAGGATCAGATTTATCTATCGATTTGTATCTGTCTGTTAATATATATATCTATATCTATATCTATCTATCTATCTATCTATCTATCTATATATATATATATATATATATATATATTCATCTCACTTGGTAGGTTCACATCTGTCAGTAAATCTTCATTACTAAGAATATTTGATGTGTGACAAACAATATCAGAAAAAAATGGGCTGTCCGAATATGTTTTTGCATGACAAACGTATACAAATACAAATAAAGATTTACCATGTTTTATTACAATGTTCATATCTATCTATCTATCTATCTATCTATCTATCTATCTATCTATCTATCTATCTATCTATCTATCTATCTATCTATCTCTACCTATCTGTTTTTCTATCTGTCTATCTCGCTCTCCTTCTCTCTCATTCTCTCTCACTCTCTCTCTCTCTCTCTCTCTCTCTCTCTCTATATATATATATATATATATATATATATATATATATATATATATATCAATCTCTACATGTATCTATCGATGAAAATATATCAGTTTGTTAATCTATATTTCTATTATTGAGTCTATCTCTCTTTCTATATATATATATATATATATATATATATATATATATATATAATCTCTTCATCTAGCTATCTGTCTGTCTCTATCTATCTCTGTCTATTTATATATGTAAGTGTGTCTGTGTGAGAAAGAGAGGGTATGCGAATATATATATATATATATATATATATATATATATATATATATATATATATATATATAATCTTTTTTAATTGTACAATTTACTCATTGTAAATTAATATGTTAGTATAGTATTTTAATTATTATTAATCTCCCAACTTTGGAGAATATATATATATATATATATATATATATATATATATATATATATATATATATATATATATATATATATATATATATATATATCCGGTTTTCCACCGATGTATTCATAATATAACATTCTCTTCTATCTATCTATCTATCTATCTATCTATCGCATGATGTTAATATCTATCTATCTATCTATCTAAATTGCTCTTATATCTTTTCTACAATCTTACCTATCTAATCTGTGTTTGTTCATATTTAACTCATAGTAAAAAAGAAAATCCTTAACTTTAGGTGTGCATTTCTCAATCTTTCTTCCTTCTCTCCTTCTATTTCCCCTTCTGTCTCTCTCTCTTTGTCTCTCTGTCTCTCTCTTTCTCTCTCTCTCTCTTTTTTCCCTCTCTCTAGATCTTCGAATTCTTCGACGGGTGCAGTCTTTTCACTCTCCTTACACACGTACCCAAAACTCGACCTATTCCCTGAAAATCGGTACCGCGCGCCGCTCTCTCCCTCTCTCTATGTTTCTCTCACTCTCTCTTTCTGTCTACATCACCTCCCACCTTCCTCTGCGACAATCGTCCTCGTCGTCGTCGTATGGGTTCTCTGTTGAGGTGGACGTGTAACCTCCCCCGGCGCAAATCTCATCACTTGAAGCCGCTGGCAAAATTGGTGATTTGATTTAGGATACTTATAAAATCCACTTCAGACGAGAGAATTATATTACCTGTATTGCTCAGGGGATATCTAACCAGAACACAAAATATCAGGGGAGGGCAAGAGATGAGAAACAAATATCACGCGCGTGCACTCACACACACACACACACACATAGATACATACATACATACATACATACATACATATATATATATATATATATATATATATATATATATATATATATATATTGTTTGAATGTGTGCTACGCAAGTATAATACCACCAACAGAAATGCGTATTTGTGATTGCCTATGTGGAGGCAAAGGAACTGATACGAACCGCGACGTAATCATATTCAAATTTTGCTTACATATTTGAGTAAGTTTTCAGAGATAATATTTTACATACAAAAGAAATATAGGAAATTTCGCCAGCATATATAGGCACTCGGATATATATATATATATATATATATATATATATATATATATATTTATATTTATACAAACACACACACACACACACATATATATATATATATATATATATATATATATATATATATATATGTATGTATGTATACCGGGTGGAACAGCAAGAATGACCAAATTGTGTAACAGTAAAATTGTCCAGTTGTTAGATTAAGGTTTGAACCTTTGTATCTTAGAAATGATTAAAGATATCTTACTGGAATTCTCCGAGGTTTTGATAATACTATTAAACTCTAATTTGAGCAATAAGAATATTACTCTCTAAGCTTAACAGAAGAATCGTGATAAAATCGATCATAAACGAAAATGACATGTTCACCATTAATTACTCATAGCTAAGGATCGGAAACTCATGAAGGATTGAAATCGAATACAAATATATATAATATATATATATATATATATATATATATATATATATATATATATATATATATATATATATTATTTCAGGATCCTTTTCCAACTTATTCAAGATCATTTCCGCCCTCTGTAACCTTCGACCTTTCTATCCTGGTGCAACAAGTTGCCTCACACGTTTCACGTACGATTTCATTTTCAAGTCTTTTTTCAATGCTCTTTGGACTGTCATAGCTGAAACTCCTCTCTCACGTGCCAAACTTCATATGGATTGATTTGGATCTTTTCTAATTAATCCCTAATTAATCTGTAAGTGGAAATGATAAGCCTGTTGTAATTTTCTGACCAGTTTTCCTCTCTACTATTCCTTCTTTTTTGAAATTATTCGCCGTTCTCTTGATGGATCTTGAATGGCCTTTTTAGATTGAAGCCAGAGTATGAATGTTGGTACCATTACTGAAGGCCTGAATGATCTTTTTCTTCACAGAATTGCTCATTTGGAAAGACTGTGGGGCTGACACAAAACGATTTTAACCTGTTCTATTTCTGGCTGAATAATTCAAATGGTGTCAACATGGCTAAACGTCTTGTCTGAAAACCTGGAAAAAAGAAACTCAATTAGTTTCGTGGGGTTTTAGATGTTAAAAAATTTATGGGATGGACAATGACACAACTTGGACAATTTTCTGTTACATTAATTCTATCTATCTATCTATCTATCTATCTATCTATATATATATATATATATATATATATATATATATATATGTGTGTGTGTGTGTGTGTGCATTTAGGCAGCAATCCTTCTTTCATGCACCTTTCATTGAAAACTACAGACAAGGTCAAATACGTTGTAGTGTGGCCTATATAATTATTATATAAAATTATTAGATCGCATGACGAATTGTTTAGAAAACTAAATAAAAGGATCTTGTCTGCCGTTTTCAGTGATATGTGTATGAAAAATGATTTCTGCGTAAATATACAAATTTAAATGATATGGCAGCCAACAAAGCAAGTGACACTATAACTTTCAGAAAAAAAATCTTGTTCTACGACAAATAGCCAAAGCTTAGAACGAACCCCAACCTATAAATAATGAAATCCAAAACCATATTGCAGTACTAAAAACACTTTAACCGAAAGTGAATATAATGAAGCACAATACCACATCAACATAAGTATTAATAATGATAAACTTGACTATCGACAAATAATTTCAAAAAATCTGCAACTTGTACAAAGGAAATATTCTACTTCCCAACAACCATGATAAATATATAAACCTATCAACTCACATATTAACAGATGATCAAAAGGAATTTCTAAATCTAGGACCAAATTGCTATCTCCAACTTAAATTTGACCTTCTCACAAAGAAGACTGAAATTGAAATCTTACATCAATCATTATGTCAACTGGAAAAGGACAAATAAATATTACTCCATCCAAACCTCAAAGATCTTCTCAAGGTAGAAGGTCTAAAAGATTATATTCCAAATAATAGAAACAAGAACATTCCAACAAAACTCAAAATTGCTGCTACAGAATTAAAAAAAACCAACTCCAATATAATCATCAGAAAAGCTGATAAATCCAATATTTACGTAATTTTGGATAAATTGGATTATCACAAAAACCTCAGCACCTCATTGAAGATCGTTCTAAATTTATTAAATTGAATAAGAACAATACTGAATCTCTAAAGAAATATGTTAATAAACTCATGACATCAAACAATGCTGTTGCAGGATCCTTAAAAATAAACAAAATTATTGGAGATTACCAACCTGGCTACTTATACGGTAATGTTAAAATACGCAAACCAGGATACAAATTACAACCTATCATTTCTCAGAGTCCAACATATATATACTAACTATCAAAATTTCTCAGTGATATTATTACTCCATATCTCCCTATTAACTAAAGCATTAAATCTACCCTAAATTCCTCCAAATACTTAAAAAGCACAAAATTAAAAACAAACCACGGCATTCTTGCGTCACTTGACGTAGAGAATTTATTTACTAATGTTCCCGTCTCCGAAAATATTTATATTATCATTAATTGGGTGTATAAAAATAATTTAATTCCACTTCTATCAATCCAACCCAATATTTAAAGAAAACTATTGCTCGCTTGCATTAGTAGAGTTCAATTTTATAGCCAGAATGGTACTATTTACACACCAACTGATGAAGTATGGGAAACCCTCTCGGTCCTTTCTTCTCCAATTATTAAATGTCCTATGTTGAAAACATGGTTTTTACTAAAGTTATTAAACCTAAAATATATGTTCGTTATGTAGACGATATTTTTTTATTTTAGTTGAAAACAAAACGGAAATAGAAAATCTGAAAGCTACATGTCGACAAAATTCCGTCTTAAATTTTACTTATGAACTTAGTGAAAAAAATAACCTTCCTTTCTTAGATGTTCTCATCGATTTTAGTAATAATACTTTTAAAACTTCTGTTTATAAAAAAAAAAAAAACTAATAAAGAGTCTTGCCATCTTAATTTCTCTAGTGAATGCCCTCTTAGATATAAAATAGGTGTTATTAAAAATTTCCTCACGAGATCGCACGAGAACTCATCCTTTCGCACGCTTTTTTAAAAGAATTAAACAATGTAAAACAAACGCAAATTAATAACGGATTTCCTAATCAATTGTTGGATTTCCATATTAGGTATTATCTGTCTAAGGTAGCTAATAGCAACGGCGAGAATAGAAACATAAACAATAATATTAATATTTTTTTTTATAAAAATCAGATGAACTAAAATTATAAACAGGATGAATGCAGAATTAAGAACATTATAAAAAATGCATAACACCAGTTGAAAATAACAAAAAAAAAATTAGATTAATTATTTATTGCAAAAAATTTAAAGCCTCTAACCTTATAGTTAAAAATAATATTTCACCTCCTAGAACAAAATTAAATAGGGAAATATTATATACAAATTTAAATGTCTATTAAGGAATTGTATTCCAGATCAATGAAAATTCGTAAATAATTATATAGGCCATACTACAACATGTCTGGCACGCAGACTCACTCTACTCCTTTCTGACAATAGCTCAATTAGATCTCATTTAAATATTCATGGGGACCTACCGGAACTATTCGTAACATACTTGTTGAAAACACTAATATAATAGCATCATCTTCATGCAAAAAAGGCTAAAAATAATGGAAGCCTTATTAATAAAAGCAAACAAACCAACACTTAATAATATTAACTTCGAACATGGACATAATATCTTGACCGTGTTTTGAAAAATGAAAATATTTTATAAAACATTCATACAACAAACTATTTCTTAATTTAACAGTTAAAATAGAATCCTTGAAAATGTCTAAATGTATAGCCGAAAGCGATCGGATAAAAAGAATATTCGGACAGTTTTTCTATAATCTATCATCCGAAAAGAAAAAAAAAATTATTAGATCGCATGAGAAATTGTATAAAACACTAAATAAAAGCACCTTGTCTTTTGTTTTCAATGAAATTTAATATTTCCAATAAGTAAAATACTTTGATGTATTGCAAAACAAATTTAAATTGATTGTAATTTTTTTCCTTTTGTTTTTTTTTTTTTTTGGCATCGCTAAAAATCGCTGATTTTAGCCAACGTAATTTTCTTAATTAAAGAACATTTTCTGATTAAATACGCGGAATTTCTTTCCTTTGTGTATATTATTGTTCTTTAATTAATATTAATACATCCGCTTGTTCTTTAAAACATAACACAACAAACGCATTTTCTTACACAGAACAACCAAATCCATATAACTCTGTAAAAATAAAATCAATGGTGGATTTTACACTGTTTCCATATCATGAACAGAACTCCTCTTCTAAAATTATCCTATTATTATTATTATTATTATTATTATTATTATTATTATTATTATTTTTATTTTCTTTGCTTTCTGGAGTTTACACATTTCTTTCCGGGTCCCACCCAGGGACCTAAGGTTAGAAATGGCATCATGACACTTTTCACTGACAAAAAAAAAAAAAAAAATAAATAAATAAAATAAAATAAAATAAAAATTACATAGATGAAGCCCTTCGTAAAGTGTGGGCTGTACTTGTCAGAACAATTTTTTGTATCTCCTTGAGGCATGGGCTTCCTACTTTAGTCTACTTGAATCTTTTTTCAACCAGTCCTAGGGCTCCAACTACAACAGGGGTTGTTGATGTTCCCATATGCCACATTTTCGAGATTTCTATTTCAAGGTCCTTGTATTTTGACAGCTTTTTGACTATCTTCAAAGATACATTGCAGTCAGCAGGGACTGCCATATCAATAAGGAGGCACCGTTTTTGTTTGTGGACTTTAATAACAATATCTGGGGGGTTGGCTTTGATTGTTCTGTCAGTGTGAATTGTGTAGTCCCATAGAATTGTAACAGATCCTATCTATTATTATTATTATTATTATTATTATTATTATTATTATTATTATTATCTATTAAAATTATCAGCCAAATCACGTTGAAACATTAGTTCCCGTTTGATCACAAAAGTTAAGCAACGTCGAGCCTAGTTAGTAGCTAGCTGGGATCACCGCTTTCGAGTACCAGGTGCTGTAAGCTTTTATGACTGGGAATTGTTAATGAAAGTGCCGTGTTCCAATTCCAGTTGAGTTCTTTATATTCACTAACGCTAACCTCTAGGAGAGTAAATAGTCGCGCCTTCTCGGGCTAACATTCTCAGCTGACATTAAATGGAGAAAAAAAACCCTACATTGAATCCTTTTGTTATGTCAGCGGTTAAAATGTTGGTTCAAATGTATCGCTCAACACCATTCTCCTCGTCGACATCTATCTTAAATATCTATAAATTTACCATTCGTCCATGGTGAGACTATTTCCGCTACATATAGCTTTTGCTATATATTTATAGATTCTTGATAAAATCCAAAGAAGAATTATTTAGTCTTGACGTCACGGTATCAGTCTTTTAATCACTGCCATAAAGTTGCTTTACTGTGTCTTTCATGGTAATTGTTCGGATCAGTTCTTTGTGATGGTTAATTTCGTCCAGTTAACTGATGTTTTCTGCCACGTTTAGAGATTGTAAATACTCGTTGGAGCTAGTTTTTAAAATTGTTGTTTTATTCCTCCCTCGCCATATTCAGTGAATTGTACATAAGGTGACTAATTAATATTTTCATAGAGACAATGAGGTATTATGGTGGATGTAGTAAGAAAAGTAAGTATGATTGCGTTGTTTTGGCGTAAGGAATATTGTATATTTGTTCAGTTAACTGATGTTTCTGTCACATTTAGTGATTCGGGGGTGTTTTATTACTAATATTATCTTGTTTAGTTTCTTGTAAATAGTTTTGTTTAGATTTTGTAAAAACTCGTTGGGTCTAGTTTTAAAATTGTTTTATTTCCCCTCCCCACCACATGCAATGAATTGTACATATGACGACTAGTTAGGACTTTCATAGAGACAATGAAGTATTATGGTGGATGTAGTAAGAAAGGTAATTAAAATGCGTTGTTTTGGCGAAAGGAATATTTGTTTGTATATTTCGGTCAGTGATTGTTGTTAGCTAAGTTTAACATTTATGGCAGAAGAAAAACGTCCCCCACTCCATTCTCCATTTTGGCCCTGTGCCACATTTCGTAAACAAATTACAAATAAATATCACTCTTCGCTATGTATGTTCATTAGTTCCTTTTCATTCTGTCCCCCATTTTTCTTTGGTTTAATTCCCCATCCCCTTCCTCAGTGGGTGGTTAGTGTTGTCAGTTCTCGGGTGTATACGAGGCGCCTTTCGTTTCGGCTGTGTTTTTCGTATTTCTTAGAATAACGTATGAAAAAATCTATCTATCTATCTATCTATCTATCTATCTATCTATCTATCTATCTATCTATCTATCTATCTATCTGTATTAGGTTGGTGCAAAAATAATGACGTAATAATGTCGTTTTTTGACGTATTTTTAACGGGAAAAAACGACATTATTACGTCATCATTTTTGCACCAAACTAATACATATATATATATATATATATATATATATATATATATATATATATTATTTGTATGCGTGTTTGTGCGTGTGTGCATTTGATCTGATGTGCTGTTACTCATTCAGTAACAAAGAAGTGTTAATGAAATTTCTCGAACATTCAGGTCGGTAAATGTAATTAATACAATTTATTCCAAAAACTGATCATTTAATTAAAATAACGTATAAACAGAAAATATACCAAATAATTTCCGGACGTAATCCATTTCATTATATATATATATATATATATATATATATATATATGAAATGAAAATAAAAATAAAATATGAATGGACAATTTCGACAATTATTTTAAAACACTTTCTTATGTTTATATTAGGTTGGTGCAAAAATAATATCGTTTTTTGACGTAGTTTTTAACGTCAAAAACGATATTATTTTTGCACCAACCTAATACATTCTTTTTTATAGATACAAATATTTAAGTAAATGCTCTGTTTATAATAAACAACATTTACCGGCCTGAATGTCCGAGAAATTTTTAAAGAAAATATTCGTACTATGACACGAATCGAACCTGCATCCTGTACGTAACCATTATATAGCCTGACATGCCTTTAACCGATTGGGCCACAGAGGAGCATTCAATTAATTAGCCAAGTCGATTTTACTGTCTTTAAGCTACAATCGTCCATGATTCTCTCACGTACATTCCTATCTGCTAATGGCGTATCCAAATGTAAACAAATGACGTCACTCATTATGAAAGTCCGACAATTATTTGAAGACATGTTTTATGTTTATACATTCTTTTTATAGATACAAATATTAAAGTAAATGTTCTGTTTATAATAAACAGTCTTGAACAACATTTACCGGCCTGAATGTCTGACGTCATTTGTTTACAGTAGGATACGCCATGTACATTCATATCTGCTCATGCTCAAATACTTAAAAGCACAAAATTAAAAACAAGTCACGGTATTCTTGCGTCACTTGACGTAGAGAATTTATTTACTAATGTTCCCGTCTCCGAAAATATTGTTATTATCATTAATTGAGTGTATAAAAATAATTTAATTCCACCTCCATCAATCCAACCCAATATTTAAAGAAAACTATTGCTCGCTTGCATTAGTAGAGTTCGTTTTTATAGCCAGAATGGTACTATTTACACCCCAACTGATGTGCCTCTCCAATCATTATATGTCCTATGTTGAAAACATGGTTTTTACTAAAGTTATTAAACCTAAAATATATGTTCGTTATGTAGACGATATTTTTATTTTAGTTGAAAAGAAGAAAGAAATATAAAATCTGAAAGCCTCATTTCAACAAAATTCCGTCCTAAATTTTACTTATTTACTAATGTTCCCGACTCCGAAATTATTGATATTATCATTAATTCGGTGTATAAAAATAATTCCACCCCCATCAATATATATATATATATATATATATATATATATATATATATATATATATATATAAACTTTATTTCAATCTTTCATGAGCTTCCGATTCTTAGCTATGATTAAGTAATGATGAATATGTCATTTTCGTTTATGATCGATTTCATCACGATTCTTCTGTTAAGCTTGGAGAGAAATTATACATTCTTATTGTTCAAAGTATAGTCCAATAGTGTTATAAAAACTGCGGAGAATTTCAGGAATTCATGGGTAGATTTAATGCTATAGTTAATAGGGAGATATGGGATAATAATATCTTTGAAACTATTGATATTATCATTAATTCGGTGTATAAAAATAATTTAATTCCACCTCCATCTATCCAACCCAATATTTAAAGAAAACTATTGCTCGCTTGCATTACTAAAGTTCCTTTTTATAGCCTGAATTGTATTATTTACACAGAAACTGATGGAGTAAGTATACACACAGAGATATCCAATCATTCAGACAAGGGATGGTAGCGTCTTCATTTTTATTAACTTTTCTGTGCCTTTAAAATTCAGTAAATTTTAAAAAATAAGTTACTCCAAAACTCGCTTGAGGATGAAATGGAACTAATGTTTTTAATTTAATTACAAAATTAAATTTGAAGCTTCCATTTTAGCTTCCATTTTTGAAACATGGTCATTACTGTGTAGCGAAAAAAACACATTTTAAACTAGTTAATTTATAATATATATATATATATATATATATATATATATATATATATATATATATATATATATATATATATATATATATCTAAATGGACCCTAGTAAGAGCTCAGTGCATTTATTATTAGTGAGCAAATAATTAGCGCATAACAAAATCCAAAATTACCTCATATGTGGAATCGGCGTATTTCACCCGTCGAAAACTTCATCAAACCCGGTATAAACTGAGTGACAGCTACAAAAATAAAACTCAGACAGAATTTATCCATTTTAATGTTTCAGTCAGACGAAAGGCATGACGCAGTGGTCAGGGGATAGTGGTTGGTATTAGTCTTAAAGAGAAGAGGTTTTATAAAATTAAACCCAAATATTAACCTTATGACATTAAATTGGGGTTATATGAAGAATGAAATATTAATTTGAAACAAAGAGAGGGACAAAAGTCGGTTTAAAAAAGAAATTTAAATTATATTGTTAAAGTTGTTTAAAATACAAAATCATACTCAAAATACTCTTCCAAAAACAAGTTATATTTAAACATAAGATATATTTAAATAAATTAAAAATAAGTGCTATTTAGATAATTTATATTAAAATTAAATAAAATTATATTTAAAAAAAATATATATGTACATAATATAAAATCAGTAGGTCATATTAAAGATAAAAGTATTTAGAAATAAAAATTTAATATAAAATAAATTACTCATTTAGAAATAAAAATAAAAGAAACGATAAATAATGTTTTTAATTTTAAAGATGAATTAAATAAAAAAAAACAAGTTATATTTAAAAATATAAAGTTATACATAAAAACATAAAGTTATTCTTAAAAATACAAAGTTATATATAAAAAACCTAAAATATATAGATAAAGGGTAGGTGGTACAAGGAAAGAGAGTTCTTAGAATAGGGGAAAATTATAAGATATAAATAATATGGTCACTACTTTGTTTGCATAGTTATCACAGCGTTTCGGCGGTTGTACACTCCGGCCTTCATCAGGTGGTTGGAATGACGAACTGAAACGTTTATTTTGCTCGCTGAGGTAGACTGTTCTTAGTTATCTCCTGT
>OZ010599.1:28262181-28267181 GCA_963932145.1 Acanthosepion lycidas
ATATATATATATATATATATATATATATATGCAGTACACCCTATTGTTTCTGGCACATTTTTAATCATATATATATATATATATATATATATATATATATATATATATATATATATATATATATATGGAGAAATATAGTCTTAAGATGTGCTATATTTATGGGAAAAGTGCTCAATATCAGAAACAGAGCCTGTGTAAATATAAAAGTGAACAGTGAAATCAACAGTTAGATGCGACAGGTTTCTAATGCTAGATGCAATCGGGCCTGACGATTGTGTCTAGCATGAAACAGCCTATCTCCTCTAAGTGTTGACTTCAATGTTCACTTATATATATATATATATATATATATATATATATATATATATATATATATATATATATATATATATTGCATTAGGGCAGCAGATCATTATTTAAACATTCATTGTCAAATGATCAATCATAATAGACATTCATTGTCTATTATATTTAACAATATGTTTATATAGGGTGCGATGGATAAATTGTCTAAATTACGTAAAAATGATAATAATTCTGACATCTCATTTTAAAGGATATATTTAGAAACATTACACAAAAATATATTGGTAATATATAAATTTATTCGTTAAATCGCCATTGTCTTCAGCCTCGGCCTCCATACGATTTCGAAATCTCCTGTGTCTTTTCTGGACTGTCTCCTTGTTTAAGTTGCCTTATTCATTACCTTCAGTTCATGTTTGCTTCTATAATGAGTTTTGTTGGTCTCTCGCTCAACTGCTCCCCACAGAAAATAGTGAAAGGTGGGATGCAGTCTGGGAAGTTAAGAGTCCAGCTGTAAGGTCATTGTGGTCGCAGAAATTGTCTGTCACCCATGGTTATCTGATATGGTGCAGAATCCTGTTGCCAGAAATAGCTTCTTCCAGAAACCACCCTCTTGACCCAGGGCATCACTACCTCCTCAACGCACTTGTTGTAGTTCTCCTTGTTGAGTTTGTGGCCCTCACCAACACACTTGGGATTTCTTTTCTTATACAAAACGGAGATATTCCGAGCTGCCGTACCTTCGTAATCTACATTAGACTCATCCAACTCTTTCTGAATCCTTTGCACTGTCCTCAGATTGACACCCACTCAGAAGAGTTCGTATTGGAACTTCCGGCCTGAATAACAAGCAGTACAGCATATTGTTTCCAAATTTATGGCGAAGTGAATTGCGTCATTGTGCTCTTTTTCAAACAGACCGTGTCCACCTTACCTATACTGTGTAGTTGACTAAACCTTCTATATTCTTGCAGTTGGACGAACCAGTCAGCGACTGGAGACACGAATTAGTCAGCATGTTCGTGCCAGTATAAGATTTACGTCATTCTTTGAGATTATCTTACTCTGCACATGCTTCTACCATTGGCCAGCACTTGCTTTATAAAATAGACTGTGCGGGTAAATATATGAAGCATTCTTTCACAGTTTTGCACAGAGCCTGGTCCCTCTCATCAGTTATTTCTGCTTGAAGCGGTCCACATTAAAGTAGATGAAGCGTCTCCGTGTAAACAGGAGCATTTCATTCGCTCCCTTAGTCTTTTAAGAGGTTCGTGAGTACTATTTTTCTATTTTGTACGATCTTGGAACTATTTATTTTATTCATAAATTATTTTAACAATAAATATATTTTAATCAGGTTGCATAATTTTCTCTCTTCAACTCTTTCTTTTCCCATTACTGTGTGAATAGTATTTGTCTGTTTTTTTCATCAAAAACTACGCCAACATTTTCCTTCCAACGTCTACGGAATTATGCACGAATACGCACACAGAGACAAAAACAAGTGCATACACATACACCAATCTAGCACACACACACACACACACACACACACACACAGAGGCACGCGCGCGCGCATATATATATATATATATATATATATATATATATATATATAAGTGATAGAAAGTAGGAGGATTTGAGATAATTATAATTAAGTAATTCATCGAGTCTAGAAGAAACCTCAACAGAATGCAGAAAGCACTGGACGGCCGTTTCATCCTATATTTAGGACTGATCAGCAGTGAGAGTTACGTTATTAGGTAAATGTCATTCCAACTGCTCCAAAAGGCCTTGCTGACGAAGAGGTAGCGAATCAGACTGGATATTGCGCCACTCGATCACATACTCCGTGGTGGAACTCATCCAAGTTTCTCTTTTACCCATAGGACTGTGCCACCTACGTACCCCGACTACTATCACCAAGCTGCTCTATCCAGAGCACTAAAAGCCGGTTATATTGTTTACCAAATGAGCTTTCAAATTAGAAAACATCAGTACTGGTTTGAGCGAGAGGGAAATGGTCTTCGCTAGGTCGAGTTTCTCAAGACAGGCTGCGCAAAATGAATACCTCTCCGCTTTTCAATCTGGTCACGTGAGCAGTTACATGGGGAACACACACACACACACACACACACACACACACACAGAGGCACACGCGCGCGCATATATATATATATATATATATATATATATATATATACTTTATTTGTCGCTCTGTTTTTCACACTCTTTCTCTTTCTCTCTCGATATATATGTATACATGTATACACACAAATATATATATATATATATATATATATATATGAACATATATATATATATATATATATATATATGAACATATATATATATATATATATATATATATATATATATATATATATATATATATATATATCTTTACTGGTTACGTGGGCGAAACGAGTCCTAGAAGGAAAAATGACTTCGTATAGTTATAAATCGGTAGCTATTTTTATTTTATGTTCTGTGGTATTAAGTCCGTGTTATATATATATATATATATATATATATATATATATGAAAATTTCTTACAGCTAACTTGTAGAAAGGACAATATTTATAGATATAAATGACAAAAGTAAAAATGTAGTAGTTGCTGACGCTTTTCGCCCAATGTGGATTTTCTCAAAGCAAAAAAACGAAATGAATTTAATTCAAGAAATTAACTAATAATAACAAAAGACAGAATGTTCTTAGCAACTGGAGGAATGTAGAGAACGCAATTTTCATATTGTTAACTGAAAATTACGTCAGTTATTGTCACGTGTGGAGAATATTGTCATTATAACTGTATTGGCGGATTCAAACATATTTAGATTTTACGATATTCTTGTATACATTTGTTGGAAGAGCAGTAATTTTGTTAAGAAAGGTGAAATAAGGAAAAAAACCTGGGCGTAGATTAATATTTGGGTAATATTCTATGGCGGCACTCTCTATAATTTTCCTTCTGGGTGAGTTATTTTCTTTTTTTTATGAGTGTAGCATTCTTAAAATCAAAATTATGGTTGAATTTATTTCTATGTATGACTAGGGCATTAGCTAAGTTGTTTTTTTGTGAGGTCTCCTTTGTGCTCATAAATGCGTTTTTTTTTTTTTAATTTTACTTGTTTCTGTTTGGGAAGAACAGTTTTCGCAATTTATATTATAAATGCCTGATTCAGAAATATTAGTGCTACTAGTGTTTGAGGATCTTAGTATATCCATAATGGTTTTGGAAGTGTTTGTAAATATTACTTTCTTTAAATAAATTCATTTCATTTTTTGCTTTGAAAGTCCACATTAGACGAAACGCCTCAGCAATAACTACAGTTTTGATATTGTCATTTATTTATATATATATATATATATATATATATATATATATATATATATAAAGAGAGAGAGAGAGAGCACTTTTTTTTCATAGAAAATATGCTTCCTTTGAGAGGAATCGAAACTGTATCCTATATAGCCTGTCTAGCAGTAAAGCGATTGAGCAGATATCAATGAATCAGAGAAAATCATGGAGAATTGTGTTTAAAAACAGTAGAATCGACCTTGCTAACCGGACGCTCCTCTGTGCCCCAATCGGTTAAGGCAGGTCAGGCTATATTACGGTTCCGTATAGGATACTGGTTCGATACCTGTCGGGGGACGAATGTTTTCTATGAAAATTTCTCGGACATTCAAGCCGGTAAATGTTGTTAATACTGTTTATTTTAAACAGAGTATGTACTTAAATATTTGTATCCATAAAAAAAAACGTATAAACATAAAAAAGTCTTATATACATACACACACACACACACACACACACACATATATATATATATATATATATATATATATATGAATAACTCACATTTTTATTTCACTATTTCTCCGCCAAATTTCTGTTTTCCCCTCGGTGTGTGTATATGTATATATATATATATGTATATATATGTATATATATATATATATATATATATATATATATATATATATATTAGGTTGGTGCAAAAATAATGTCGTTTTCTCACATAGTAATATATGTGCGAAAACGACATTATTTTTGCACCAACCTAATATATATATATATATATATATATATATATATATATATATATATATATATATATATATATATATATATATATATATGTCAATGACATTGTCCCCAGTGAACCGCCCGATTGTTACTCTTGAAGGAAAAAAACAAAAAAACACCTGCAAGCGATGACGAGGAATTCTCTATCGCAGAATTTTGATTCCTTTTTCTTTTTTTTTTTTTGTTCCCCAGAAAACTCAGCTCAGAGAACAGGGTGAAGAGAGTGGGTAGGTGTTGTCGGTTAGGTTTACCAATACAGTGGCACTCAGTAACTCGGGGATCTGTCGCAGAAATGGCTTTCGTTCCTGATTTCGCAATAGAAAATCTTATTAAAACTTTTACAGATTTCGGCAAACATTGAAATGCTCAAAGGAATAAAGATTTCTCAGGGAGAATAAACGCGGTTTGAAAATCGTCAAAAAAAAAAAAAGAAAAAAAAGGAAAAAAGAAAAACGCCACAAATTATAACGTCTACGGAAATATGCACGAATACACACAGAGAGACAAAACCATGCACATACACAAATAACACTCTAGCACGCACGCTCACAAATATATATATATATATATATATATATACTTTCTTTTTCTCTCTATT
>OZ010599.1:28277181-28282181 GCA_963932145.1 Acanthosepion lycidas
TATATAATTACATGAATCATTGATACAAAAAACAAATATAGAGGTTAATGATTTAAATGGCGAGAATACATCTTCGCAAACAATTTCACTAAGGTACACTAACTCCGAACCTGTATATGAATGATATGATTCCTGTTTAAAAATTCCAGTTGCATAAGGTCTTTTTTAGGTTTTACAAGCTTTCGTCTGTTGCTACATGCAAGTGTATGAAAATTCAAAAAACGTAGCAGTATATTCTAGATGCAAACCATTGGTATATTAAAATTAATGTTAGATTAATATTATTTATTAATCTGACACATTGCATTATATATATATATATATATATATATATATATATATATATATATATATATATATATATAAAAGATCCGATGTATTCTTGTTAATAATGGTTTTCCAACTCGTATTGTGGACCATACAATTGAACGAAAAATAAACAACATTAATATGCCCCCTATATTGGGTCCTGGTCTGTGTTCTGTTTATCTTAAATTACCTTGGTTTGGCAGAAAATGCAAAATTTTAGGCGACAGAGTTTCTACTATTGTCTCTGCCACTTTTTTCAGCCAAACTACGTATTATTTTTGGCACTCGCTCGATTTTACTTTCATTTACTAAAGACCATCTACCATCACAATAAATGGTTGCTCATTTATAAAGTCAAATGTCAGTGCTAAGCTGAAAACATAGGATACATAAGATGGAAGAGTCTCAGGTTAGAGTCGAGAATAAACCAACATGTTCCTTTCTTTCTTTCGTCCTTTGTTTCTCTCTCTCTCTCTCTCTCTTTCTCTCTCTCTCTTTCTCTCTCTCTCTCTCTCTCTCTCTTGATAAGTCCTGGGACGAAACCGGTTGTTTTTATTTTAGCTTTTGCGTTTAAAAAATGCCTTACAAATATTGTCTTTTCCTATCTATTATTAAATCCTGTATCACGAAAAATTTTTTTATATATATATATATATATATATATATATATATATATAATTATTTATTTAAAAATATGATTCCAACTCGCTACATCTCATGTTTCAAAACAAGAGCCGAAAACTACAAAATAATATTTGAATTAACTTGAGTTAAAGTAGGCTCTGTTCCATCTTCAAGCGAAATCTTGCGGTGTTCCTTTCTGGAAAACCCGACCACTAGGATAATTAACTCTCCCGACCCGATATAGGAAAGATCAGCAAAAGGATCCTGGAAAAAATTACTTACCAAATAAAAAAAAACAACTCAAATTAAAATTATGGATCAATACTAAAGATGTCATCAATATTAATGATAAAACAAATTGCACCTTACTACAGTTCGATATCGTGGACTACTACCCATCAATTTCGAAGGATCTTTTTAGGACTGTCGTGGACTTTGCTGCTGTATATTCTAACCTGACAAAGGAAGAAACCGACATAATCCTCAGCGCAAAAAAAAAAAAAAAAAAAAATATCCGTCCTCATTCATAATGGGGAGCAATGGATAAAAAACAATAACGACTTGTTTGACATCACAATGGGATCACTAGACTCTGCAGAGTCTTCTGACTTGGTTGGTCTTTTAATATTGTACAACCTTAGGGCACACCGCGAGATTGATATCCAGGACATCGGACTGTATAGAGATGACGGGCTCATGGTGGTGAGGAGTTCCACTAGCTTTAAGATAGAGAAGATCCGTAAAATTATGTTTAGTGAATTTAAAAATCTTAACTTAAAGATACCTCGACGTAACCCTAGACTTACCGAGCAACACGTACCAACCTTATAGAAAACCAAATGCTAACCCCTTATATATACACCCGAAGTCAAACCACCCTCCATCCACAATTAAACATATACCCTCATCAATAGAAAATAGAATTAGCAGTAACTCCGCTAACAAAGTAATATTCCACCAACATAATGACTTCTACAACACTGCCCTAAAAAGCAGTGGTTATAAAAATGCTAACATTAAATATAGGGACAATTGCAATAACCAAAAGAAAAAAAAAACAGGAAAAGAAACATCATTTGGTATACACCTCCGTTCAACCAAATGGTTAGTATTAAACTAAGACAGAAGTTCTTAGCTCTAATCGATAAACACTTTTCCACCAAAAGTAGGCTTAGTAATATATTCAATAAGAACACACTAAAATTGAGTTACAGCTGCACTGAAAATCTAGAAGGTATAATAAGAAGACACAATAATAATATCCTGAACAAACCCCCTTACCTGAATAGTTTTAATAACTCTACACTTAACTCAGATAATGATAGGGAAAAATTATGCGATTGTAGAAACCCGGTAGACTGCCCATTAGAAAATAAGTGCTGCATCAAATCTGTGGTATACCAATGCACTATATTATCCACGGAGAACCCTAACAATAATATGATATACATTGGGTCCACGAAAAATGCCTTTAAAACCAGATGGAGGCAGCATAAATGCTCCTTCAACAACATAAACTTTAGACATCAGACCTCTCTATCTAAATATTTTTGGCACCTGAAAGAAAAAAATAGGACACCTAAAGTAAAATGGAAAATCATTAACAGGACTAGAACTTGCAAAATGGGGATGACCCATGCCCTTTGTGCCTCCATGAGAAACTACACATTATTAAGCTTCTAAACAATAAAAACCTATTAAACAACAGGCAAGAATTAACGGTTTTCTGCCGACACAACCGAACTTACGCCCTGAGTAACAAGCTAAAAACACGCATACAATAAAATAAATTTTAAAATCCATAGCCCATATACATAGTTTTAATACCCTACAAAAATTGATAACCCTTTATGAAGTCGTCAAATAACAAACGTTACGGCCTTTTCATATACACAAATCCCTTTCATATTTTATAAAAGAATAAAATAAAAATAAATAAATAAATCTCCGTAGACGCTCAAGCCAGACTATGCGAAAACTTCCTCCGTCGTAAATTTAGCCACCCCCACCTTACCCTGACCCGGCATCTATGAAAGTAACTCTATACTGATACAAATTATTAACACCCCACCCCTGCCCATTCTAAACAATCCGCCCTTGATGTTACCATGGAAATTTTTGATTTCAATTCTGACCATACTATTAAAACTCGTAAATTTCAGAAATAAGCCATTCCCCAAAAAATTTCGCTTGAAGATGGAACAGAGCCTACTTTAACTCAAGTTAATTCAAATATTATTTTGAAGTTTTCGGCTCTTGTTTTGAAACATGAGACCTGTTATGTAGCGAGTTGGAATCATATTTTTAAATAAATAATTATATTTATGCTCTACTTTCGTATCGAGCACTATTTTTTAAAAATAATTACAAAAATACTAAGGAACTTTGGATTATTTATCAAACCAGTTTCTTTCCTATTTTCTACAATATTTTCACATATATATATATATATATATATATATATATATATATATATATATATATTATTAAAAAATTATAACATAAGCATGTTATAACATCGTTACAAAAGTAGCCATTTTGTTTCAACACTGCTGGTGTCTTATCAAGTGATGGTGTTGATTGCGAAATAAAGAGTTTGTTTTTTTTTTGTTTTTTTTAATTCAAAACCAAATCAACTCCCCTCAATAAGGGAGACGTTGTTGCGTAACCTATCACGACCAATCAGAATACAAGTATATGAAAATTCAAAAAACGTGGCAGTATATTCTAAATACAAACTATTCGTGTATTACAGTTAATGTTAGAACTAGAAATCATTACGAAATGATTACCTTCTAATTTCACGGTAAATTTAAAGACTGAAAATTACAAATTTCAAATTCTAAATTTAACCGTGCATTAGTTTTAAAATATTACAAAGTTATTCAAAAAATGTAACACTGGAAATATATATATATATGTGTGTGTATGTGTGTGTGTGTGTGTGTGTGTGTGTGTGTGTATTTAAGCAGCAATGCACATTTCATTGAATGCGACCGACAGGGTTTTTAATTTAATTTTCTATACTATTTTAAATAAATTAAATAGGGCAAAGGTTATTTACGTATTTAAATGCCCATTAAGGAATTGTATTCCTGATCTATCAAAATTCGTAAATAATTATATAGGCCACACTACAACATGTTTGACAGGCAGACTCACTCTACACCTTTCTGACAATAACTCAATTCGATCTCATTTAAATATTCATGGAGACCTACCGGACACTATTCATTACATACTTGTTGAGATCACTAATATAATAGCATCATCTACATGCAAAAAAAAAAGCTACACATAACGGAAGCCTTATTAATAAAAAAAAACAACAACACTTAATAAAATTAACTATAAAAATGGACACAATATCTTGACCGTGTTTTGAAAAATAAAAACTTTTTATAAAACATACATGCAACAAACTATTTTTTATTTAACAGTTAAATTATTAATCCTTCAAAATGGCTAAATGTATAGCCGAAAGCCCTCGGATTAAAAGAACATTCGGACAGTTTTTATATAATTTATCATCTGAAAAAAAAATAGATTGCATGAGAAATAGTATAAAAAACTGAAGCCTTTTGTCATCTACAAAATACTTAGATTTCGGCATTAAATGGAACGCTGGATATATATATATATATATATATATATATATATATATATATATATAATCCTTTCATGCACAATTTCGTTGAATACGACAGACAAGTTTCTTTTATTTAGTTTTCTATACTATTTTAAATAAATTAAATAAGGCAAAGATTATTTACGAATTTAAATGCACATTAAGGAATTGTCAATCAAAATTCGTAAATAATCATATAGGCCACACCACAATACGTCTGAACAGCGGACTCACTGTACACCTTTCTGACCATTGCTCAATTAGATCTCAGTTAAATATTCATGGAGACCAACCAGACCATATTCGTAACATACTTGTTGACGACACTAATATAATAGCATCATCTACATGCAAAAAAAGAGCTACACGTAATGGAAGCCTTATTAATAATAAAAAAAAACGATCAGTAATATTAACTATGAACATGGACACAATATCT
>OZ010599.1:28287181-28297181 GCA_963932145.1 Acanthosepion lycidas
TTTGTTTACTAATACTTATTAAGTAGTGAGAAGAAAATGTCACTTTTTCAAAGTATTGTAAGTGATGTTCTTGAGAGAGATAGATTGTGTTTGTGGATTGTTGAGTCAGATATTTTGCGCAGCAAAGTCCTGGTTGGTCAGAGTTTTGATTTGCGTGGATCAGTTCGGTATCTCTCTAGGAATGTAGATCTGACTGGTGAATTGGACTGCAATTCATCCTTTTATTTATTTTGGGAAACCAAAGTAGGCTCCCAGTGGCCTGGCGGGAAAACAGATTTTTGACCATGGATACACATTCTAGGATCGTCTCGACCAATAACAAGCCGAGTTTCACAATGTGTGGGGTTGTTTGGTTTTTAACAGGGGTGAGTAGACAAACATTGACGATTCTATAAACATATTACCTCATAGATAGATATATAGATTACCACATATATATATAATATCATAGATAGTATATATATATATATACAGAGAGGGAGAGAGATATAGCTAGATAGGTAGGTAGATAGACGGATTTATTTTATATATATTTAGCAAAAGCTATTTATTTGTTTGAGAGCAAAATATAGATAGATTGATAGATAGATTAACACATCATGATACAGAATGAGTGATTATATATATATTTAGCAAAAGCTATTTGTTTAGACCAAAGATACAGATAGATTACCATATCGCTAGATAGAGTACCGTATAGATAGATAGATACATAGATATATTGTAAGTAACATAATTTGGTAGACAGTAATAAAAAGAATGCAATAGATAGATAGATAGATAGATAGATAGATAGATAGATAGATAGATTACGTTAGCATTTAATTTCTGTTACAAACAGAAACTTTTGTATCGACTTGAAAAATAATAAAATGAGAATGCACCACGGAACGTTTGATCCACATGTGCAACATATCATTCGAAAACTGGAAATGCCTAGCCATTAATTAACCAGACATACCATGGCGCTTGAATTATATATATATATATATATATATATATATATATATATATATATATATATATATATATATATATATATTATAATAAAAAGAAAGAACAGTAAGATATGTAATACGGTGTTCTTATTGATATTTTTATTTTTTACAAATTAGTGTTCAATGTATTTTACAGAGCATTAATATTATAAATTAACAGATTTAAAATGTTTTTTCGCTACACAGTAATAACCATGTTTCAAAAATAAAAGCTGAAAACTTTAAATTTAATTTTGTAATTAAATTAAAAACATTAGTTTCATTTCATCCTTAATTACAAAATTAAATTTACTGTGTAGCGAAAAGCCATATTTTAAATAAGTTAATTTATAATGCACACACACACACAGACACACACAGACACACATACATACATACATATATATATATATATATATATATATATATATATATAAAGAAATATAGTCTTAAGGTTTGCTATATTTATGGGATACAGTGCTCAATATCATAGATAGAGCCTATGTAAATATAAACGTGAACTTTGAAGTCAACACTCAGAGGCGACAGACTGTTTCATGCTAAATTCAATGATCAGGCCTGACTATTGCGTTTAACATGAAAGTCTGTGTGCAAATGTGTAGAAAATAAGACAGAACATGTTAGGTAAATAATCCGGGGTTCTTTAGTAGTTTTGTTTTTATTTTTAAAATACAGTACTCCATACAGAATTAGAGCTTAAATTATAATTATTTTTTAAACAATATAATACCTTCGCTACATAAGAGTTCTCATGTTTCAAAACCGTCTTTTCAAATGGGTAAAAAGTGGTGTTCTTTCTTCTAAAATGGCGGAGGAATTGAGACCGTCTGGCTCTATTCGTCCCCGTCTTTATGGATTATTATTCATACAGAGGGTCTCCCGTTGAGACCCATATTATCGATGAGACCCATATTATCGATGATTGGGTCTTCACAGCATAAAGTCGCAAAGCGACTGGCTATAATGTTGCAACCAGTGTTGTAGCATTATGGTTCCTTTTGTATTAAAGATTCTTTCTCTTTTTCCCATTTTAATCGGAATTGTGATGCCACTGATGGATTTATATGTTAGTTTGATACTTGCAGCCTCTTCCCGTGTGTGCCTTTATCGGAGACTATTAATATTTGCAGTGATTTGTTATATCGCAGTAATTTAACCACTCCGACCATACCTGAAGATGTTTGTTTTTTTTAACTCATGAAATTTGCCACCATGTCTGTCGATTGTAGTTTTGATAATATCATGTATCGTGTGATTGATGGTGTAGCGATGGGTTCCCCTTTGGGTCATGTTCTGGCAAATATTTTTGTGGGATTTTATGAGGAAAGCCTTAATTCAGGTTCTTCCCGGCTCAAGGTTTACTTCCGTTATGTAGATGACACTTTTTGTATATTTAACCATGAACCGGAAGTTGACCAATTTTTTTCTCTACTCAACGGTGTTCACTCTGCTTTTAAATTTACGAGAGATAAGGAGGTCAATGGTTCATTGCACTTCTTAGATGTTCTGGGTCACAGAACACCTTCCTCGTTTATTACTTCAATGTATAGGAAGTCTACATTTACGGGTCTCTATACTGGATGGGACTCTTTTTGTCCTAAACAACAAAATATTAATTTGATTAGGACTTTCACCCATAGGGCGTTAATGATTTGTTCAGATAACAACTTGAAAGAGGAAATTAGTTCTTTAACTAGTATCCTTGTGAACAATGGTTATCTATTGGATATTGTTCAATCGGTTATTCGGGATAAGACTGCCAGGTTTCATAAAATTAAACTTGCTACGGCCGGTCTATCTTCGTTAACTGTGGTTGGGTGGTATGAGTGAGTCCTTCACTAAGCGGATTTCATTACGTTCTCGTGAGTGTTATTATGCAGCCAACATTCGTTTTGTTTTTCAAACTAAGTCTGTCCTTTTATCTGTGTGTAAAGTTGTTCTACCCCGCCGCCATATCAATTCTGTTATTTATTATTTTAAATGCAGTTGTGGACTCGACTACGTAGGTAAAATGACACAGTTTTTAGATGTTAGGATTAAACAGCACATAATCTGACCTGTGCTATGGATTTTAGTGTGAGTTGGTTCTCTGTTCTGGCCAGAGCACACTCGTTATTCCATCTGAAGGTGTTGGAGTCACTGTTCATCAGGTCCAGGCGACCCGCTCTTTGTAAACAAAGAGACTGTTTGCTTGGGCTTGCAGTGTTGTGTCTCGAGCATCTTTGGTGTTATGACTTTTATTATTATATTTTTTCCATGTCCATTCATTCACGTCATCCGCAACAGACGTTCTTTTCGTAATTTGTTTCCCCTTTTACAGTTCTGACGAGAGGGGACGAAGCCGGTCGATTTGTGTTCATGTTTTTGTTTTAAAATTTATCATGGCCTATAGTAAAAAATTTCTTGCCTTTAATGGCATAATATATATATATATATATATATATATATATATATATATATATATATATATATATTGAATTGTATATATATATATATGTGTGTGTGTGTGTGTTTGTGTGTGTATGTGAGTGGCCATTGCCCAGTCTCGTCTGGAGAGATAATTTCTAGCGTTTTAAATGCCATCAAAAGCGAGGAAGAAACATTGCTGTCTTGAATGTTCGTTGTACTTAAGCCATAAAAAAAACATTCTCAAATACAAACATATGTTTTTCCATTTGCAAATATTCAGTCAAATTTATGTTCTCCCTCATACTCTCCCTCTCTCTGTCTATATATATTTCGCACACGCAATGAAGCAATATATATATATATATATATATATATATATATATATATATATATATATATATATATATATATATATATGTGTGTGTGTGTGTCTAAGTATACATGAACTTGATGTCCCAGTGGATTTGGTAGGAGGGAATTTCATGAAAACACAAATGCCCTTTGTCAGGAGGGAAATAAATATTTACTGTGAATTCAGGAAAGTGACGCCATTTCGCTGGGGCACTCAGCAAAACTAAAATAAAAATAGAGAAAATAAAACGAAAATAGCGTAAATAAGAAATGGAATCAAAAATGAAAACAATTCAAGTTATGTATTCAACAATTGTGTAGTGAGTGTGTTTAGAAAAGGCTGGGTTGTAATATTTTGTCGTGAAGCTGGATGCAGCGAAACGTATGATCCACTACGCGAATTCATCAAACATTAAATATTTTGAAGATCGTAGTTGACAGGAAATTGTGGAGAGACATGATCGCATACTTCATAAAAAAGGCACTAGGATGCAAGGAGAGCTGATAATTGAAATTGTACTTAAAATTTGTAGATCGTAGTTGACAGGAAAGCAGGAAATGACTTCCTTGTCAAAGTAACTTTAGCGGGAAGTGTAAGAGAAAACATTAGCATGGAAATGATGGTTACAAGTAGCAATTTCAGAAGGAATATATATATATATATATATATATATATATATTTATATATATATGCACATTTCATTGAATACGACAGACAAGTTGCTTTTATTTAGTTTTTTATAGAATTTCTCATGCAATCTATTTTTTTATTTTCAGATGATAAATCATATAAAAACTGTCCGAATGTTCTTTTTAGGCGAGCGCTTTCGGCTATACATTTAGCCATTTACATTTCATTTTTCAAAACACGGTCAAGATATTGTGTCCATGTTCATAGTTAATATTACTGATCGTTTTTTTTTTATTATTAATAAGGCTTCCATTACGTGTAGCTCTTTTTTGCATGTAGATGATGCTATTATATTAGTGTCGTCAACAAGTATGTTACGAATATGGTCTGGTTGGTCTCCATGAATATTTAAATGAGATCTAATTAAGCAATGGTCAGAAAGGTGTAGAGTGAGTCCGCTGTTCAGACGTATTGTGGTGTGTCCTATATGATTATTTACGAATTTTGATTGACAATTCCTTAATGTGCATTAAAATTCGTAAATAATCTTTGCCTTATTTAATTTATTTAAAATAGTATAGAAAACTAAATAAAAGAACCTTGTCTGTCGTATTCAACGAAATTGTGCATGAAAGGATTATATATATATATATATATATATATATATATATATATATATATATATATATATATATATATATATATATATATACATATATTCCAGCGTTCCATTTTTTAATAACTTTGTAATATTTTAAAATTAATGCTCGGTTGAATTTAGAAATTTTAATTTGTAATTTTCAATCTTTCAACTACGCGAATCAATCAATTATCCGAGCGCTTTCGGCTATACATTTAGCCATTTTCAAGGTTTTAATATTTTAACTGTTAAATAATAAATAGTTTGTTGCATGTATGTTTTATAATATGTTAGCATTTTTCAAAACACGATCAAGATATTGTGTCCACGTTCATAGTTAATATTATATATATAAGTGTTCCATGTAGATGATACTGTTATATTAGTGTTATCTACAAGTATGTTACGAATTGCGTCCGATAGGTCGCCTAAATACACACACACACACACACACACACACACACACACACACACACACACACACATATATATATATATATATATATATATATATATTGTAAAATTAAAATTATCAATAAGAACACCGGATTTCATATCATACTGTTCTTTATATATATATATATATATATATATATATATATATATATATATATATATACAGATAGATAGATAGAGAGGGAGAGAGAGAGAGAGAGATGGATATCAAGTAATCTATGCTTCATTCTTCCGGTTAATAAAAGCCGTCTTTTATTTCTCATGTTACAGTATTTTGTTTTTTCTTTGAGGACGTAGATTTTCTGCTTAAAAGACATTTTGAAAAATAATTTCCTGTCTGAATCTAATGGTACTTACGTGTATTTTAAGTGATTGACGGACTGAGCACGCTGCGCAGGCGCAAAGAGAAAATTATTATTGTAATTAGAATGTCTGAATTGATCGTTCGCCATTTTGTTACGGTATAATGACAGTCTGCTTGTATGTAAAGATGGTGTCATATTTTATGCAGAAACGTGTACGATGGGGTGTAAAAGGGTGAGAGAAAAAAAAGGAGGATAAAGAAAAGAAGAATTATAAATCAAAATAATAACCGGACAAAAAGAAGAAAAATAACAGAAAGATATTTAAGAGTTGCGATCAATGACGATGTTTGAGAAAAGAAAGAAAGAAAGAATATTGTATGGTAGTTGGAAGAGGAGAAGGAATGAACCATAGAAAAAAGAAAGAAACAAGAAAGGAAGGTAAAAAGAATGACATGTATAAGAATAACATTAAATTGGATTGAGAAAAGAAATGAAGAAAGAAAAGAAGGCAGATGGAGAGATTAAAAGAAAGATATATAAGAATGACATTAAATGACAAAGATTGGGCGAAAAAAGAAAGAAAGAATAATAGAAGAAAAACAAAGGATAATAGAAAAAGGTAAGAAACAGAAATATAGGTAAAATCATATATATATATATATATATATATATATATATATATATATATATATATTAGGTTGGTGCAAAAATAATGTTTTCTGACGTTAAAAAATACGCCAAAAACGACATTATTTTTGCATCAACCTAATATATATATATATATATATATATATATATAAACATATATTTCGGTCCTGGCTTGAAGCAATCAGATGTCTGTACGCGATTATGATCTGCGAAACAGACACACACATATATTTATATGTAATAAAAATATTCTAAAGTTCCCTGCGACCCTTTTTTTTGTGCGCACGGCTAGTCGTAGCAACATAATTTCGTCTCATGATGTCCTAAAGGACGAAACCAGACACAAGTAAACATTTTCAACTTTGTCATACAATTTCCTCAATTTTGTTCTTGATATATAAAATTATAGGTCGTTAAATGCTATATATAGTACAGTTCAAAAGTTTGAAAGTAAACCCCAGAATTAGCGGGTGATGAACTTGTCAGAAGTGTGAAAAAAAATAAAAATCAAGAAATGAAAAAGAACTCTTAGAGTCATTGAAAAAAGAATGGAATCAGTTCTGAAGATTATACTTTGAGAACCTTTTGGAACGAATGTCAAAAATTTCTGCTGACCAGAAATGATTTTAATTTGCTCTCGGAGTCAGCCTTCTTCCAAAAAGCTATTATAAGCTGGTCTATAGCCTCAAGAAGTAAACTTGAAAAAGTCTCTCACAATGATGCATTGATATTCGCCTTATATATATATATATATATATATATATATATATAGATAAATTCCCAGATCAATTCTGTGGACAAGACAGATTGGTATAAATCAAATGACAATTGGAAAACATTTTTCCTATTGTCATTTGATTTATACCAATATGTCTTGTCCACAGAATTGATCTGGGAATTTATCTATATTGTTGACATGGAAAAAAAAATCTCTTACTATATTTACATAAACCAGAAAAAAAAATTGGTTAGACAGAAGCGTCTATCTTTTTAAATTTGGATTTTTTTTAATGTGACTATAACAATACAAACATTTCGATTTCATTTTTGCCTTGAAAACGAAACGCGTCGGCAAAATCTAAGATCTTTTTTCCAATTGTCATTTGACATATATATATATATATATATATATATGTGTGTGTGTGTGTGTGTGTGTGTGTAAGCAAATATATGGATATAGATCCGATAGTATGAAGAAAAATATACGGAAAAACAAACAAAAATCTTAATATGTAATTATGCTGTTTTAATGTTAATATAATGTCAACGTCGGACGTTTCGGTCTAGTAGACCATCTTCAGGACATATTCATAAAACATAATTAACATGAGACTATATTTAATTCAACATGAATATACGATGGACATAAGAGTAAGACTAATCAAAACAGAGAACTGAAATTTTTCAAGATCAGCGTTCCGTTTCAATATGATCACTATATTTTAGGAATACGTTTTCACAACTTTGCCCACGTGACGCCGACGTGATCATATTTTTTTACAAAATTCTAAACCGCATAAAACCCCCTCAATGGCGGAAACTTTGTTACGTGATGCATGACAATCCATTCGAATACAAGTGTATGGAAATCCATATTCTAAATACAAAACTTTAGTTGATCAAATTAGTAAAAAATATGAAATACTTAAGTATTAAGTATTATTTAGTTATGTAAGTTTAAGTAATTCTAAGTTAAACCGATTATCGGATTTGGGATATTACAAAGTTATATATATATATATATATATATATATATATATATATATATATATATATATATATATATATATATATATATACAGACAACCTTAAGGCTCCATTGTTATAGTTTATTTCACCAGAGACCTTTTAAAGTACTCTGGATATTCAGACATCACTTTCAAGGGGTGAAATGAAAAATTAAATGAAAAATAAACACTTTTGACGGGTAGTATTAAGTTTATATAATTAAACAGAGAAGGTAGTCAGGAGTAGTGTGAGAGACATGGTCGAGTTTAGAGAGGGTTTATTTTAATATTTCTTTCTATCATACTTAATATTGAGGAAGGTGGGGTAAGGATCAGACATTCAAAGGGAAGAAGTGAAAAGAAAAAAAGAAAAAGAAAAAAAGGGGGAAGTGAAAAGAAAAGAGATGTATTTAGTGTTTACGGAGGAAGAAGAGGGATGGTATATATATATATATATATATATATATATATATATATATATATATATGTATTATATATATATTATATATTATATATATATTATATGTATATATTATATATATTATATATTTTATATATATTATATATATATATATTATACATATATATATATATATTATATATATAATATATATTATATATATTATATATATATATATATATTATACATATATATATATATATATATATATATATATATATATATATATATATATATATATATATATATTGTATTATGATAATATTATTATTCTGTTATTACTATTCTTATCTTCAGCAACTTGGAAAAGTTCTTAAACTTGGAAAATGGGTGCCTCATGAATTGTCTGAAAACAACCTCAAATCCTGAGTTGACATCTGCTCTTTTCTCCATTCTCGCCAACTTGCTTCACCTTTTTTGGATAGACTTGTGACAGGCGAAGAAAAATAGATCTTTTATTGAAATGTTAAGCGTTGTAGACAGTGGCTTGGTAAAGGGGAAGGACCCCAGCCACAGCCGAGAAGGGAACTTCATGGGCAAAATGTTCTTCTTTCAATCTGGTGGGATCGCCAAGGAATAATCCACTTTGAATTCTTACCACCTAATGCAACAATTAATGCTCAAATATACTGTCAGCAATTAGAGCATTTGAACCAAGCTTTGAGGAAAAAAGACCTGCTTTAGTGAATCAAAAACGGGTGATGTTTCATCAAGACAATGCGCGACCCCACACAACAAGAATCACGTCACAAAATATCGAAGAACTTGGTTGAAAGAAAATTCTTCATCGACCTTATTCTCCCGATCTTGCTCCTTCAGACTACCATTTGTTTCGTAGCTTACAGAATCATTTGGAAAAAACAGCTTTTGTAACACAGGAAGAGGTTAAAACTGACATTTGTGAGTTCTTCGAATCAAAGCCAAAAGAATTTTACAGTAATGGAATTAGTAAGCTTGTTAATAGATGGAAGGAAGTCATAGATAATCAGGGAAAATACATTGTTGATTGAATCTGTAATTAATTGTAACATTTGGTCACTTGTTTTCTTTATTCAAAATTCGGACAGAACTTATGGGATGACCTGGTATATATATATATATATATATATATATATATATATATATATATATATATATATATATATATATATATATCAAATTTCAAAAAGAATATGTGCGTATATGGACAATATGAATACGGAAAAAAGAAAAAAATAGACGACGCTTTTCGTCCTCTGATTTTCGATGCAAATGCAAGGATTTTATTTGTAAAAAGTATTTATATAGATGAGTAAAATGTTTAATGTATGAAAGTGAATAAACGATGTTCTGGAATTTTTTTTTTTTACATACAAATTAGTATTTTAAGTATTTT
>OZ010599.1:28307181-28322181 GCA_963932145.1 Acanthosepion lycidas
TGCATGCTGTATGCAATCGTCAGGCCACGTGGACTGACGATTGCATGTAGCATGAAACAGACTGTTGCCTCTAAGCGTTAACTTCTATGTTCACTTTTATATATATATATATATATATATATATATATATATATATATATATATATATATATATATATATATAATAAAATGTTTAAACACTAATATTCAATGGTCATCATTTTTTCCATTGGAATCGTAAATAGGTCTGATGAATTGGATCGGATTTACGGAATAATTTATGGAATAAATTATGACCATGGAATATTAGTGTTTAATCCTTTTTATTATATCCTTACTCTGTGTATGTATATATATATATATTTATATAGTTTAGATATATGATTGCATATGTATGTTTATATTAACCAGTAATATATATATATATATATATATATATATATATATATATATATATATATATATATATGTGTGTGTGTTTTTATGTTTTTATATGCAAGTTTATGTATGTATTTACGTATATATATATATATATATATATATATATATATATATATATATATATATATATATATATTTGAAAAATATTTACATCGCTACACAAAAGCTATCACGTTTCGGAACTGAAAATTGTTCCAATCCATCAGGCGATGTTTGGTAACTTATGAAAAAGATTTTCTTTTGAATATATATATATATATATATATATATATATATATATATATATGAAATGGATTAAGTTCGACAATTATTTAATATATTTTCTGTTTATACGTTATTTTAATAGATTCAATTTATTTAAGTACATGTTCTGTGATTTGTTAAAATAAATAGCATTAATCTTCGACAATGTTTCTTTAACAAAAATATATTACATAATTATCAATCAACTAATTTAATTAGTAATTTAATACAATAAATAAAAATAATCACTAACTTAATTAGTAATACAATACAACTAATTTAATTATTCGCAATAACTCCTCCAACCAAATGATGCATTGCATAAAACCAACATTATATACTAATTTAAATGTCCCGTGGGAGAATGCATCTCCAACAAAAAATTAAATATATATGTTGATTATACAACAAATACACTAACAAAAGGCTTACATTACACATGTCTAGCCATTCGTTCATTGCGAGACATCTACAACAACATTGCTGTCCACATTCATAATATAAAAAATTACTAATCGATAACTTCGAGAATTTTTAGTTTATTATTTTCATCAAAAAGTACAGATGTATTTTCAAATAGAATTTTTCTGAATTGCAGGTGTGGAAAGGCATGCCGTTGTAAATCTTTTGAGATGTTGGATGCATCATTCAAATGAAAACGCAGCCGCCGAGACAACATGTCCGTAGTGTGGCCAACATAGGATTTTTTTTTGAATATTATTTCTACTTCTTTATTTACAGTTCTTTGAAATTTAGTAACTTCTTTTTCAACTAGTTTATTATAATAGTTCATAGATTTTCCTGTATTTGTCTCATTTTATAATAAGGTTATGAGTTTATCGCTTTTAAATATTTTTCAAGTCTTTGTTTTAATTATTGTTGAATTTTCTTACTTCCAAATAACAGACTATGTAATAACTCAACAACGGACCCTAGATACAATTTAGTAATGCTTTAAAATTAATATGAGATTATATTGGATATCAGGATAACTAATTAATCTCCAATTTATTATGGAAGTAAAAAATAAAAGTTACGAATATTAAACTTTAAATATAACCATGCAACAAGTTTAGAAACTTACAAAATTATTCAAAGAAAAAAACGGAGAAAATATGCCGAAATTTTTATCTATTGTTCTTAGTAATATGTTAAGTTTTCTGTCCGAATCTGAGTGGCAGTAAAAGGTGCAATATATGGCTACAAAATTAGTTACATTGACAGGGTTGTGATTAGAGATTCAGTGGACGAGGGAGAAAGGTTTATTGGTAACAAGACAGACAGACATGACGTCATAATACACAAATACGTAAATATGATTGGATATATGTGCACGCAAATATACAAACGACAAATAAACAGACTTATCAAGATTCATTCTTCCAAATAACTACAGAGACAACGCAAGCTGCCCGTCAAAATTGCACAAAACTGGAAAATCGATATACAAACATATAAACATAAGCACACATAAACATATATATAAATACATACCTACATACATACATACATACATATATATATATATATATATATATATATATATATATATCTATATATATATATATATATATATATATATATATATATACGTAAATACATATATAAACTTGCATATAAAAACATAAAAACATATATATATATATATAATATTACTGGTTAATATACACATACATATGCAATCATAGATCTAAACTATATAAATATATATATACATACACAGAGTAAGGATATAATAAAAAGGATTAAACACTAATATTCCATGGTCATAATTTATTCCATTAATTATTCCGTAAATCCGATCCAATTCATCAGACCTATTTACGATTCCAATGGAAAAAATGATGGCCATTGAATATTAGTGTTTAAACATTTTATTATATATATATATATATATATATATATATATATATATATATATATATATATATATATATATTTGAAAAATATTTACATCGCTACACAAAAGCTATCACGTTTCGGAACTGAAAATTGTTCCAATCCATCAGGCGATGTTTGGTAACTTATGAAAAAGATTTACTTTTGAAAACAGAAAAAATGCTTTTATGATTTAAAAAAAAAGAGTGGGGATGAGATTTCAATGTTTTATAGGTATGTCTAGATTAACCAATCAAAAAAGGGAATTTTTGAAGCAGAAAAGTTTGAAATATAGACAGTAGGTTTCAGGTAGATGTGTTATTCAATCCTGTCTGGATAAATTGACATTTAGTTAGTACGTGTCACAATTTGCTAACATCCGGTTAGGATATTATTAAGATACAATGAATCATACTTAATAGCAGGTCAATCTTAAAGAATATAAATATTTTTTTATTAATAATTTTTTTTCTACACTAGAGAAGGCGGCCTTTTGTATAATTAAATAATTTTTATATATAAATATTATTTTAAATTTTATGTTACAAAACCAATTTTTAACATAGGGGGAACTGATCCATTCATTTAATCCAATGTACTTTTTAATTTATTTATTCATCCTTTCGAGGATGGTTTTAATTATTCTACCTGACTCAGGCCTAGTAGGTTTTATGCTGCCGGTAGTAGGATTTGTTTCAATGTTAGATTTGTGGTCTTTGATGGCTATTTCATGACTTTGTGCCAAGTTTACTAACTCTGTCGCAAAAGTTTAGATTATCCGTGATATTTTAACAAGATCCATTAATACAATCTACAAAATTAACTACATTATTATTTCCTTTTCTATAGTCTTTTGTTCAATTTTTCTAACATGAGTATTATAATCCTTGGCTTTTATTTTGTAGTATATATTAGGTTGGTGCAAAAATAATGATGTAATAATGTCGTTTTTTGACGTTAAAAAATACGTCAAAAAACGACATTATTACGTCATCATTTTTGCACCAACCTAATATATATATATATATATATATATATATATATATATTATTGGGACTATTGTCCTCATCTTAATCGCCTTCTTCAGGTAGCTGGAATGTCGAAATGATCCCTTTATTCACTGTGGTAGAGTGTTCTAGTTCCACGTGCCATGTCTAATGGATGTCAGTTATCTCCTGTTAATTCCCCTCTCGAAGTTCTCCACCGCCTTAACCAGGTATTGAACTCACATCAATTGGGTCCTGTCAGTGGACCTAGCTAACGCGTCTGTCTACTGTGGCATGTGTCCTTGAGGAAATCTGTGTATGAATTTCTGGGTATTATAAAACTAATGTCTTCAGCAACCATTTTTTACAAGTGATGATATTGAATTTTTTTTTTGCTGTTATCATTGCATGTTATTATTTTACCAGAGCTCATATTGAAATTTTTGTTGTTATTATCGCTTTTCTCTGGTACTCCTTATTACTGGTTCCTTCCCATGTTATATTCATTTCTATGCATGGTTGGCTCAGGATATTCGTGTGGCCTAGCATATGTGCTGATTCCTTAAGTTTACGAATTTTCCAATGATGTTCTTTGTCTGTCATCTCAACTTGATCCAACAGAGGCCGATTATCTCCCTTTTCTCTCCATATGTGGTCAGCCACGCCTGATTCCAACCATCTGAAGAAGGTCGGAGCGTACAACGTCGGAAACGTTGTGATAAACATGACGATAAAAAGAGAATGATAGTCCGAATGATGTAAATAGAGTACATAATACCACATCTCAGAAATATATATATATATATATATATATATATATATATATATATATATATATATATATATATATGTGTGTGTGTGTGTGTGTGTGTGTGTGTGTGTATGTATATATAATTACATGAATCATTCATACAAAAATAAATATAGAGGTTAATGATTTAAATGGCGAGAATACATCTTCGCAAACAATTTCAATAAGTTACACTAACCCCGAACCTGTATATCAATGATATGATCCCTGTTTATAAATTCCAGTTGCATAAGGACTTTTTTAGTTTTTACAAGCTTTCGTCTGTTCCTACAGACATCATCAGAAAAAACATTTGAACGTAAGGTTTTGGAAGCACATCTGGTAACGGTTGCCGGAAATTGTCGATGCTAACCGAATTCTGTTGAATCTACGCAAGACGTTTTCATTGTCTTCCAGCAACAAACACCGTTAACTGAGCCGTTTCCGTAATGGAGAGGAAGTTGTGACGAGTACTTTCGACAATTTCAAATTACAGTGTAACCCCGATATAAGAGACCCGGATATAAGAGAAACCCTGATATAAGAGAAATTTTCTCAGGTCCCAAATTATAGCCTGTGTTAATGTATATATAATAGACCAAACCCGGATATAAGAGAAACACGGATATAAGAGACTTCCCCGGTCCCGAAAAATTTCTTATATCCAGGTTACACTGTACCATCTTCAGGGCGAAATTTTTTTCTTTACACAGGCAAGCACTAAGACGAAATATGTGTAGACCGAAAGGTTTTTTTTTTATGTGCTATTTATTGACAATTAAATATGTTTTGGAGCGCGTGATGCCGCGAAGCTAGAGTTCTTGTTCAAATAAATCAAGTGAGAATGTATTTTGAAAAATTATAAATCCACGAAATTTTCTTGATCGTTGTGTTTATTAGTTAAAGTGAAATGGATCCAAATATAAAGCAACTGGTAGAGTAAATAGGTCTTACTAGTTTTCCACAGAATTTAAAATTTTGAATATTACTTTGCTGCTGATCTGATGTTGTAAATATATTAGAGTGTGCAGCTTATATTATAAATTGTCGATGTTAACCGAATTCTGTTGAGTCTACGAAAGACGTTTTCATTGTCTTCCGGCAACAAACACCGTTAATTGCGCCGTTTCCGTAATGAAATGGAAGACAAGAGTTCAAAAGACATTCACAGGTTGTGAATGGCAACAGTTATTGATATAGAAAATTTACCCAGCATTGAAAATTTGGTTTAGTTCTATATTTATCTATAAAAATTTATTTGTACATTTTGTAGTTTATTTCAGTTTTTTATTTTATAATCTCCAACACCATCGCTATTCATCCTTTTTCTTCTTCTTCTTCTTCTTCTTCTTCTTCTTCTTCTTCTTCATTATCATCATCATCATCATCATCATCATCATCTTCTTCTTCTTCTTCTTCTTCTTCTTGAGTCACTTCATTACTTTTCTCACTTGATATTTCATTCTTTACTATTTTCCTTTTCTTTTTCTTTGTCTTTTTCCTTCCTTTTCTTCTTTACCCATGTGTTTATTCTTCCATTATTACTGCTTGATAATTTCTTTTTCCTTATTACATTTTCCCCTTGATCCTTCCTTCTTCCTTCCTTCCTTCCTTCCTTCCTTCCTTCCTTCCTTCCTTCCTTTGTCCTTGCTGGATCATCTAGGTTGATCTTGCTCTTTCTTTCGTTGCTCTATTTGTTTGAACTTTTTATCACTAAGGCTCTTCTTCCTTTATTTTCATCCCTCCCTTCCTTCCTTTTTTCCTTCCTTCCTTCCTTCCTTCCTTTCTTCCTTTGTCCTTGTTGGATATTATGGAGTTATTCTAGGTTGATCTTGCTCTTTCTTTCTTTCAGCAATTGTAAGCCCCAACCTTCTTCAATATCTGTCTTTACTCCTGAGATAAGGCATTGTAATTATTTACACTATTTACATTTTTCGGACTGTTTTCATCATCTTTACTGTCATACTCACGTCATTGCAGCCGTTGTAAGCCCCGGACTTCTTCAAGATCTGTCTTTATTCCTGAGATAAGGTATTGTAATTATTTACATTATTTATATTTTTTGGACTGTTTTCAGCATCTTTAAAGTCAGATTCACGGCATTTCAGCCGTTGTAATCCACGGCCTTCTTAAAGATCAGTCTTTATTCCTGAGACAAGGCATTGTAACAATTTACACTATTTACATATTTCAGACAGTTTTCATAATCTTTACTGTCATATTCACGGCATTCCAGACGTTGTAAGCCCCGGCCTTCTTTAAGATCTGTCTTTATTCCTGAGATAAGGTGTCGTAACTATTTACACTATTAACATTTTTCGGACTACTTTCATCATCTTTACTGTCATATTCACGGCATTGCAGCCGTTGTAAGACCCGGCCTTATTCAAGAATTGTCTTGATTCCTGAGATAAGGTATTATAATTATTTACACTATTTACATATTTCGGACTGATTTCATCACCTTTACTCTCATATTCACGGCATTTCAGCCGTTGTAAGCCCCGGCCTTCTTCAAGATCTGTCTTTATTCCTGAGATAAGGTATTGTAATTATTTACACTATTTACATTTTCGGACAGTTTTCATCATCGTTACTGTCATATTCACGGCATTTCAGCCGTTGTAAGCCCCGGCCTTCATCACGATCTGTCTTTATTCGTGAGATAAGGCATTGTAATTATTTACACTATTTATATTTTTCCGACCGTTTTCTACATCTTTACAGTCATATTCACGGCATTTCAGTCGTTGTAAGCCCCGGCCTTCTTCAAGATCCCTCTTTATATCTGAGATAAGATATTGTAATTATTTACACTATTTACATATTTCGGACAGTTTTCATCATCTTTACTGTCATATTCCCGGCATTTCAGCCGTTGTTAGCACCGGCCTTCTTCAAGATCTGTATTTTTTCTTCAGATGAGGCATTGTAATTATTTACACTATTTATATTTTTCGGACTGTTTTCATAATCTTTACTCTCATAGTCACGGCATTTCAGCCGTTGTTAGCCCCGGCCTTCTTCCAGATATGACTTTATTCCTGAGATAAGGTATTCTAATTATTTACACTATTTATATTTTCCGGGCTGATTTCTTCATCCTTACTGTCATATTCGCGGCATTTCAACAGTTGTAAACCCCGGCCTTCTTCAAGATCTGTCTCTTATCCTGAGATAAGATATTGCCATTATTTACACTATTTACATATTCCGGAATGATTTCATCATCTTTACTGTCATATTCACGGCATTTCAGCCGTTGTAAGCCCCAGCCTTCTTCAATATCTGTCCTCATTCCCGAGATAAGTCATTGTAATTATTTACACTATTTAAATTTTTCGGACTGTTTTCTTCATCTTTACTGTCTTATTCACGGCATTTCAGCCGTTGTAAGCCTTCTTCAAGATCTGTCTGTATTTCTGAGATGAGGCGTGGTAAATATTTACACTATTTACATTTTTCGGACTTGTTGTCATCTTTACTGTCACATTCACACTGTTGCAGCCGTTGTAAGGTCTGTCTTTAATCAGGATCTTTCTGTATTTCTTAGATGAGTTCGTGTAACAATTTGCACTTTTCATTATTCGGACTATTTTTATCATCTTTACTGTCACATTCCCGACGTTTCAGACGTTGTAATGTCCGGCCTTCTTCAGGATCTGTCTATAATTCTTAGATGAAGTATGGCAATTATACACACTATTTACCTTATTCAGGCTGTTGTCCTTATCTTTACTGTCACACGCACGACTTGTCAGCCATTCTAACCTCCGGCCTTCTTCAGGTGATATTTTTTGGAGTTTCTTACCCAAGGACACATAGCCTTGGTTAATTGATCTACAACATGAATTAACCCAAAGATTTATAAGTCCAATCCTTGGCTTCAGCGGAGTAAACAATATTTGTATAGTTATGAAGGCAAATGAACTTAAACTGAAATATCAAAATATATGGTACGTGGAATTAGTACAATCTATCCAAGTGGTCTAAAGAAAGTGTTCGGTTCTAAATTCCAACGAATATCACGTGAATATAACCGGAGCGTTAAATGCCCGAATTGTCATGAATGCAACATTAAAGATAAGAACAACAGTCTGAACAATCTGAATAGTATCTGACGTGCTTTAACCTCTCGGCTACAGAGAACCTAATGGGCAAAGACTGAATATTGTTTTGAACACAGACTTGGTTCTGGCTCTCAAAATTTATATATAGTGTGATTTATATTCAAAGCTAAGAGGTTACTCTTCGGCTTGTCCCTGTACCCAAGCAAAGATGATGGAGTCTCCCGTCGACTTCGACGTATGAGGTTCCTACAACTTTTTAATGACCTTTATGTTTGAATCCAGCGTGACATTTCAGAACTGCCAATGACTTACAAAGAAAACCACAGATTGGGCAAGCGTGTGAGCAAAGAGGGTTCACTTCTCTGGAACCCTCTGAGGCATTTTTCCTCTCTCTTGCTTCACGGAGCTTAACAATGTTAGCCGCCGAAAAATTCTTGATTCCAGTGTAAGTTGCACTTTTCCAAGGTTTGCGATCCAAGGCAGTATTCTCCAAATCAGTGTGTGCAATATTTGCAGCTGCAAGGTTACTTTTCAGCTTATCTTTAAACCTATGCAAGGGCCGGCCAACATTCCGTTGACCACCTTCAAGCTGGCTGTACATGAGAATCTTTGGAATTCTATCATCTTGCATCCGTACAACATGACCGGCCCATCGTAACTGTGCCCTCATGAGGAAGCTCTCAATTCCGTCAACTTTACACATCGTTAGACGGTCGGCATTGGATATATATATATATATATATATATATATATATATATATATATGTGTGTGTGTGTGTGTGTGTGTGTGTGTGTGTGTATATATATATATATATATATATATATATATATATATATATATATATATATATATATATAAACTTTGAGGTCAGTTTGATTGTAGGGATTACCGGGAAATTATCAGTGTTGACAGCCAAATATCTTCGGTTCTTCTGTTTGGATTTACATCCATAGCCGTTTCTGTATTTGGTTATGACCGCAAGACAACAGAGATTTAAAATCAGATTTTACTTTTCTCTAGATGGACTGCCTTCATAGGCCTGTCGTGCTACATCTACCTTAAACTGTTGGTTATGAGGTGCCAGTTGTCCGCCTTCGCTTATTTTTCGACTGGACTTAGCTGTCAGAGCCTATTTGTAAGGCATGACACGGAAATATTTTACGGACAGTGGAGCTATGACAACTTTTGTAACCTGTACAATGTGGAAGAGCAAATTGTCGCCATTTTGAATCTTTAATTTCGCGCATGCGCGGTATTTGCTTTTGATTATGTCGATAGCACAGGGTAGTAGGTTCAGTTGGACGCCGTCTGAGAGAAAAATAGCACCATGATGCAATTCACTCCGCCAGATATTTGGAAACGGCATCCGAGCGGGAGGTTCCAATTCGAAAATGTCAGAAGGATTGGGTGTCAATCTGAGGGCAGTGCAGGGGATTTGAAGTTGGATGATATATCCAATCAACATCATGGTGTTTGGAGTGATGACTAGTAACCTCCGCCTCTAGAAAATACCGAAATGCGAATGTATCAGTCGTCGATACCCGGTCGCATCCGATCATCGGGATCGTCATCCTCGTCTCCTTATTCATATTTCTTCCCTCTGATAGCGGTGGAGGAGATGCCTGTTTAGGCCCAGCCTACTCCTGAAGAGTCGTAAGCAGGAAACCTAGACGAGTGAAGGTACTGGACGCGACTTTTCGAGTCGCCCCCACCCACTGACAAATCCTCTTTATGTTGACGCTTGGATTCGAAAGTCTTGGTTTACCTTCAGCTGGTTCTACACCAGGGAGGCCGATTTATATCAGCAGTTTCACCAGGCCACAGGGCCGATTCTGGCCTATGTCAGGGATGTTTTCAACTGATCTTTGAAACATCGTTTTGGGTCTCCGCTTATCGCTCCAAACAGTATTATACGTGGGAGTCTAGTGAGACGCATTCTGGATACGTTACCCGCCAAGTGGAGGCGATGTTGAAGGATGGTAGCCTCGATGCTGGGGAGAGATATCCGAGAGAGGACCTCGTTTTTGGTAATGCGGTCCTCCCAACTGATGCGAGTTTCGTTTGCTGGAACCGTTGTAGTAAGAAAAAATAATAGAAAGCAAGATTTTTTAAAATTTTATAGCAGGGTAACCCAGCGCGATTCGGGTTCAAATAATTTAACCTTTGCTACTTAATTGCATTAAGCTGGTTGATAAAGAAGAAGAAAAAAAGAAACAAAGAAAACACGAACGCAATTAAAAAGTGAGAAAAAAAGGCGCTGATATCAACAGAAAATGTTATCGGTGAACCAAGTTCAAATTCCAGCCGAATCTTTTGCGTTGACTTTCAAACTAATACCCTTGCGAAAGGCAGGCATTTCAACTCTATTCCCGCCAGCTATGGCCTACATGGCAAAGCAGACCAGTCCCTCTAGCCTTGAGTGGAAGTCCAGAAAAAAGATAACGCTGAATTCAAAACCGTGGCGATGCTATTGCAAAACCACTCCACTATCTTTCCTATGGAGTTATGACAATTCACAGATAATGAAGAAAAGGAAGCTGTGGAGGACATTTATATAATATTCTGAAGTGGAAAAAAATGGAGAATGCAAAGGGTAATCACTCCACTATCTTTCTCAAGAAGATATATCAATTCACGGATAATGAGAAAAAGGAAGCTGTGGAGAGTCATGATTCCTTACTTTCTGAAGGGAGAAATGATACATTGAATTCCAAAACGTAGAGAAGGTAACGGGATAAACACCTCACTATCTTTCCTAACAAGTAATGACGATTCACAAATAATGAAGGAAAGGAAGTTGTGGAGAGCCATTATAATTTATGTACTGAAGGAGAAACGTCTTTCGAAAGTGAAAGCCGTGGAGAAAGCAAAGAGGAATTACACCACTATCTTTCCAATGACAATTCACAGATGAAGAAAAAATACTCTACAGCAACAAAAGAAAAAAAAGAAGCTGTGGAGAGTCATGATACCTTACGTTCTGAAGAGTGAAAGCTAACTCGATTTTTCGACCGTATTGTACATACAGTGTAACCCGGATATAAGAGAGTTGTCAGGACCGGAGAAGAAGTATCTTATATCCGGGTTTCTCTTATATCCGAGGTTGGTCTATTTTATATACATTAACACAGGCTCTAATTTGGGACCAGAGAAAATCTCTCTTATATCCGGGTTTGTCTTATATCTGGGTCTCTTATATTCGGGTTACACTGTAGTATAATATATGTATATAAACATTACATACTTAATGTTTTAGAAGCTCTCCAAAAAACAAGAACATTTTTTTAAATAAATAAAACGTCAGGTAAACATTGGCAAAGAAGACATGAGGAAAAAGTCGTAGATAAATAAACACAAAAATCGAAAAGTTTGTTTATTTGGGGGAAAAGATAGCAGATAAAAAAATAAAAGAAAAAACAGGGATTTAAGCCAAAGACACACAGATATTATGAAGTCATTATTTATAATATATAACATACTAAAATAATTTAGACTACCATTTTGACAGTAGCGAGGAGGTAATGGATAGCGGCTTGTATTGAGGAAACGGATAATCGAGTTCGAATTCCAGTCGGATCCATTACATTTACTAATACCCTTGGGAAATGTATGATTCCTCTTCTTCTCCCCAGCTATGGGTAAATAACCGGACAGGATGGGTTCTGTAGTCTCTGGTGGCAACCGATCTAGAAGAATAACAAATCTGAATGCAAAACCTGATCATCCAGGATGGGAGTTGTGTAGTAGGCTAACAACATACTCACTTAAAAAAAGAAAAAGAAGCTTGTTAGAGAAACGGAAATTTTTCGGCCCTATGTTCATCAATTAACTCATTATATATATATATATATATATATATATATATATATATATATATATATATATATATTTCATTGAATCCGAAAAGAAAAAAAAAATATTAGATCGCATGATAAATTGTATAAAAACTAAATAAAAACACCTTGTCTGTCGTATTCAATGAAATGTGCATGAAAGAACGATTGCTGCATTAATAATCAAATTTTTTATATATATATATATATATATATATATATATATATATATATATATATATATAATTATTTTAAAAATATAATTATATAAAATAGTTATATTTTTTAAAAATATAAGATAATTATATTATATTTTAAAAAAATATTTATATTTTTTTAAAAATAATTATAATCTAAGCTCTACTTCTGTATGGAGCACTGTTTTTTTAAAATAAAAACAAAAATACTAAAGAACACTGGACTATTTACCTAACGTTTTGATTCCTATATACCTGCACACACACACACACACATACAGATCATGCGACAAGCATTCATTGGCTAATCTCCTCAAAACTAGCTTGCTGATTAGTCAATTCCGACCAATCAAATCGCCGGCTCGCGATGAATAATTTTCTCGCGCACAAGCTTCGGAGTATAAATATATAGAAACTGTCGTGGCTTCAAAAAGCGAGGTCAGTTTATATATTGATTGTAATATAGAATTGAACACTGAAAATATCAACAATTCTCACCTTCAAATGTCCTGAAACTATCATACATTTCAGTCGTTATCTATCAACTTCATTTCAAACCTTTCATTTTTGGGTGTTTCATTAAGACGGATTACATATAAGCGTGTTTCATTAAGACGGATCAAAGTCAGCAGTAAATAAATCAGTGTTATTGGTGAAAATTTATTTATTTCTCTATTGGATCATATTATTTAATTCATGGCAATTATGCGTGAAAAATAATATCGTCCAAATGTCCGTCAAGGCTTCGGCGTCACACCTCCACTCGATGGTCAAAATGTTTGATGACATCTCTGCATAGTTGCTCTTCGATCTCATCAATATGCCTTATTATCTCATCCTTCAGCTGTTGAATTGTTGTTGGCTTGTTGGCATAGACCTTACTTTTGAGATGACACCAAAGGAAGAAATCTAAACAGATAAAATGTATTGGTAATTCTATCAAAGTATTATATATATATAAGGGTGTTTCATTAAGAGGGATCAAAGTCAACAGTAAATAAATCAGTGTTATTGGTGAAAATTTATTTATTTCTCTATTGGATCATATTATTTAATTCATGGCAATTATGTGTGAAAAATAATATCGCCCAATTATCCGTCAAGGCTTTAGCGTCACACCTCCACTCGATGGTCAAAATGTTTGATAACATCTCTGCATAGTTGCTCTTCGATCTCACCAATATGCCTTATTATCTCATCCTGCAGCTTTTGAATTGTTACTGGCTTGTTGGCATAGACTTTACTTTTCAGATGATCGCAAAGGAAGAAATCTAAACAGATAAAATGTATTGGTAATTCTATCAAAGTTTGTGTCATTAAGATGGATTATATATAAGGGTGTTTCATTAAGACGGATCAAAGTGAGTAGTAAATAAATCAGTGTTATTGGTGAAGATTTATTTATTTCTCTATTGGATCATGTTATTTAAGTCATAGCAATTATGTGTAAAAAATAATATCACCCAAATGTCCGTCAAATTTGAAAGAAAAATGAAAAAAAAAAACATTAAACGCTTAAACTTAATTCACATTTAAAATCGTTTCAAGTTATTGGAACACCTTTTATATACGCTTACATTCATATCAAACGGCACATTCAATCACTCTGTAACTTGCATAACTTTATAGTCTTGTATTAGGTGAATTTTATTAAGAAAAACAAATGGAATTTATATTATTTCTTTTCTTATGTGCCGTCTCATTTCAGGACGTAGGCTATCATGGCTCTTGGATGGTAACTGGTCTACTGCAGAAACAAATGGCAACATAGTGCGGGAAAAAATCTGCTATTGAAAGATACATGATCGCCTAAGCGTGTATCACGCATGGCACATAACTAACCGAGAACCACAGAGTATAGTGGAGGCAAGAGAAGAAATATCGAATAACCGAATCTACGGTTTTGAGCGAATGAATAGGAAATCTAAGGCCCCCCCCCCAAAAAAAAAACAATGAGGAGTTGTAAATTACCAACAGTTAATTAGAGCAGAAAAAACAGGAAGATTGGGAGAGCCGTCATCGAGAATAGACAGACTATATGTGGAACTACAATGAAACCGTTATTGACAATTAGTAAGTAATAGCAGAGATATCTGGAACACATATCGATGAAAGAAATCTTAGAGAACTTATTACTCACAGAGCACAGTAATAGCAAAGGAAGCAACCTCGAGCAAACTACATGACGTATTTTAAGTGAAGGGGTGGAAGATCCAGAAGCACAAGAGACAAACGAAATTATTACCGTAACTCCCCATGTATAATACGCACTTTTTCTAAAAAAATAATGACCAAAATAAAGGGTGCGTATTATGCACAGCTACAAAAAATCTTTAAAAAATTGCCGTAAAATTAAACGAGAATTATCATAAAACTAATTTAGAATAATATTATTCCATGTTTATGTTGACCATGTTCGCCATAGTCTCTGAGTATAGAATCCAGCGCAGTACGTAATCTGTTCAATGAAACAACGTTAATGATTCACACTCACCAGCAGCGGTTCCGTAATTCTTCAGTCTTCGATATCAGGGATTGACAGTGAATATTCGGAAAAAAAACATGGCTGCCTTTATACATGT
>OZ010599.1:28327181-28352181 GCA_963932145.1 Acanthosepion lycidas
CGCCCACGAAGCCTTCTGATTGTTGCAGTTTTTTGGGAATGTTTTTTCTACTGAGCCAGTCAAAATGTTAATTTTCCCTCTGAAAGTTCTCCACTGCCTTAACCGGGTATTGAACTCACACTCTTTGGTCCTGTAACTGGATCTAACACTGCGCCATGTGTCCTCAAGACACATGGCACAATGGATAAAGGCGTTGGTTAGATCCAATGACAGGACCCAAAGAGTGTGAGTTCAATACCCGGTTAAGGCAGTGGAGAACTTTCAGAGGGAAAATTAACAGGAGATTACTGATAACTGACATCCATTAAACATGGCACGTGGAACCAGAACAGTCTATCCTAGTGAGCGAAATAAAAAGTTCCGTTCGACATTCCAACCACCTGAAAAAGCTGGAGCGTACAAAACGTACGAAACTTTGTAATAAATATGAGGACAGTAGTCCGAATAATGTAAATAAAACTAAAATTCTTAATAATGTTAGTATATAACTCTCAGCTACTATTGTAGAATGGGTTTGCTTCTTTCATTTTTCTTCAATCATTTCACCTCAAGTAAGGCAACAGAGCCCCTAAGACGCAGGAGTTTTTTTTTTCTTTCTTTTTATTTTATTTTATTTTTATTTTAATCATTTTTTATTTTATTTTATTTCCAAAACGAAGACAATCCACCACAGTCAGAATTCCACCCCTCCGAGGTCTTCTGACCGGTAGCTTTGTAAATGAAAAAACATTCCAGACTAAAATTAGTAATAGTAAAATTATTATATAACTGTCAGCTACAATTGTGCTAGTCATTCAAGCAAATTCTATAGGCAGGTTATTCGATATTTCCCTCTGAGACACTTGTCAGTAAGTCCTTTCAGTGTTATATTCTCCAAGCACTCTTTCTGCGTTGTGTCCTAGAAATGTCATTTTACTCTTTCTGGTTGTGCAGCGTTCCGTTTCGTTACAGGCTTCAGCTATGTACGGCACATGGCTACATCCATTATTGCATCAATAAAGAACAATTCCTTTTAGTTATCTCTTTATTATACGAATGACAGGTGTGGTAGCACCATTTATTGGATCAAGTGAGGGTAAGATAGTCAGGAGAACGCATGCAGGGTAGTTCGGCTTAGTATTCTCCCACATACTGGCTAGACTTACTAAGGAATCTGGGTGCGGGAGGTGCGTTGACTCGCCTCCCTGTTTGAGTCGTTTGTTGTCTTATACGCAGAACTTAAATGAAGGCAATATATAACTGTGAGAATCCCACACTCCGAGTGAGGTGTGTATGTGGGAAGGATTCTTCTGGCCGCTAGTTTACCATTCTAGGCCAGCATCCATATCCTGTATCAAGTGTAAGAAACATTTTTTTTTCATTTTACTTAAAACTCACCCGTACTTTATATTTGCGATTTATTGTAATCTCAGCACGCGTCTGTGGAAGCAGGTCTCTATGGTTTCGAATCTCCTACGTCATTTGGAAGGAAGAATGTTTTAAAGTGAGCCGTGAGGAAGAAAAAAAAAATTGCGGGGGGACCACATGGCTGGATATTTTCTGTACAGACATAAACATTTAATTAGTTTTGCTTTGATTTCATAGAAATTACTTTGTATTTTTGCATCAGTCCGATCGAATTATTGTTTTTTTTTTTTTATTTTATTCAATCAATTTCTTTTTTTTATTATTCGATTTTCTACCGTCTGGTAATTAAAATTATTTTCATTTTTACTCTAATTGGCATCCCTTGACCTCCTAAAGAATCGAAAATATAATAATGATAATAATAATAATAATAATAATAATAATAATAAGAAGAAGAAGAAGAAGAAGAAGAAGAAGAGGGAAAGAAAGAAAGAAAGAAAGAAAGAAAGAAAGAAAATGGTATCTTGCAGACATGACCATACTGTCTAATAAAAGAATTTGAAGAACCAATGAATGTAAGGAAATCGAAAATAGCAGGTACCGTAAGCTTGGATGTGTGAGTGGTGTAATGGATAACGGCTCGAAATTATTAATCGGAGGGCCGAGTTCCAATTCCAGGTGGGTTCATTATATTCACTTGCAAAATGTATGGATTCAATTATTCTCTTCTCCCAGCTATGGGTTAATTAGTAAGATTTGTATCAGTAAATCATTCAGTCAGTTATGTGCCATGTGTGATACACGCCTAAGCGACCACCATACATGATTGACGAGGCGAATTTTTCCCGCACTAGGTTGCCATTTCTTTGTGTAGTAGGTCAGTTGTCATCCAAGACTACAGAACCCTTTTTGTCCTGAAAATTGCCCAAAGCTGGTAGGGTGGGGGGTAGAAGAGGAGGATTCATAGCTTTCCCAAGGGAATTAGCACATAAGTGAATGTAATTCAGCTTGATGTCGGCTTGAATTCGCACTCGGCTCTCCGATTCCTCAATCCGAACCGCTATCCGTTACTTGATCGTATCTCCGTGCAGGTAATCGTTATCATCTCAAAAAAAAAAAAAAAAAAAAAAATCCTTACAATAAAAAATATTTTCTGGCTTTAAAATAACCGTCAAAGGTTTGCTAAAATTATTTTCATTTTTACTGTAATTGGCATCCCTTGACCTCCTAAGGTATCGAAAATGGTATAATAATAATAATAATAATAATAATAATAAGAAGAAGAAGAAGAAGAAGAAGAAGAATAAAAAGAAGAAGAAGAAGAAGAGGAAAGAGAGAATAAAAAGACAAATGTTATCTTACAGACATGACACTACTGTCTAATAAAAGTATATCGTCAAAAGTATTTGAATAACCAATAAATGTAGGGAACATTATTTGCATTATTCGGACTATTGTCCTCATCTTTTTTTCGCCATATTTATTACAACGTTTCGGCCTTCTTCAGGTGGTAGGAATGTCAAACTGAGCCCTTTATTTCGATCACTGGGGTAGACGGTTCTATTTCCACGTGTCATGTTTAATGGATGTTAGTTATCAATTATCTCCTCTTAATTCCCCTATGAAAGTTCTCCACTGCCTTAACCAGGTATTGAACTCACACTCTTTCGGACCTGTCACTGGATCTAACTAACGCCTTTATCCACTGTGCCATGTGTCCTTAAAGACTAAATATAAGGAGATATAAATTAAATGAATTCGATATCTATAGACGTTGGTATCTAGATTTGAGATCGTTTTTTTTTCTTTCTTAAAAACATTCTTATCCCAGCTACGAAGAGGAGAAGGCGAAGAAGAAGGCGATTTGCACCTAACCGCAATACAGAAACATTTCAAAACTTCATCAACAATACGACAATAAGAAAATACGAGCCCCAAATTCCTTAATCTTTCCTGGGCTATGATCTGCGCATCTACAAGCAAAGATGTGAAGCGATAGGTGTTACAGTTTTTTAGGTATATATATATATACGTCTAGTGAGACAATCCAAATGACTTAACTTCCTTTATAGTCTACCAATAGAAGGTTAACCAATCAGAAGCCGCAGGACATTCGTCGTGTATAAAGGCGGCCATCTTTGTTTACCCTACGGAGGGACCAGTGCCAACTTGACCAGGCGAAGATGATAGAAGGAAGAACTACGCTCTCCTACTTTGCTACGATATCCACTGCGAACCTGAACTACGCTTTCCTACTGTCCCCGAAATATTCACTGCCAACCTCTGGATTCTATACTCGAAGACGACCGTCATGAATTCGTAACATAGGCACTTATTATTTAAGAATTATGTCTGCAAACGAATTTACTAACAGAAAACATCGTTCGTGCTTCTTCCTCCTAATGATGAGCGAATGGGGCTATGCAAGGTTTCTACTCAGGAGGTTTTGAGGACCGTGGTACCAACTCTTAATTGCTGGTTCACTCTGACCCGGGGTCGTAGCACCTGTTAGGGTCCCACCTATAGTCAAATATTTAACCACGAAACTGAGGTAAAAAGCATTATAAAAGTGTGAAAATGGGTTTTAATACCAGAAATACACTGTAAAAAATTATTACCAATAATGATATTCATAGCTATACGTTTTTGGAAAAATAATATTACCAACTATACGTTTTTGAAAAAGGAATATTACCAGCTATACATTTTTCAGTAAAATATAATAACAGAAATAGATTTTTGACAAAACAAAAATATTACCCAGAAAAAAAAAGTTGTCGTCATTAAATGATCCATTGAGGTTGACAAAACAAACCAAACCAAGCCTCCTCTTTGTTTTCTTCTTCTTCTTCTTCTTCTCTTCGTTTTCCTCGTGACTTCTTCGCCTTCTCCTCTTCTTCTTTGCCTTCTCCTCCTCTTCTTCGCCTTCTCCTCTTCGTAGCTGGGATAAGAATGTTTTTCAGAAAAAAAACCGACAAAGAAGACATTCTCTACCAAGTGATACAAGAAACAGGACTCAATATAAACCTCTTCAAATCAGAAAATATGATGTGAAATTGGAATTAAATCAAAGATGTTACTTTCCATGAATCCATCATAAAAATTCAGGATAAGAAATTAGTAAATATTAAACACTTTATATACTTCGGTGTCAAGATCAATTATAACAAATTTAGTATAGTGATAAGGAAATTGAACATAGAATACGATGCTCTTGATGTAATTTTGTACAATCCATAAAACCGCAGCTGTAGAATGAATGAAGGATTCCATATAGTTACACCTTCTTTTATGTGCCATGTCGTTTCAAGACGTATGCGATCCTGGCTCTCCACTTCCTCCTATCCCATTATGTCTTGTCTTTTGGCTACTTTTCCCTCACCTTGTTCTGTCATCCACCTGCTTAAGCGCATCAGGTATGTCACACGTTGCTTTCCTTTATATCTCTTTCCCGCCTTGTGATTATTAGATTCACCAAGCCGTCCTTTCTCATTACGAGTACCAGAAATTTACTAACAGAAAGAACTAATCTTGCTTCCCATCCCGAGGTCAATGTACTGATGATGAGTGAATGGGGTGAGGTTGGTTGGTTGGTTGGTTTGATGGGTTTTATGGCATATCAACCACTGTGGATCATTTAATGCCAAATTAAGGTATATATATATATATATATATATATATATATATATATATATATATACATACATCACATATACCTATACATATATTAAATATAGCTGGCAACATTATTTTTTCGAAAACGCATAGCTGGCAATATGTTTCAAAAACGTATAGCTGGCAACATTATTTTTTCCAAAAAACGTATAGCTGGCAACATTGTTGTTTCAAAAAACACATAGCTGGCAACATTCTTGTTTCAAAAACACATAGCTGGCAATATTATTTTTTCTAAAAAAGGTATAGCCGGCAACATAATTGTTTCAAAAACGCATACCTGGCAACATTATTGTTTCAAAAACGTATACCTGGCAACATTATTTTTTCCAAAAAACGTATAACTGGCAACATTATTGTTTCCAAAACGTATAGCTGGCAACATTATTGTTTCCAAAAAACGTATAACTGGCAACATTATTGTTTCAAAAAAGTATAGGTGGCAACACTATTTTTTCAAAAAACGTATAGCTGGCAACATTATTGTTTCAAAAACGCGTACCTGGCAACATCATTGTTTCAAAAACGTATATCTGGCAATATTTTTTCCAAAAAAACGTATAGCTGGCAACATTATTGCTTCAAAAACGTATAGCTGGCAACATTATTGTTTCCATAAAACGTATAGCTGGCAACATTCGCATACCTGGCAACATCATTGTTTCAAATATCTATAGCTGGCAACATAATTGTTTCAAAAACGCATACCTGGCAACATTATTGTTTCAAAAACGTATAGCTGGCAACATAATTTTTTCCAAAAAACGTATAACTGTCAACATTATTGTTTCAAAAACGTATAGGTGGCAACATTATTTTTTCCAAAAAACTTATAACTGGCAACATTATTATTTCAAAAACGTATAGCTGGCAACATTATTGTTTCAAAAACGCATACCTGGCAACATCATTGTTTCAAAAACGTATATCTGGCAACATTTTTTCCAAAAAAACGTATAGCTGACAACATTATTGCTTCAAATACGTATAGCTGGCAACATTATTGTTTCCATAAAACGTATAGCTGGCAACATCATTGTTTCAAAAAGTTATAGCTGGCAACATTATTTTTTCCAAAAAACGTATAGCTGGCAACATTATTGTTTCCAAAAAACGTATAGCTGTCAAAGTTATCGTTTCAAAAACGTATAGCTGGCAACATTATTTTTCCGCACACATTATCTGAAGCCTTGTTGTTGGACGTAGTTTATCGTCATACCCAGGACGCGGATGTAGTTTATCGTCATATCCAGGACGTGAATGGGGTTAGGTTTCTCTTGTGGTAATTTTGCACAATCCATAAACCCGCAGCGATAATGGACGAACAAACATTTTATACACATTAAAAGAACAGTCTACCATTCTTCATTGTGTTTTGTCCCTTTTCTTCTTCTCTCAACCCCTGTTCCGTCATCCACTTTCTTAAGCCTGATAGATATGTCAGGGATGGCTTCCCCTTGTCTCTCTCCATTTCCCTCTAACGGCCCTGTGATTATCAGATTCTCCACAACCTCCTTTCTCATTACAAGTCCCAGAAATTTAATAACAGAGAACATCATTTGTGTTCCCCTGCTGAGGTCAATGTACTGTTGATAAGTTAATGGCGCTATTCTGATGACGTAAGTATTCGTAGCTGGCATAAGAATGTCCTTTAATAAAAAAAAAGACAACAAAAAGACATCATCTATCAAGTGCTGCAAGAAACAGGATTGACTCTAAGCCTCTTCAAAGCAGAAACTATTAAGTGGAATTGGAATGAAATCAAAGATGTTACCTTCTATGAAAGGAAAGCGGAAAGAAAGGACTAATCAGCAATTAGATAGAATGTAAGAAGTAATATTACCTTCCATGAATCCATCATAAAAATTCAGGATAGGAAATTAGTAAATATCAAACACTTCATATATCTCGGTATCTAAATCAATTATAACAAATTTAGTATAGTGATAAGGAAATTGAACATAGAATACGATGCTCTTGTGGTCATTGTACACAATCCATAAGCCCGCAGTTATATCGGAGGAACAACCATACTGTGCACATTAAAAGAACTATCAATAATATTCCACCATTGCTTGTAAATAGAAACTTTGAACAGATTGGAAGTTCTACTGCATCTCCTTGAGGATAGTGGGGTCTGGAGATCGACGATTAGAGTCGGTGCAAAAATAATGTCGTTTTTTGACATTCAACTTCAAAAGAAAAAACGACATTATTTTTGCACCAACCTAATAGAAAGTTCCTGATGATCTATTACATCAATTTGCAGTGTGCTTTCAAGTCGAAACACCTCTGATAGTCATTTGAAACATAAACGCAGAAACATAAATAAACATATATACATACTACCAGGAAAAAAAGTTGTCGACATTAAATGATCCATTGAGGTTGATAAAACAAACCAAACCAAGCCTCCTCTTTGTTTTCTTCTTCTTCGCCTCCTCTTCGTTTTCCTCACGACCTCTTCGCATTCTGCTCTTCTTTTTCGCCTTCTGCTCTTCTTCTTCGCCTTCTCCTCTTCTTCTTCTTCGCCTTCTCCTCCCCCTCCTCATCCTCCTCTTCTTCTTTTCTTCTTCTTTTTCGCCCCTCCTCTTCGTAGGTAGGATAAAAATTTTTTCAGAAAAAAAACGACAAAGAAGACATTCTCTACCAAGTGTTACAAGAAACAGGACTCAATATAAACCTCTTCAAAGCAGAAAATATGATGTAAAATTGGAATGAAATCAAAGATGTTACCTTCCATGAAAGGAAAGTGGGAAGAAAGGACTAATCAGCAATTAGATAGAATGTAAGAAGTAATGTTACCTTCTATGAATCCATCATAAAAATTCAGGATAGGAAATTAGTAAATATCAAACACTTCATATACCTCGGTATCTAAATCAATTATAACAAATTTAGTATAGGAAATAAGGAAATTGAATATAGAATAGGATACTCTTGATGTATTAGGTTGGTGCAAAAATAATATCGGTTTTTGACGTTAAAAAATACGTCAAAAAACGATATTATTTTTGCACCAACCTAATAGTTTAGTACAACTAAACTGCACTAAATAGTGGAAACCACATGATTCCACCAAGGAACCTAAAAGACATCACATGTCCTGGTCGTTTTTCTTGTGTTGAAAAATATTTCATATAACGCTATCATACAAGATATTGTACACGGATATGCATATATCTGTTATTAGCAGGATAACCCCTCTTTGACCGAGTGTTTCATTTTTCTCCATTCAATTGGAGCAGTTTAAATCAGCCCACCCGAAAATAAATATTAGTAACAACGATTGGGTGGAAATGAGGCACATCCCGAATTGGGGTGAGGTATTAACAATTTGAATAGCGGGGTCCGAAAAGATGTTGTAAACTTGGGTGTGCCGTTGGTTTAATGGATAACCGCTCAGAATTGTAAATCGGTGTGCCGAGTTCCAATTCCAGTCGGGTTAGTTATATGCGCTTACGAGCAAGAATCAGTGGGAAAGGTATTATTTCACTTCTTCTCCCCACCAACTGCAAGTGGTAGATCTTTATATAAATACTTATACTAATAAACAACATATAGTTTTGCACCACTTGCACCCTTGAAGATGATCTCGAGAGAAGATCGAAAGTACTTGGAAAATGAAAATAAAAGAAATTTAAACAGAAATAGCAGATTTCTCTCATTCTTTAACATCAATACATGGAAAGTTATTCGTGAGTATCAACGGATTTTATTAAAAATTAGCAGACATTATGTCTGCTCATTTATTCAATCAGACATGTAAAAAAGAGAATTTTCTACCTAAATACACACACACACACATACACACACACACACACACACACACACATATATATATATATATATATATATATATGCACACACCCAATTGTATGATTTAGCTTGTCTCTACCTTAGTTGAATAACCGTTATGTCATATCAATACATCACATTTCGTTTTGATCGCCTGGAAAGACAAATAAGGCATATCACAGACGCTACTTGGTTTTAGCGAGAAAAAAGAAAGAAAGAAAGAAAGAAAGAAAGACGGGAATATAAAAGTGTTTAGCGTCTATTTGAGTTAAATTGAAAAAGCTTTTAATTTCAAATCTTTTCATTTGTACCCCCTTACTTCTTAAAATAACGACCAGCATTTATACTTATGATTGTTATTGCAATGTTTTGTTAAAGTTGTTAAGCTCAAATAATTAACGATGCGATAGGGGGTGGGGTTCTGCGGATATTTTATTGTTTTAGAACTCACCGGAAATGGCATATATGAGACGCTACTTGGTTTCAGTGAGAACAAAAGAAAGAAGGGAAGATAAAAGTATTTAATGACTCCTTCCTATATGTTGTATCGTCGGGGTGAATAATACACAGAGAAGAATGAGTGCTTAATATATTTATTCAGCACCAGTATCTGGTGCTAATGGATACAGACAAAAAACACAGAACAGTGAGTTACAAAACAATTAACAAGACAAATTACAAGGAATAGAGGAGGTTTAAATGCTGTATTGGCAAACGTAGTAAGATCAGTCCGAATATTAATCAGCTTAGTATCAACTGTTGAAGGCTTTAATCGTAGTGTATTTAAGGCTATGAGGGGTGTTAGCTACTCTACAACAATTTTACTGAAAGGCAAAATATAGCGGTCACTCTTATTTATTTTTCTCCTGCCAATATCATTTCTTCTCTTTCGGGGTTATCACCCCACTTCATTTCATTGATAAAATGTATACATATATATATATATATATATATATATATATATATATATATATATATATATATATATATACAATTGTACATATTGGGATTTTTAACTGATGGCGTGGTTTTCCCCAATATGTGTCAAGTGTATATGAGGTATCTTGGTGTATGAAGGAGCAAATATATTGTAACGAATGAATGGGTCGTGAATCCGATTAGCTAGGTATAAGATAGCTAGTGATGACCAAACTTGACCAGTCTCCTCCTTTTCTTCGGCCTTGTGCCACACTTACTGTATCAGTAATAAATCTTAGAGAAACTGTCCAAATATTTTTTAAGGGATTACCTTATTCTCTTCTCAAATAGGGCTCTTCTCCAAATGTTTTACCAATTATAATAACATTGGATTACAAATTTATCTCTGGGGCAAGCATGTGAATAGGTGATGTTTTACTAAACTCGAGCGTTTCATCTTTTATATATCATAATCATGGCTTCGCTTCGCAAAACAAAGTTCATGAGGGAGTCTGTACACGTCGCTTGGAGGCACATTTGCGACTGATAACTCGAATGCGGGACAGGCATATACGGTGGCAACAGTTGCAGCTGAAGGTCCGAACTGGGCTCGGTGACATAGCGTTTCAATGCTTCCTTCTCTGCCCCTTGTCCCTGAGAGCGGCCCGGCACGTATTTTGAAAGAAGGTGACTGCATGGTCGGTGGTGAGACGCCAAGCGTCACGGTTCTCAACTAGGGTTGACCATTGGAAATGGTTGATGTGACAGGCAACAAAGGATTTTTTTCAGGCAACTTTTGAATCGCTCCTTTGGTGCCCATCTGCTGCGATATAATAGACTATCGATCTTTCACTCATTCTCTCTCTCCCACTCTCTCTATATGTATATAGGGGATACAGCTAGATAGACTATTATATGATATATATATATATATATATTCATTTAAATGTATAAGTTGTAGAGACATTATGTTCTTAATCATGTTAAATTTGTATCTGACGAAGCAATTATATTCATAATGGCATTTGGAATTGTACTCTATTCTTTATCATCTTACCTAGACATATATATATATATATATATATATATATATATATATATATATATATATATATATATATATATATATATCTTAGCTTAGCTTTGTAAAACGAAGATCAATTGGGAGTTTGTACACGTCGCTTGCAGGAACGTCTGCGTCTGATAAGTCCTGTGGGGGACAGACAGACATACACGGTCGCAGTATTTGCAGCTGAAAGTCCGGCCTGGGATCGATGGCATAGCATTGCAGTTCTTCCTTCTCTGCCTCTTGTCCCTGTCCCGCGGGTATTTTCAAAGAAGGAGACACCATGGTTGGTAGTAAGACGTCGGGCGTCATGGTTCTCATTTAGAGCTCGTCGTACATTAAAATTTTAGAGAGGCGATGATTCTCCATCCTGGGAACATGTCCAACCCAGCCCACCTTGGACTTCAGTAGCATGGCCTCAATTGCTGGTGATCTTCGCCTTTTCAAGGACTTCAGAACTGGTGACGAATATACTGGAGTAGTGGATATTAAGGATCGTACCGAGACAGCGCTGGTGGAACCGTTCAAGGAGTCACAGGTCACAGTAAAAGACCCATGACTCTGAGCCGCATAGAAGAGTAGCGAGGATGATAGCTCTATAGAGTCTGGTCCCAGTGCCCCTTTTCAGGTGTCTACTGTATTACACACGTTTGTATAGTCTGCCAAATGTAATGATCGGCCTTGCCAGTCTGTTGTCGACCCCCTTTCGATCACAGCATCTGATGGGATGCTACATCAAAGCTAGGTAAACCGATGGGCCGTCTTCAGCTCGTCTTTCAGTCCCGTCAATGATGATGAGCTGACGGCGATACTCATCTCGAGGCGCAAGCTGATAGACTACCTCTGTCTTCTTTAAATTGACTTCAAGCCCAAAACCTTTGGCAGCCTCTGTGAAGCAAGAAATGGTGTGCTGCAAAGCTACTTCTATGGGTAACAAGGGTAGCATCGTCAGCAAATCAGAGGTGTCGGGTAAGTTGCTCCAGGGTCTTCATTTGGGCTTTTGCATATATAAGATTTTTTTTTATATTGCATATAAATTAAAAATATAATGTTCTTTATTTTAATTTATTACAAAGGACATTACAGAAAAAAACAAAACAAAAACAAAAAAAAAACAGCACAGATAAAGAGCATTGACTTAACTAAATCACTTGGATAATACCATACATACACGTAATAGAACAGTAGCTTGTCAGAAGCAAGCTTTTTAGACGATCTTGTGTACTTTGCCTCCCGTATATCGCACAGGAGCATCCAGGAGAATTCTCTACCCATCATGCTTAAGTTCCACTTGTCTTGTTAGTTTCATTCCTTGTTAGTGATATAATAGTGGATTGGTTTGTTTTTGTTCAGTTTTACGGCATATCAACATCTCAATGGGTTATTTAAATCCGGCAAAATCTTTATTACTGGTAATATTTTTAGAATTTAATATAATATTATTTTTGATTTTAAGTCAAGTAAGGTGCCTTTCTTAAGGATGTTCATCTTTACATCAAGAAACTGATTCGATTCTTTAGTTGTTTGGTTTGATTTATTTTGTTTTACGGCATATCAACATCTCAATGGGTTATTTAATGCTGACAAGATTTTTATTGCTGGTAATATTTATTTTCAAAAATGTATTGGTGGCAATAAGACATTGCTGGTAATATTTTTTCTTCAAAAATTTATTGTTCTTTCCTTGTTTGTTTGGTTTTGTTTTACGGTATATCAACCTCAATGGGTAATTTAATTCCGACAAAATTGCTGGTAATATTTTTTTTCAAATGTATTACTGGTAAATTTTTTACCTTCAATAATCTATTTCTTGTAATATTTTTTCTTAAAAAATGTATCGCTTGTAATTTATTTTTCAAAAAATTATAGCTGGTAATATTTTTTTTCAAAAATGTATTGATGGTATTTTTTTTTTCAAAACTATATTGCTGGTAATAATTTTTTTCTTGAAAAACTTATTAATAACTTTTTGACAACGTATTTCTGGTATTAAAACCTTTTTTTTTTTTAAATTTCATAGTTCTTTGACCCATTTTGGGATAAGGGGGGTTAACTATTTGCCCAATGCTGGGACCCTAACATTTTGCTACCACCCCGGGTCAGAGTGGACGTAGGAACACCAGCAATTAAGAGGTGGTTCCACGCTCCTCAAAACTTCCTGATCAGAGGCCTTGCCGATGGACATAATTTATCGTCTTACCCAGGACGCGAATGTAGTTTATCGTCATACCAAGGAAGTGTTTGTAGTTTATCGTCATACCCAGGAGGCGGATGTAGTTTATCGTCATACCCAGGAGGCGGATGTAGTTTATCGTCATACCCAGGAGGCGGATGTAGTTTATCGTCATAACCAGGACGTGGATGCATTAGGTTGGTGCAAAAATAATCTCGTTTTTTGACTATTTTTTTTTTAACGTCGAAAACGACATTATTTTTGCACCAACCTAATAGTTTATCGTTCTACCCAGGACGGGATATATTGGTGGAACCTTTCTCTACGTTCATCACTCACTGATCAGATGGAAGAAGATAAGGTTAAGGAGGGGAAAGTGAACTTTGAGGAATATTCAGCATCCCATATCTTCATAAAAATGTAACAACTTCTCGATACACTAATACCCTCTACCGGCTTCTGGCCAAGGAATCCAGGGCAGACTGATTTAAATGCTTCCCATACTTTTTGTTCATTTAAGGTAAGAAGATCCTCAAATACACTGTCCTTCAGCACTTTTCGGATCTGAGACCTGAAGAACATGCCCTCCTTGAGCTTTTCAGAAGTGACAGCTGGGAATAGACTGCCCAGGGGTTGGAAGGCAGGACTAATTTTGTCCAGGGCCTTCAGAAAATTCTTCATTAGACCAAGCGTGATATGAATAAGAGGAAGAAGAACCATGATCATGTCCGCCAGAGTATTTTCTTTGATACTGTTTTTAGCAGGTACGAAAGTGCTCTTAGACTGCCCTTGTAGCAGTGCTTAGACACCGCCTGATAGTTTTAGAGACAGACAAAGCAACAGTACTTCGTGAAGCCCGTATACCTACCCACAAGTCTCCAGTAGTACTGCTTGGACTTGATTCCGAAAGAAGCTCCATATTGTCATATGATTCTTTCAAATGGACTGAGTCAGCAACGGGCATCTTGGGATATTTCTATTTCGCCTTGAAAAAGACGACAATGTGAGTGCTAGTGTGCAAAGAATGAAGCGAAGTCCTTGTTTCAAAGTCCTGAAAAGGATGATCCTTACATCTGCCGTGACCAGCTTTCATTTCTTAAGTCGGGATGCCAGTACTGCTGCTGCTTTAATAGATACAACACAAATTCATTCAGATGGTTTCAATGGTTAAATACGCCCTCTTGATCCCGTGCACGCACACGCACATATATACATATATACATACATAGATACATACATACATGATCGCGCATACGCACAGGCGTACGCGGACATACATACACACGTATATACAAGCATACACATTTGGAAGCAGTTGCTGGTCTTAACTCAATAAGTTATCTTTTTCTTTCTATAGAAATTATCTCTTTTTAATTGTGTTTGTTGTCCAGAGACGCAAATAGACGCACATTACTCGATTTCTGACGCCCTTTACGGACGTCAGAGAAAAATGAATGTTGATGAGAACTGTGATGGTAATAGCGATTGCTTAAGTGTTTGTGGCGGTGGGGTTGGTTTAGCCAAATAATAATAATAATAATAATAATAATAATAATAATAATAATCTCTATCTATAAAAGGCAGGGTGAGTGTGTGTGTGTATGTGTGTATGTGTAACGAATACACGGCAGAAATTTTCGATGGATTTGCACCAAAATTTACATGCACATGCTCCAAGTTAGCGAAAAGGCCAAGACCGACTTTGCATTTCCCAACTCCCATCCATAGTGGAAATAATCGAATTTTTCATGCTTCTACGCGAGTTTTTCATGAAGTTTGCAGCCATTTTCTACTAGCCAGAATGAGAGCCTATAGCTGGCTGCCACGAATAGACTGGAAGATTCCGTTGGCCAGCGTGAGAGCCAACAGCTGACTGACACGAATATTAACTAGCATGCTAGCATGCAAAAAAATCGATAGCTGAATTCGTCACAAGTGGGAAAAAAATTAAATCTGCATGGCATTTTACTCCAATTGGCTCATTCGCTTGCTCAAACTCGACGTTGATTCTGATTCCGCAGAACTGGGTTGTGTGTGAAAAAGTATTTCTTGTTAAAATTCTTTTTTCATTCGGTTTTCCAGTTACGAGTTCTTTTATTAAAGCTGATCGTTTTGTGCTCATTTTGTTTAGTTCTTTTTTCGTAACAGATTTAATGTTTAGTATAGAGCTTAGAAAAAATTCGCAGTGTGAGATAGGCAAGAAGTAAGGCATGTAGCAACATCAGCACGGCAAAGGGCACTTCTTTAAAGGCAAGGAAGGGCAAAAATATTTTAAGTCAAGTGATAGCGATTGCTGTATGCGTCGTACGATTTTTGAATCAAGCACGGGCAACGCCGGGCCATGCTGCTAGTAATAATAATAAAATATACCATTTTTCAATTATACTTTTCCTATACTTTGATATGATTCTAAATCCCTTTCACTCACTTTAACTTTAATTCTTTCATTTTAATTTCTTTTTTCTCTTTTCTTTTCTCTTCCTTTCTTTTTATTTTAACCCTGAATACTAAAGTTTGATATTCCGCCTGGGAGTGGTCACTCCAACTTCTACTAAGGTAAAACTTAGTGTATTGTATTCAGTGAGGTAGATTTTACTATTATGAAAGATTCCCCCTTCGATATATTAATAAAACCCACATTCGTACCAATCTCATTGGTTGGGCGTGCTCCTGGATCTTCTTCGAGACTCGTCCTAAATCTGGTACCTTGACCATAATTACCCCTTGGCGGTCAACGTTAAAACGCAAATCTGTACCAAATTCAATGAATGCGAATAAAATTTCATACCGGATCGGTCATCACCCGGGTCAACAAAGGCTGCGTCCCTCAGAGAGGAACCAGTCTGAGGACGAAAAATCTGTCACTGGAAAAAACTCTTCCACAAACGAGGCGGGAAATTAGCAGTTCGCAGACATTAATATCCTTATACGTTTTAAAGGCCGCCAAGTTGGTAGATTTTTAATATTTTTTTTCAGAATGTGCAACTTATAGTGTTCGTCGAAATTAAAGTTTTTTGTAATAAAATGTTCATTAGTCTTCTTTTTTTTTTATAATCCATTAACAATGCAGGATTTTTATCCTAATTTTTATAATTATGCCGAATTTTACGTTGGCCATGAATAGTTCAAAGAAATGCTAAAGCTAGTCACGTTATTCTTATATTTTCCGGTACAGATTTTCGGAAGGAAAAGTCCGCAAGAAACAATTGTTGATCAGACTTGAGTTAAACAACAGGAATAGATAAGATCGCCTATCATTCAGTTCACACTACTCGCCAGATTTTTTTTTTTTTTTGAACAGTAGATGTTTAACCCTTTTTTCTGTTTAGTATTGGGTTTCCAATTCCTTCTAAAGCCTACTTTCACATTAGACTTCTAACATCTCAGCCTGAACTCTGAAGTGTTATTCACTTATTAAATCTTGACCTCTTCAAGTCTAGAGGTAGACATTGTCTTTCCTGCACAGACACAAGAACTTCACTTTTTGTCCTTTTTTACGCTCATCCGACACCATACAGTAACCCTTTGCATTGAGTGCCTCTTGGGCCTTGTATTGGGCAAAAGTTAGTAAAAAAAGTTCCGCTGATGTCACAACAATGTTTCTTATTTAAGTGTTTAAAAATATTGCTAGAATTACGTCAATCATTTTATTTGTGCCATGCTCGAAACTTGTAAGAAATGGTAAATGTACCATCTTTGAATGATACTTTTTCTGTAGTTTGATATCATTCTAAATCCTTTTGACTCAAGTTAATTGTTTCCTTTTCAGTTCCCTTTTCTCTTTCCTCTTTTTTTTTTGTTTTAACTTGTATTTCAATTTTAAGCCCCCACCCCGACCTTAAGTGGACATTTGTGTCCATTTTTCTCTTTCTTTCTTTTTTTAATTTTTTCTCTTACCCTAGGCATCCCATATCTCTGTCGGTGCGTGTATATGCACATGTTTGCTAATATCTATCTCTCTCTCTCTTTCTTTCTCTTTCTCTCTCTCTCTCTCTCTCTCTCTCTATATATATATATATATATATATATATATATATAATGTACATGTGTATGTATAAGCATTGACAGGGATCATATTGTATTATTATTTTTTTGTTGTTTTTTCATGGCTGCAGGTGTAATTTTCCTACAATGCTCTGCCCTTTGACTATCATCTCTTTGAGTGAAAATTTAAAAGTATATCTTTTAGCGGTATAGTAGGCTGAGAGACGACCGGAAAAGTATAACTTTTATTCCCTTTGTTGAATGAATTCTTCGATATTCCCCGCTACCAATCTGTAGTATAAGTCTAGCCTACCCCATATAATTTGATAAGTATCTGTCGTTGGCGACAGAAAAATTGAAAATTTGTGGAAAGTCAATCATTTTATTTGTGCCATGCTCGAAACTTGTAAGAAATGGTAAATGTACCATCTTTGAATTATACTTTTCCTGTAGTTTGATATGATTCTAAATCCTTTTGACTCAAATTAATTCTTTCCTTTTCAATTCACCTTTTTTTTTAAGTCTATATACTAAAATCAAATTATCCCCGTTGGAGTGGTCACTCGGACTTATACTAAGTTAAAACTTAGTATTGTCTACCCCACTGAATACCATACACTGTTATGAACTATTCTACCTTCGATATATTAATAAACCCACAATCTCATTGTTAGGGCGTGCTCTGGTAACCTCAACATAATTACCCCTTGGCGGTCAAGGTTAAAACGCATCTCTACCAATTTCAATGAATACGAATAATATTTAATACCGGATCGGCCGTCAACCGGGACAACAAGGGCCGCGTCCCTCAGAGAGGAACCAGTCTGAGGACGAAAAGTCTGTCACTGGAACAAACTCTTCCACACACGAAGACACTAGGTCACCAAACTCGGATTATTGCCAACCTTGGACCAAATGACTAAATACCAAATTGACTAATAAAAAGTAAACGAACGAAATGGAGCCGCGAAGAGTATCGACAAGTCATGACATCCTTCTTCACTGCACTCGAAAACCCAGCAAATAACACCACCAATCAAATATACCAAATATGGAGAAGTATGGTGGGAAATGATATAAGACCTAACCTCAATCCAAACATGCTTGCCAATGTCCGTAGCGACATCATGCGAAACAACAGACTCTCAAAGGCAGAAATAGATAAGATAAAATTAGATATAAGACAAAATACTATGACCCATCACTCAAACTCTATTGAGACGAATGTAGAAATAAGGAATGCGACAGAGGATGAGGTGGACGCTAAAGCGAATGAAATACGAAATAATCTCCCAGGAAATGAAACCCAAGACTCTACCTTAGACAAAACCTGCAGTTCTCCAGAAATTGTCACTGAAGATGACTCCAGGTACATTAAGTTAGACTTCCTTGAAAACCACGTAGCTGAAATCACCGAAGGAAAAAATTACGTCATCCAAGTACTCAGCAGAGTAACTTTCATACAACTGTCAGACAGAGACCAGCTCCCGAAAATCCATATGACGAATTCCAACAAAGACATCGGGAAAATATACAATGCTGCCCTGGAAACACTGTTAACAGATAAACCACCGGGAAACATCACAGAAGTTAACAACGTCATATACGCAACAGCTCTAGCAGCGACTCGGAAGCTTGGTGTCAAGACAATAAATAGAATTAACAGACACAGAGAATCAGCTTGGAAAACCAAACTGATACGAGAAATAAAACAAATCAGATGTGAGCTTTCTATATTAAATGAGCTCACCAGAAACCCTAATATTTCCACACGTAAATCCAAAAAGATCAAGCGGAAATATAGTATTAAATCCCTAAATGATATTCCATCAATAAAGGAAATGCTGAAACAGAAACTTTAGCTAAAGGCACAGAGAACAAGACGATACGAAGAACGTTGTAGGTTCTATCGCCAAAATAAAATATTCCCAACAGATCTTAAGAAATTTTACAGGGAAATTGGAAAAACACCTATACATGTCGAAAGGCCACCATCGATTGATAATGTATAGACATTTTGGGAAAATATTTGGAGCAACCCAAAGGAATATAACCCAAATTCAGAATGGATACGGCGTGAAGAAGAACGACTGCCGGATACACCTCTGCAAGAATGGGAAAATATATCCACAGATGATGTTAGGCAAGCTCTAACGAAATCTCAAAAATGGAAATCCCCAGGAAATGACAAGTTGCACAATTTCTGGCTGTATCATCTCTCATCTACCCAGTAAATTCTTGCAAAAACATTATCAACGCTTGTAAATAATCGCAATAAAATCCCGGAATGGATTACTGAAGGTATTACATACATCATACCAAAAACAACTGAAACAGACGACCCGAAAAATTATAGACCGATAACATGTCTCTCCACAACATATAAGTTGATTACGTCTGTACTGACGAACCGTACTTATTCCTTTTTCGAAACAAACAGCATTCTCCCGCTTGAACAGAAAGGATGCAGAAGAGGTTCATATGGCTGCAAAGATCAACTTCTGATAAATAAAATGATCCTGGAAAATTGCAGGAGACGACGCAGAAATCTAAGTGCAGCGTGGATTGATTATCGTAAAGCCTTTGATAGTGTTCCACATTTTTGGATCCTTAATACCCTGGAAATGTACAGTCTCCCCTGTGGTATTAAATTTCCTTAAGCACAGCATGGGAATGTGGAACACCAAACTATACCTTAGGCACACCGGGGACACTGCCATATCCAACCGTCTGAATATCCGACGTGGAATCTTTCAAGGAGACTCTCTATCACCCCTTCTGTTTTGTTTATCCTTAATCCCTCTTACACATGAACTGAACAACAGTAGCTATGGTTACAAAATAAATAAGAAAATATTCAATCACCTACTCTACATGGATGATGTCAAACTCTTTGCCAAAGACGACAATGAGTTGAAGGTCTCTTTCAATATTGTAAAATACTTCAGTGACGACATAGGTATGGAATTCGGATTAGATAAATGTGCAAAAGTAACATTCAAGAAAGGTAGAATTACAGAAACACCCTAATTAGATTTAGATTTTGTCACAAAGATTAGGGAACTGGAGCATGATGAAGCTTATAAGTTCCTAGGAATTAGTGAAGGAGATGGCATACAACACCTCCAAATGATGGAAAAAAATAAGAAAAGAGTATTACAGGCGTGTACGTCTGGTACTAAATACTGAGCTAAACTCAAAAAACAGAATATCAGCTATAAACACATTGGCTGTCCCTGTGGTGCATTACAGCTTCAATGTCCTTAACTGAACCATAGCTGAAATTAAGCGAATGGACGCCAAAACGAGAAAGCTTCTCACTTGCTATCGCATGCATCATCACAAAGCTGATGTTGATCGTCTGTATGTGCCCAGATCCGAAGAAGGCAGAGGATTAGTTCAACTAGAACTGTCCTACAAAACTACAACAATTGGCCTCCAAAGATACTTGGAAACTACAGAAGACTGGATGATGGTATGCGTCAAGGAACATGAAAGTAGTAAGCGTCTTTACTCCGTAATGAAAGAAGCCAACAAATTCAAACTGGAGCTTCAAATAGGCGTAGAGATGCAACTGCAGCACAATACACCGGCTGAAACTGCAAAATACTTGAAAAAGACCACAAAGACGAATGCAACCGACCAGATACAGAAGCGATAGCAAGATAAACCACTTCATGGCCAATACTCTGCCCGTATCAAACAAGCTGATGTAGACAAAACCCGTACCCATCAGTGCCTACGCAGTGCAGGGTTGAAAGCGGAAGCTGAAGGTTTTATCCTTGCTGCGCAGGACCAATGCTTGCTAACTAGGAATTATCAAGCACATATACTAAAATATTGTGTCAGCCCAAAATGAAGATTCTGTGATAAATATCTAGAAACGATTGATCATCTTGTATCAGGTTGCACGATGTTGGCACCCACTGAATATAAAACCCGACATGACAGAGTGGGCCAATATCTGCACTGGAAAATCTGCAACTTCTACGGGAAGGAAACTGAAAGAAACTGGTATGAACACCACCCAGACCCGGTTACGGAGATAGGACAATTTACAATTCTATGGGACTACACAATACACATTGACAGAATAATCAAGGCCAACCGCCCAGATATTGTTATTAAAGACCACAAACAAAAACGGTGCCTTCTTATTGATATGGCAGTCCCTGCTGACTACAATGAATCTTTGAAGATATTCAAAAGGCTGTCAAAATACAAGGACCTTGAAATAGAAATCTCGAAAATGTGGCATCTGGGAACCTCAACAATCACTGTTGTAGTTGGAGCCCTAGGACTGGTTGGAAAAGATTGCAGTAGACTAATTGAAGGGATTCCTGGAAGTCCATGCCTCAAGGAAATACGAAAAATTGTTCTGACGAGTAAAGCCCACACTTTACGAAGGGCTTTATCTTTGTAATTTTTTTTTTTTTTTTTTTTGTCAGTAGAAAGTGTCATGATGCCATTTCTAACCTTAGGTCCTTGGGCGGGACCCGGAAAGAAACGTGTAAACCACAGAAATCAAAGAAAATATAAATAATAATAATAATAATAATAATAATAATAATAATAATGAAATCAAAATCTCAAAAATATGTTTCATGGGAACATCTATAATTACTGTTGTAGTTGGACCCCTAGGAGTGGTTGGAAAAGATTGCAGTAGACTAATTGAAGGGATTCCTGGAAATCCATGCCTCAAGAAGATAGAAAAAATTATTCTGACAAGTACAGCCTTCACTTTACGAAGGGCTTTATCTATGTAATTTTTTTTTTTTTTTTTTTTTTTGTCAGTGTAAAGTGTCATGATGCCATTATTAACCTTAGGTCCCTGGGCGGGACCCGGAAAGAAACGTGTAAACCCCAGAAATCAAAGAAAATATAAATAATAATATATTATTATTATTATTATTTATATTTTCTTATATATTATTATTATTATTAATAATAATAATAATAATAATAATAATAATAATAATAATGAAATCAAAATCTCAATAATATGGTTCATGGGAACATCCCTAATCACTGTTGTATTTGGAGCCCTCGGATTGGATGGAAAAGATTCCAGGAGACTCATTGAATGGATTCCTGGAAGCCTAAGCACTAAAAAAAATTTAACAAATCTTCTAACATGTACAAACTACATCTTACGAAGGGCTTTCTTTATGAAAAATATGTTGTTGTTTTTTTAAATTGTATAGTGAAAAACATCATGATCTAACATTAGGTCTCTGGACGGGACTCGGAAAGAAATGAGTATACACCAAAAATCAAACCAAATATAATAATAATAATAATAATAATAATAATAATAATAATAATGTCATTTGTAGACGGAATCATCGGTTTGATCAGAAACGATTCCGATAGCCTCATTGAAGGGATATCTGGTAGACCATGCCTTAAACAAATAGAAAAAATTGTACTCACAAGTAGAGCCCACACATTACGAAGGGCTTTATTCATGTAAAATGTGTGTCATTTTTTTTTTTTAAAAATGCTCATTAAAAAATTTCATGATGTCATTTCAGACCTAACGTCACTGGTCGGGACCCGGAAAAAATTGGGTATACACCAGAAATCAAAGTAAATAAAAATTATATTATTAATAATAATAATATTAGGTTGTTGCAAAAATAATGACGTAATAATGTCGTTTTTTGACGTTAAAAAATACGTCAAAAAACGATATGATTACGTCATTATTTATGCACCAAGCTAATAATAATAATAGTAATAATGTGATGACATTAAAAATATTAAGGAGAGTGCTGGAGATTCTAGGAAACTTGCTGCCATGCGTATCCCAACGTCCACTACGAGGTACCCCGAATAATAATATTAATTATAATAATAATATGATGTCATTAAAATATAAAGGAGAGTGCTGGAGATTGAAGGAAACTTGTTGCCATGCGTATCACAACGTCAATTAAGAGTTACCCCAAATAATAATAATAATAATAATAATATGATATCATTAAAATAATAAGGAGAGTTGTGGAGATTCAAGGAAACTTACTGTCATGCGTATCCCAACGGCCACTACGAGGTACCCCAAATAATATTATTAATAATAATAATATATCATTAAAATAATAAGGAGAGTTCTGGAGATTCAAGGAAACTTACTGCCATGCGTATCCCAACGTCAACTACGAGGTACCCCAAATAATAATAATAATAATAATACTGATTCTTCCCTCCAGACTTGTTACACATCGACGTCGACGCTATCCTAAGAGAACTGGAGAACCTACCTGAATGTGTTATCGTCGTGCGTAATCTTAAGTCTATGATACGCAGATGACACTGTGTTGATGGCCGACTCGGAAAGAAAACTACAGGACTACATAGACAGTGTGATAAAAGAAAGGGGGAAGAAAGGACTAAGCATCAACTGCAAGAAGAGAGAATGCGTGGCACTTAGCAAAAGTAACTGGGAAACAAGCAAATTACTAATTGGAGATACCAAAGTCAAATAAGAACAACATCTAGGAAAAGTTTGAGTGAAATAACAAAAAGACAAAACATATTAAAAGTTACAAGACACCGGAAGATATGAGGGGCCATGTTTGCCTCCGTCATGAAGGGACACGTCACATAAGAGAAGACTCTGATATAATAACTGTAAAAATATAGAAATGTGTGCCTTATATACTGTATCTACGAACACTAATGGGTATGTTCCAATCCTCATAAATACTTTGGACCCTATTGTAAAAGGGGGTATTGTGCTGTTTATGTAGTTTGCCAAAGGCAGTGGTTTACCTTCTTCACGCCGCTGGTGAGTATTGTATTTTGCTGATGTTATAAAGATTACAATTTCATTTTCCACCTCTGTTTTAGTTATTTCTCATTCTACGTTACAGCAGGTTGTGAAACACGCTTTTCCACTTTAGATGTGTCTTCTCCCCCAGATTTATTCAACCTCTGCAGTGACACTATCATGAAGAAACTGGATGCCCTACTAGGATTTATGATAAGTGGGTATAACCTTAAAAAATCTAAGATACGCAGATGATACTGTGTTGCTGGCCGACTCGGAAAGAAAACTACAGGACCACCTACACAATATGATAGAAGAAAGGGAGAAGAAAGGACTAAGCATTAAATGCAAAAAACAAACAAAAAAAAAAACTAAAAACAAAATTAAAAAAAAAAAAAACAGACAGCAAAAGTAGTCATCAGTAAGAGAAAAATCCCGAGATGGGAGTTACGAATTCAAGATATAAATATCAAACAGGTGCATAATTTCAAATATCTTGCAAGTATTTTAACAAAGGGAGGAACATGCAGCACCAAGATCCGAACACGTACTGAACGAGCGAAAGAAAGCATCCCAAAAGTTAAGCAAGCTACTGAGAAACTGAATAAATCCCTTTAGTAACAAAGTAAAGTCTGATGGATTAGGAATTGTTATCCATCCTTTTATATGGCAGTGAAGGCTGAACAATTTCCCTAAGGATGAGAAAAAAAAAAAAGAACAAGCAGAAATTTGGTTTTACAGAAAGATACTAGAAGTTCCATGTTCAGTGCGAATAAACAACGTGAAAGTCTTAAAAAAATTGTAATAATAATAAAAAACAAAAAAAAACAAACAAAAACACACAAAAAACTCCACTTAATCTCAAATGTGTTGCGCGCATAATGAGCAAGAAGGCCTTGGAAAACTTAAACTCAAATTTTGAGTGCAAAAGAGATAGAGGAAGTGGGTGAGCCATTAAACTGACCAGCTTGTGGGAATGGGTGGTTGAATAAATGGGACTTAGTAAAGGGGAAAAATTACTAACTCCCACACGAGGCAGAAAGTTGTGGGGAGCCATGATCGACTATGTGCAGAAGGAGCACGGCACACACAAGAAGATACTACTACTACTACTACTTATTTTTTTCTTATGGCTGGCCACTCGTATTTGACGATACCCGTCTACTAGGGCGCCGGATAGCTAATCCCTATTGCAAAAGCTTGCTCAGGCACATTTGTGTTGGTTCAACACCCACAGAGCACACCTGTGGTTTATATTGAAACT
>OZ010599.1:28357181-28397181 GCA_963932145.1 Acanthosepion lycidas
TCGTACAATGGAACTCTTGAGTTACAGGAGGTAAAACGTCGTCAAACAGTTGCTAGTTACATTGGTATGTTAAGAAAGGCATCGCTAATTACAGAAGGCCCTCAACTATGCGGAGAAAATTGTATTTTCCGGCAAGATAATGCTGCAATCCACAACGCTCTTCAGATCGAAAATCAATCAAGAATGTTTGAGGATGGATGGCAAAGGATGATTATAAACATGGAACGCAATTTGAAACTGTGGATGCTCTTCGTGCTGCAGTTTATGCATCCTGTGCGAGCATCCCAAGCACTCACATGCAGAAATTCACAATGAATATACATTAGCGAATTTTCGAATTCGCAAAAATGGAGGATATACTGAGAAATAAATTGTCGTTGTGACTTATTTGTTCTGTATTTGCTATTTTCATTTACATGGTCTTATTTTTAATGACCAACCAAAAATCCTTTTTTTTTAATGTTTGTTTAAATTAATCAGTTAAAAACTTAAAATTTTCACTTGTTTGTTGAGAAACTTGTTTGTTAGAAATTTTCTAATTAAATGTAAATGTTTGGCAAATATATTTTGATTAAAGTAACAGTATTTTATATATATTTTTTATTAGGTTGGTGCAAAAATAATGACGTAATAATGTCGTTTTTTGACCTTAAAAATACGTCAAAAAACGACATTACTACGTCATTATTTTTGCACCAACCTAATAATTCTTTTGCATCTGGTCTTAAGATTTTGACCAGGAGTGTATATACATTTCTTTTTAATTTTGTTGCTACCATTGATTTCAAATCTACGCGTCATGACCAATTTATGAAAAATAATTTCTTAATTTTTCCATCTTCTCTTAGTTTAAATTTAATGTAGGGTCGTATTCGATTGGATTATTTGAATAAAGCCCAAACGCTTATAACTACCCTCTCTTCTTTCTTTTTTTTTCGCAAAAAAAAGGCTGTAATTTGCCTTTAAATCTAAATAAATCGTTCATTCACCAGTAATTTACAATCACCTGATGAGATGCATTGATACGCATCGAAACAAGACTGCAATTGTGTAGCGATTTTCACATGTTTTGCGGTGGAAAATCTTAAAATAAAGAATAATGCTCTACTTTGTACTGAGCCCTCTTTTAAATAAAATGTTACGAACGTTGGAATTGTACTCAATTCATTCTCATCTTACCTGCGTATATATATATATATATATATATATATATATATATATATATATATATATATATATATATATCCTTAGCTCCTCCTTCCTATTATTACAATACTCAATATTGAGTATTGTAATAAAAAGAAATATAAAGATATATTTTAAACTCTCCCTTCCCTCTCTAAGATCGACCGTGTCGCTCACACTATTCCTCATCACGCTTTAATTCAACTTATATAAACTTAATACTGCCCGTCAAAAGTGTAAATTTTAAATTCATTTTTTCGTTTAGTCTTTCAAAGTAAAGTCTGAGGATACAGAGAAAAGCAAAATTATCTGGTGAAATAAATTATTACTATGGAGCCTTAAAGTGGTCTGTTTTACTTTTAAATTAAATTATTCGCTCTGACTTAATATTGAGCTCTCGACATTTCATTCTCCCTCCTTTTGATTATCCATACGGATTGCCAAGCTTTTCGTTACTCATAAGTATATATATATATATATATATATATATATATATATATATATATATATATATATATATATATATTTAGTGCTGTTCGATAAAAGTGACTCATCTGATTTTTTTACTTTAGTAAAAAAAATCACATGAGTTACTTTTATTCTATTCCCCGATGAATCGAAACTTGAGCTAAATTCAAAAGATAAGCGATCTAAAATCCGAAGAAGAAGCTTTGAAAGCTCTTTGAATTTAGCAGTAAGTACCGTCAAGCATCCGTTCAGTATAATGTTCTGGGGATGCTTTTCTTTTCATGGAACTGGTTTCTTAAAACCTATTGAAAGACCCTCAGGAGCGAGCAGTACAAGAGAGTTTTAGAGTCTTGTCAGCTCCCTTCTGCTGAAAGGGTGCAAATCGACCCCACCAAGCTCATTTTTATGCAAAATAATGCTCCCTGTCACAAATCAAAATCGATGAAGGAAGACTTTGATGAGAAGCAGGTGAGTGTTATGACATGGCAGACCCAATCTCCTGACCTCAAACGCATAGAAAACTTTTGGGGCATTATAAAGTACAGGCTCTCGAGAAAGCAGTTGAGCAACAAAGAGGATTTGATTGTGAATTTCATATCCGAATGGAATTCAAGGCTTGGAGATAAGATTTGCCAGGACCTAATCAAGACAATACCAAAAAGGGTTGAAAAGGTTATTCAAAATAAAGGAGGACCCATAGATTATTAAATATTTCGAACTATATTACCTATTATAAATAAATTATACCTCTATTATTCTTTATTTAAAGCTGTTCTGTTGATTACTTAGTTGCAGGAAATAAGTGAGTCACTTGTTTTGAATAGAGTTTTTCCCTAAATCTCATTTATATCCAAAATTATAATTATCAATGGAATACCTTAGGGTGAGTAAACTTTTTTACTAGGTGGTTGGGTAGGGGTCTTTATATTAGTAAGATTAAATATTAGTTTGAGCCCAAAACCAATAGGCAAAAAAAATTTTAAGTAAAAAAAATCAGGTTAGTCACTTTTATCGAATAGCACTATATATATATATATATATATATATATATATATATATATATATATATATATATATAAAATCTTAAGATGTGCTATATATATGGGATAAAGTTCTCAATATCAGAGATAGAGCGTGTGTAAATATAAAAGTGAACATAGAAATCAACACCTAGAGGCGACAGTCTGTTCCATGCTAGATGCAATCCTCAGGTATGACAATTGCATCTATCATGAAACAGACTGTCACCTCTAAGTGTTGACTTCTATGTTCATTTATATATATATATATATATATATATATATATATATATATATATATATATATAAGTAAAGGTAACAAATCCGTTAGTATAAAATCAAAGAGGATCCTAGTAATATAGATTATTAATACGGATCCACAAAAAGAGCTCAATGTATTTATTACAGAGCAAATAATTAATAAACAATAAAATGCAAAATCATCTCATATGGGGAATAGTCGATTTCGTCAGACGAAAATATCGGCCGTCTGTCTTATCAACACCAGTTTAGACTGATTTCGTGGCAGCAATAGAAATTTAAATGTGAAATCTAAAAAAAATTATCCCTGGGCGAACTCTTCATAATATACGATAATAACAATACAGGTTGCGATGAATAAATTGTCGTCTAAATGACACTAAAAGATAATTAGGTTTCGAATGTCCATATTTAAAAAAAACAAAACAAAGTACAAGTTAAAACCTCTGACGTCATAGTTTTTCGCACCTCATTTTAACAGATATATTCACCAAAATTACAAAGAAATATGTCGAAATAATAAAATATAAATTTATTCAATTGACTTCAACAACGGCCTCCAGACAACTTCGGAATCTCCTGGAAGTTTTCTGGACCGTCTCCTTATTGAAGCTGATTAATTGCCACATATTTGATATATATATATATAATAAAAATAAAAACAAAAATACTAAGGAACCCCGGATTATGCACCCAACGTGTTCTTTTCTATTTTCTGCATACCTGCACAAGGATATATATATATATATATATATATATATATATATATATATATATATATATATATATATATATATATATATATATATATATCTCAAATTATGAAATATATATATATATATATATATATATCTCAAATTATGAATATATATATATATATATATATATATATATATATATATATATATATATATATCTTATAACAACAGCAAAAGAGACAGCAAGGCTAAACATCTGCTTTGAAAAAACCTGTGTCAACGGAAACTATTCATTTCGATCCCCGCATAGTGGATACTACAGGAAAGCGGCTGATATTGTAAAATATCAGTCCCACCACTAATCGAGAAAAATGGTAGATCGACCGTCAGAGATGGTCATTCCTCGTTCAGTCGTTATCCTACTTTAGGGTGCGATTGTCTGGGGACAGTACCAAGTATCTCCGAAGTTTAACAATTCCAAACCTACTATAAAGCTTGCGAGTTATTTGTGATGGCTTGTGTAACCATATCCATGATATAGTTGAAAATTAATGAACTGTTAAGCTTGGAGGTGTCTCTTTGATGGTGTGGATAACCATATCCATGATATAGTTGAAGATTAGTGAACTGTAAGGATTGGAGTTGTCTATGTGGAGATTTGGATAACCATATATAATTTCCAAAACCATCTAATACTTAGTAGAATTAACGCCAGGTATTATCTGAGCATTTTGGTTGCGCAATAATATAAAATGGTACTGCACCGATTAGTGAAGGGTTAAGCTTAGGGTTGTCTCTGAAGATTTGGATAACCATATATATTTGCCCAAACCATCTAATACATAGCAGAATTATGGCGAGGGATTATCTGAGCATTTTGGTTGCGCAATAATATAAAACGATACTGTGCCGATTAATACGGATAAAGTTATTCAAAGTTGGTCAGAAGTGCCCAGAAATGAAGCCAGGCCTCGAGGACCGTTTCTGTGAATCACTGGGTCTCAAAGGAAGCATTTTGGAGCCGCGTGTGTGTAGACTCTTCTCTCTTCCATCCTTTTTAAAAGACCTAAATAATGTTTTACTACAGGGCGTCTATATACAAAATTCTGTGACTTCCGTTAGTCAGCCCGTCACATTCTCTAAAACAGTCATATATAGACCAATCGAAACAAAATTTTGGGGAGAAGTGCAAACAGATAAGTGGGTACAAAATACATTTGATTTTATTAGGATGCGTAGCTTAGTATAATAAATTTTCATTCCTTTTGGGGGAAAAGATAAAAAAAAATTTATTATTTAACATATATGATATTCCCACTATATTTAAACAATTTAATAATTAAAATAACAAATACTTAGTAAAAATGCAATATTATTTTTTGCATATCTTTTTTTTTTAATATTTTATATAAAATAATTACAATTATAATTCCAATTGGTTCAGCATTTGCGAAAACTAAGCAAATCACAAAGCCAAATGTTTCAAAAAGTTGGAATTTAGCTCTTGATAGAAATATTTACGCATGGCCAGTTGTATGTTGCATGCTCAAGATTAAGAAATTAATTTCTCGCTGTTAAAAAAGAAAAAGAAAACTTCCTAAAAAAATATTACCATTAAGTCCTAAAAAATTAAATTACGTTAAAGAAATTATTAAAACGTGAAGTAGGGTATTTTTCCAAACAAATCAGTTTATTCAAATTCCATTGATTGGTTTGAGGAATTAAACAAAATGTAGAGGTTGTAAATATTGCCAAAAAAAAAAAACAAAAAACAAAAAACAAAACTTCAACAATATTAAATACTGTGAGGATTTTAACAGGTTGCAAAATATTAAAGTGAATAAAAATTCCCTTAGCAAATGTTCAGAACGAGTACGAATCAATTGATCGACGTATAAGAGCAGTGATAGAAGCCAAGTTGGTTCATTTCTGTATTAAAGAATAAAAGGTCTATTTAGCAAGGCAATACGAGAAAATAGCTTTAAAATCTACACATTAAAATGGTGGTTGCCAAAATAAAATTAAATTAGAGATTTTTCACTGAAGTTATTGAAAATTGAACATTTCTGAAGCTTCTTGGCGACAAAAAATGTATTTTTTTTATCCATTATAGCAGGAAAAGAAATCTGCTTTCTATTTTTTTATAAAAAAAAATTGGAACTTTGACGCTGCTGAAGTAAGGTTGGTAAGAGAATGATGTCAGCTGTATTAGTTGGTCGACAATATCATTAGATTGGTGCAAAAATAATGACGTAATAATGTCGTTTTTTGACGTATTTTTTAACGTCAAAAAACGACATTATTACGTCATTATTTTTGCACCAACCTAATAATTATGACCATACTTTTAATGTAGTTTCTGCCTCTCTTAGCCGGTTCCTATCTCTCTCTCTCTCTCTCTATCTATCTATCTGTCTATCTATCTATCTGTGTGTCTGCATCAATTTGTTCATATCTATCGATTTATCTATCTATCTCAGTCTGTTCATATCCTTGTCTCTTATTCCATTCAAATTTGTTTATCTATCTATCTATCTATCTATCTATCTATCTATCTATCTATTTAGTTAGCTAACTCGCTATCGCAGTCTATTCACATACTTCTCTCTTATTCCATTCAAATCTATCTATCTATCTATCTATCTATCTATCTTTCTTTCTATCTATCTATCTATCTATTTATCTATCTATCTATCGCAATCTCAAATCTATCTTCTATCTCAGTCTATTTATACCCTTCTCTATTATTCCATTTAAATTCTATCTATCTCAGTCTGTTCATTATCTATCTATATCCTGGGTATGACAATAAACTACATCCGCGTCCTGGGTAAGATGATAAACTACATCCACGTCCTTCTACAGCTAATGTCTAAATAAGTTCCCATTTTTTAAGCCAGTATCATTTTTCATAATTTTACCCCATGTAAAGCAATAAAGCCACTAAGAAATAAGGGAGTCACTGAGTGTGAAATAATAAGAAAAGCGAGAAGAATAGAATAATAATGAGTAATCCAGAAGAAGCGTGAATTCTATTGACATTGCATTTACATAAGCAGATCGCATGAAGTCAACACAATCAATCTTTCTGTTTACACAGCGATGTTTATTTCCAGGACATTCACATGATGGTTAGAATTCGATCTACACAGGAAAGAAAACATGTGAACTCAATTTAAATTACTTGCCTTTGTCCTTTCTTGTTTTAATCATTTCACCCTATGCGAGGGAACAAAGCCACTAAGACGCATGCGTTTACTGAATGTGAAAGAAAAAGAAAATCATTATTAAGGAGCGAGAAAAATGAAAGCAGACGAAGAAGACAATATAGCGATCGACATTGCAGTTAAACTTTTGAAAACCATATTTGACGATAAAGCAAGAAGCGTGAAGAGAGTTGCACAAACGAGAAATGCGAGAGAAGAAACTGCTAGCATAGAACTTACGGCTCCTTCTAGCTATTTTAATAATATTATTCTATGTTTAAAATCATTTTTTTAAATAATAGTAGAAGACGCTGGCCGTAATGAAAGTAGAGAGATGCGTATTATGCATGAGTAGAAGCATTTTCCCCACACTTCCAGCACAATTATTATGGATGATAGCGTATTATACATGGGGGAATTACGGTACGCTATAAGTTTTATTCCATGCAATATTCTCACAATAAATTCTACAACTGGCTAATTCAATGTGTAGTTTACTAAAGAGGGTTTAAGGTTTAGAAATTATATATAAAAAACAGTATATCCCCCAAAAGCGAATTTAGTTTTTTTTATTTTTATTTTACTGAATATTAAATAAAACATGCAAAAAGGGAGCTTTCTAAAATCATTGTCATGGGTGAATGACGCGGGATTTCTCGTTTTGATTTTGTGTGTGTGTGTCCGTGTGTCCGTGTGCGCGCGCGCGTGTGTGCGTGTGTGTGCTTTTAAATCGAAGTTTCTCCAAGCGAGGCAGTAAATCTCTTAAAACCAAAGGGCTTACTGGATATGAAAGAATTCGAAATCAGAAAACATTGTGAAGGAGCGAGAACAATGGAAGAGTAATCAGGAAGACGGTAGATAACATTTGCATTTAAATTTGTGAATATCAAAGATGGCCGAAAAGCATGAAGCCGGAAGAAATTTCCACAAGCTGGAAGTGCTGGAAAAGAAACTCTTATCATAGAACTTACGGTTGAATATAGCCAATCCAACTCTAAATCGATGAGACCTAACTGCCAGTCTAGTACTGCACTTAAATTTTAGTGCCATAGCGGCGCGTTCAGCTGAACTCAAATGAAAGCGTTTATAGAAAAGACACGGGGAAGCTATATTACGTCGTTGGGAAATATGACTGAAGCTGATTTACCAGTTCAGGACCAATAATATTGCAGATTCTTCTTTAGATTTCATCATAAACTCTTTAAATATATAGCAGACCATATGTTACAGCAATATTCAAAGCAAGGATGAATGGTATCTGATGGTATTTATTGTTAAATTTAAAATAGTTTAATGTGAATACGACACAATTTTATCCAAGGCGTTAGTATCGTATTCATTCATAAAAAACAACAACAACAACAACAAAAAACAAAAAAAAAACAAAAAAAAAAACACTCGTACTTTTAGAGATACTGAATCAATGAATGATTTTCTGACCGAAGGTGATGTCTGTAATAAAGTTTCATTTTTCGTTTTAGTTCCTGAATAAAGTGTGTTTGGAACGACAGGATGCTCTATGGCTTAATTTGTTTAATTTTGATATAATTCCTGGAAGGGTTAAATGCTTTTAGAAAATGGAAATTTTATTGGGTTCTCTCTACCAATTTCCAGAATGTATTAATAAATAAAAATGTCCAAATTTAGTCTCGTGAGTCGTCAGGGTCGAAGAGGTTAAAGTGTGCTGGGCTTTGGGTAGTGGCTTGAAACAAAGAAATAAAAGATTAAGCTTGCGGTCTGTAAAAATAAATGAAGGGAAGAGAGAAGTGATTAGAAAGAAAGAAAGAAAGAAAGAAAGAAAGAAAGAAAGAAAGAAAGAAAGAAATGTGTGCATGGATGAGACGAACAGAAATAAGAAAGAATGATCGACGCGTAATTGAAGAAAGAAAGAAAGAAAGAAAGAAAGAAAGAAGAATGAAAAACAAAAAAGAAAACTTTCAGTATTAATAAAAAGAAAGGAAGAAAGAAAGAATGAAAGAGACACTAAAATGTAAGCAGGGATGAGATGGACAGAAACAAGAAAGAAGGAACGACGCGTAATTAAAGAAAGAAAGAAAGAAAGAAAGAAAGAAAGAAAGAAAATGACTGAAATGCAAGCATGTATGAGAGGGAATAAAAATTGGAAAGAAAGAAAGAAAGAAAGAAAGAAAGAGAGAAAGAAAGAAAGAAAGAAAGATACAAAGAATGTAACGGAAAAATAAAATGACGATTTGAAAAAGAAAAACAAAGAATGGACGACGATAAAGAAAGAACTGGCAGTATGGATAAGTACGAAAGAAAGCTAGAAAGAAAAAACTATATGCAATATATATTATAAAGCATCACAATAACGAAAGAAAGAAAGAAAGAAAGAAACTATATACATTATATATTATAAATATAATATATATATTTCTTTCTTTCTTTGATGAAAGAAAGAAAGAAAAAAAGAAAAAAAGAAAGAAAGAAAAAAAGAAAAAAAGAAAGAAAGAAAAAACTTTAATAAAAAATAAAGGAAAAAGAAAACAAAGGCAGGGAGTGAAGGAAAAAATAAAAGCAATTCCGAAGATTTTAGAAAACGATATTTAGCAAGCATGCCCAGTTTACCCCTGCTGTTTAACCGATAGATGAGGGGTGAACATTGATTAATGCCTTTTCTAAGTGCATCTCTGTCATATTGAACAGATCATTAAACGCTAAAGTGATTTTGACATTTTAAAGAACTAATTTGCATAAAACATGATCCTGCGTCTAGAGCATGGGTGCGACGATTTTCACGGGGATAACGATTATACAGCCCGCACCTCCAAATTTCCCTCATACAAACACCAATAAAAAAATACCCCTACCCTTTCTCTCTCTCTCTCTCGCTCTCTCTCTTCCTGAAAAATTTATTTCGGTTCAGCTCTCTGGAGAGGAAGTTTGTAAACAGTAACTATTACGGATAATAATGAAAGACTCTTCGGTAAATAAAATCGAGTTCTTTCAGTCACTGTGTGTTTATGTAAAAATAAATACGCTTAAATTCACCTTCATCCCTGCTTATTCAGTCGGGTTTCGATCCTAGCTAGAGGCAACCGGACGTCTAGCCACACTGATGAACTGCGATAGAGCGAAACAATCTATATATATATATATATATATATATATATATATATATATATATATATATATCATAATTATTTTATAATTATATATATTTTTTTTTTCAGGAGCATATATTGTCATCCACAGACAGACAGTTTCGCTGTATCACAGATCGTCAGTGTGGTTAGACGTCCGGTTGCCTCTAGCTAGGATTCAAAACACGAATGAATTGGCCTCAGTCGGGGTTTCTACCACTAAGCCGTTGGCGCACGACAGGGATGAAGGTGAATTTAATGATTAAAAAAAATTATAAATTAATTATAAATAATAATTATAATGTAAGCTCTACTTCTGTATGGAGCACTGTTTTTTTTTAAAAAAAAAAAAAAAAAAAAATAGTAAAAAAAACTCCGGATTATTTACCTAACGTGTTCTTTCCTATTTTTCTACATATCTGCACACACACACACGCACACACACACACACACACACACACACACACATATATATATATATATATATATATATATATATATATATATATATATTGAATCAGATATATGTTTATATGTGTGTGTATGTATATGTATGTGTGTATTTGTGTGAATATGTGGATATATGTGTATGTGTACATGGGTATATGTATGTGTGTATGTAGGTACACGGCGATGTGTATGTATATACGTGTATAAGTTATTGTGTATGTGTGTATTTGCATGCGTTTTGAACATAAAAATATAGGTCCTCGCCAGATTAGATAATCGTCATATTTATTGTTTATAATATTTTATTTGTAACCTGCAATCGATATTATTTTTGTCATATTTTCTCAATTACACAGCGTCACTTTCAATTTTAATTTCACCCGCCCCATCTTTCTTCCCCACCACTTCTTTCCTTACCTCTCCCTCCTTCTTTAACATTTGATGGGCCATGGTGTGTGTATGTCACCACGAAATGTATCTTTTTTGTATTAGACATCCGACAACAATCATTTTCCCCCTTCCACTCACACCTAATTTTATAAAAAAACCCTCTCTGTTAAATTCACTCGTATATTACCCCTCTCTTTGGAACTAACATTCGTCCCACACTCTCATACTTACACTCTTTCTAAATTCTATTTTTATTTCCGGAGTAGGTTTTTTTCAGTTTTCTTTTTGAATTTGTAGGTCTGATGAATTGGATCGTATTTACGATTCCAATGGAATAAATTATGACCATGGAATATTAGTGTTTAAGCCTTTTTATTATATCCTTACTCTGTCCTGGACATTGAGTTCTACCTGGATTCTATCCTCTCGGATTTTTTTATTCAAAAATATATACATGTGTGTATATGCACCTGTAGATTTTGCATATATATGTATATTTACCACTAATATTATATATATATATATATATATATATATATGTATATTGTATCCTAGTCTAAGGCTATATAGTAGTGGAGTGTAACGTGCTGGAATAGACTTATTCTCAGATTCATACCAGACATCAAGGATGCTGTGTGTACCTTAGAGGTCACTTCCAGATGCCGAATGCAGAAGTACCTGACTTAATTTCTGCATGCGTTATTGCAAGCGTGATACATGCATATATTTTATTTTTCTGCTTTGCTTTTTCATTGTCAATTTTTTTCTATTTTTCCTGTTTCTTTTTTTTTTACGTTGTGGGGGTTTGATGATGTCAAAATAAGCGACACTTGCCTTGAGTGTTATTGCAGCTGGGAAGCTAATGGGTGGAGGCTGAAACTCTACAACTTAGGAATAAATTAATTTACAGCAAGTATTTGTTTATATTCCGGGTGGATTCACATTAAACAATTAAAAAACAGTAAAAGAAAAAGAAAAAAAACGAATAAAACGCTACGACCACCCCCCACAGAAAACAAACAAACAAACAAAAAAGACCCCCCCCAAAAAAAAAAGCAAAAAACGTAGAAACACACAACACAATTCAGTATGTGTTACATCTCAATCCAGTAGATGGATCTATAAGCACTAGTCCCAGTTAGTCACCAGCAGTCTCTGACACACGGCAAACGGAGAAAATAAGATTCACATATTGAACGAGGGGCGTCTGGAGCAGCGTGTATACGACAGATTGAGAGTATCTGAAAGATATTGGATTAAATAAAATGCTATGTAATGAAGATTCAATTATTAACTTTAATATCTGTCCAAATTACTTTATCACACAGGCATCGTTGTATTTTAACAAGTGAAAACGCAGGACTTTATCTCATTTTACCCAACTCCGGATTTCGTCAATTGCTGCCAGCTAGTGTGTGTATGTTTCAACTCGAGCCATCATCCAAATGTAGACATTACATTCTTATGTGCGATAAGTGAGAGACTACCCTCGCTTCGTCCTGTTTATGACGATAAACTACATCCAGCAGCAAGACCTTTGCTCTTATTTTCTTTTAACTCTCTAAGTTTTGGTTCACCACTGCTGTGGTTTGGTACTGAACTCAAATCATTGGGTCTAGTCACTGGATCTAACCAACGTCTTTATCTACTTGGGCCATGCGTCCTTTTAAGACACACGACCCAGTGGATAAAGGGAGACATCCAGAAGAGGCATGGCACGTGGAACTAGAACAATCTACCCCGGTGGACAAAATAAAGGGTTCGGTTCGAAATTCTAATCACCTGAAGGAAGCCGGAGCATCCAACGGCCGATACGTTGTGAATATGGGAATGAAGATAAGGATAGCAGTCCGAAAAATGTAAATAATACATGTAACCGTAATACCTCATCTCAGAGATATAGACAGATATTGCAAAATTGTCTAGTACGATACAGTTGGCAAAGTTTTCTAAATGCCGACCTAGTAATTGATACAATTTCCACTTCATGTCAGCGAAAACGTAAGTCGGAGAAAGAAAAAAACAAGTCAATATCCTGGAGTTTAGCATCAACCATGAGAATTGAAGGTAAAAAGGTTTCTCTCTGATGATTAATAGAGAGCAATTTGGAGGTGTTAACATTAAGCAAGTCATTGCTTGCCCCAGTTAACAACAGAATTTAGATAATTTTTGTGATCAGCTAGCAAATGGAATCAACGTGTTTGGAGTGTTACCGTTCGTTCTATGGAAGCGTCTGCACTAATAAAAGAAAAGATTTCAGTCACACACCAGAAACGGAGTAAGGCATGATAAAGGAAATAAGGCGAATGGAAGAAAGCGACAAATTATGTGGGGGGTAAGTGTGTCATTTACTAGTCTTGATGAAAAGTATATTATTCTATTATTATTATTCTAGTGCGTTTACTAGTGACGAGAACGTAGGAAACACACGTATATATATATATATATATATATATATATATATATATATATATATATATATATATATACCTACATCGTCGAACCAAAAGGAAACAAAAACCAAAATTGACGTTTGATAAGGGAGATAAACAAAGCCTTATTTTTCCCACCTTTCTTTCGCAATGTCCGTCGTCATCGCCTGCTTTCTCCACCCGTTAGCAAAACACAAACACCACATATGTGCGTATATTTTATCTGATAAATGACACCAATACGAAACGAAACTAATATATATATATATATATATATATATATATATATATATATATATATATATATATATATATATGAGCTAAGAAATGACTCAGTTACTGAATAATGAAAAATAGATCGAATTAAAAACGGCAAAGCAAATAGCAGCAAATCAGATCTAAACACCATCTACATTTTTTTCTTCTTCTTTTGTCAAAAAATTCTTCTCAGGATTTCATTCATTCATTCTCTCTTTTATTCAATAGTTTTATCTTTCTATATTATTATTATTATTATTATTATTATTATTATTATTATTATTACTTTTTCTTTCCTTTATTGTCTTTTACTCGGTAACTTTTCTCCATAATTTTTGATCTTTTCTTTATTTTCAGACATACGTTTCCTTATCTTTAATTCTGTTTTACTTACTTGTCTTTTTTTTTTTAATTTTATTTTATCCCCTAGTCTTCCTATTTATCTTTCTGTCTTTCTTTCGTACGTTTCATTCGTTTTCTTCATTCTTGTTCTCTTTTATTTCTAGATTAAATTTATTTTTATTTTATTAGTATTCAAATTTTTCTTCTCTTTCTCTTGCATTCATTCTTTTCTTTCTTCTTTTCGTTCTTTCTTTCTTTTTTTCTTTCTTTCTTATATTTTTGTCTGTCTTTATTTCTTCCCTTCGTTTTTTTTTCTTTCATTTTATCTTTCGTTCTTTCATTCATTTTTCATTTGTTTTTCTTTCTTTTAATTTCATTCCGTTTCCTTCTTTCTTTTTCTTCGTCAATGTTCATTTCTTTCATTTTCTTTTTTTTTTTTTCTTCTGTCTTAATTCTGTCCTTGTTTCGCAGAATTTTTCATTTGCACTTCCTTCATTATATCAATATTTATTCTTTCACCTCACTTTCTCTTCCATTCATTCATTATTCCTTTTTCTTCTTTTTTTTTATACTTTTCTCAGTCTTTTGTTTCTATAATTTTTCTTTTCTTCTTTCATTCTTTTGTTTCCATCTTATCTTTTCCTTCATTTTATCAGTATTCTAAATTTTCTACTCTTTCTCATTCAGTTGGTTTCTTTTACATTTTCTCTTTTTCTTTTTTTCTTTTCTTTTCTTTCTTTCTTTCTTTCTTCCATCTATTGGTTTCGAGTCTATCTTTCTTCATTTTTTTCATTCTTTCGTTTTTTTATTCGTTTTTATTCTTTCTTTCGTTAACATTAATTCTTTCTTGATTTGCTCCATTCATTTTCTTTCTTTCTTTCTTTCTTTCTTTCTTTCTTATATTGGTTGTCTCTTTGTTTTTATTTCAGTCATTTTCTCTCTTTCATGTTTTTTTCATTCATACGTTTTTTTATTTGTTTTTTTTTTTGTTTCTTTTTTATCCTTATATCAAGCTTTTGTTTCTCTCTTTTTTCTTTCTTTCTCTTGCTCCCATCTTATCTTTTCCTTCATTTTTATCAGCATTCGGACTTTTCTACTCTTTCTCTTTCATTCATTTGTTTCCATTTCCTTTTTCTTTCTTTCTTTCTTTCTTTCTTTCTTTCTTTCTTTCTTTCTTAAATTGGTGTCTTTCTTTCTTTCTTTCTTTCTTTCTTAAATTGGTGTCTTTCTTAAATTGGTGTCTTTCTTTATTTTCTTCATTCTTCCCTTTTTTCATTCGTTTTTATTCTTTCTTTCGTTTTCATTCATTCTTCCATTTTATTCTTTCTTTCTGTTTTTCTTTTCTCTTGTTTCTATATTACATTTTTCTTTATTTTTATCAGTATTCTAATTTTCTTCTCTTTCTCTTTTATGCATATATTCATTTCTTCTTACTTTCTGTCTTTCTCTCTCTCTTTTTATTTTTCCTCGCATTTTTTCCTTCCTTTTTTCTTTGCCTTAGCGAAAAAGAAAAGAAAAAACGCTTACCCTGTGGCTGACTCAGTAGCGTGGTTCACAACAGTTTCGGTTATCCGGTATCGAGGCTAATTTTTTTTTTTTTTTTTTCACCAATCATAAGAACATCTATTTTCAAAAAAGGAAAGCCTGTAAAAGATTAAGAATTAATTAAATACATCCAGCCCATATACCTGCATGTGTGGTATAATTGTTAGCATGCTTGTCTCGCGAAAATACTCACGACTGCCTAGTGAGTTCGGTCCTCACTCAGTGCCCCATACTTTCGGCCTTGTGCCCATCTAAGCTACGCTTAGAAAATCACTATGCTTATATGTGCGGCTGGTGTAATGGATAGCGGTTCGATATGAGAAAGCGGAGAATCTAGTCGACAGCGTTACATTCACTTTCACACAAATACCCTTCAGAAAGGTATAAACACAACTCTTCTTCCCACATATATGGGTTAAATAGTAGGGTTTGTATCCGGCATAAATCTTAAAAAAATGTAAATACAGTATCCACTAGAACAAAAAGAAAGAATTATTTTTAAAATCCAAATACATATTTAGGCTCTAAATAATTTAAAATAATCCGTAACAAAAATAAAAAAAAAATGTGTAAGTAAGAACAAAGACAGACGAGGAATATATAAAGTTTATCAAACTATCTGTAACTAAGCATCATATTTATCGTAGCCCCCCAACTATAGGTTAAATAACAGGAATTTTATCTAGAAAAAGGTTTGTTATTCTTAAAAATTGTTGATGCAATATTCCCTCGCCAAAAATATTATTCTAACAATTCAAAATATGTCTCGGTTTTAAATAGCCACAAGGGGTTGATAATCCGTAATAAAGTAAAAAACAAAGCAACAAACAAACAAACAAACAAGTGCGGCGTAAGTAAGAACAAAGACAGACGTAAAATATATAAAGTTGATCAAACTTTCTGTAACTAAGCATCATGTATATCGTAGCCCCCTACAATGGGTTAAATAATATGAATTTTACCTAGAAAAATGCTGTTATTCGCAAAAATTGTTAATGCAATATTCCCTAGCAAAAAAATATTATACTTACAATTCCAAATATGTCTCGGTTTTAAATATTCCACAAGGGGTTGATAATTCGTAAAAAGGCAAAAAATCAAACACGCAAGTCCGACGTAAATAAGAACAAAATCAGGCGGAGAATATATATAGTTAATCAAACTATCTGTAATTAAGCATCATATTTATCGTAACCCCCAGCTATGGGTTAAATAACAGGAATTGTTTCTAGAGAAAACTTTATTATTCTCATACATTGTTAATGCAATATTTCCTAGAAAAAATATACTTACAATTTCAAATATTCCGCGGTTTTAAATAGTCCACAAGGGGTTGATAATCCCCACAAAAAGCATCAAAAAACAAGTGAGACATAAGTTAGAACAAAACCAGTTTTAGAATACAAAAAGTTCATGAAACTATCTGTAAGTCAGCATTTTATTTATAGTAAACACTGTGGGTTAAATAATATGACATGTTTCTGGGAAAGAAATGTTTACTATTCTCAATAATTGCTAATGCAATAATCATTCGCCAAAAAAAAAAAAAAAAAAAAAGAATTATTATTAAAAATTTGTAAGATATTTCGGCTTTAAATAACCCGCTGAATTTTTTAAGTAAGTAGCCTTGTGCAGGCCTTGTATTACTTATATAAATATCTACATGAAGAGAGATATCTGAATAGGCTGGGACATTACTTGACAGTGTGGAATAAAGAAAGAAAAAAATATGTTTGGACAAGCGAACAGGTATTTTCCATATTTCTTATAAAAACAAATACATGAAACCGGATAAGAACGAAAAAAGACCCCAAGACTCGAGTACAAATTACAAATTTTACTAACATCAATACAAGTGAAATTATCCTTTTAGTGGGAATGTGTTAGCTAATTAAATATACAGGCTCAAAGGAAGTATCAGTGGGATCTTTTGTATCTCGACTTCACGAATTTAAACGCAATGTAGAGATACAGAAGACACATATATCTCGTTGGTGGAGACAAATCCCATGTGGGCCACATGACGGCCGCTTCGTGATGTCGCTCCATACAATGACTAAAACGGCAATAATTTTCTGTTCTTGGACAGCAACCAAACAGTAAGTTTGCTTTACTTTAGCCTGGGCCAAAGACTACATCTGCGTCACCCAGCTGCTTAAAAGTAAGTGGGGCCGTTTCATCTTGGGACATAGATGATTCCGGTCCGTGTAAATCCGGGGTCCTTAAAATGGCTTCTCCAGATCAAGAGTATCTCCAACATTATATGTATGACTTTTCCTTTTTTGTTTCTCTATTGCACTCTGCTTTGCTGTGTAGATATAAATGATTTATAGTTCTCCTCGTGCGTCACGTGTATATATGTAGATATAGTTTTGTGCATGACTTAGTGATATAAAAGTCTCTTTGTGAATAAAGAATATTTGTCGTTCTTTTTCCTTTCAAGTATTTCGAGTCGTCCATGGAAATCTGTGTACCTAAATCACGGATATAACAATGCCAATGACGTGAGAAACTTAAATGGGAGAGTAAATCTTTCTTCCCTCGCTCCCCTTTCATTAAAGCAGTATGGAGATATCAGGCAACAGAAATGTGGTTCTACATAAGAATGCTAGGATGGTCACGTGGCCAACGGCGAAGTTTTAAAGAAAATGGAAGCAAAAAGGATACTTTATGTAGCATAAGAAAAAATAGTTGAAATTTCTAAGATACACAATAAGAGAAGAGGGCTTGGAAAATCTGACACTCACAGGGCATGATAAATACAAGAGCAGCACAAGAAAGCGGGGCATAATATACTCCACGAGTTTGTGTAAATGGTTTTCAGAATGGGGATTAGAAAAGACAGAAAAAAATACAAATTTTACTAAAAGTTCAAGAATTTGTGGATAGCCATATTCGCCCACGGCAAATAGAAGAAAAAGACTGGATTGGCAGTTATGTCTCATGATTTCGCTGACACAGTTACCAGTTTTAACTGTAAGTTCTATGGTAATATTTTATCCCTTGCCCCAATATCCGTTTGGTGGAGCTCTATCCCGCCTTCCGGTTTTCCTATTTTCCTGTCAACTACGACCTTCAAAAATTTAAATCCAATGATTATGTATCCAATCATAATCATCCTTCTAACTCTCTATGGCTGGTCGGAAAATCCCTTTCCAGGCTGTTCGATCCTATAATGCTGGACCCAGATCCCCAATGTCCAGCCCTGAATGTTGTCTGGGAAAGTCTATTTTCGTGCGAATGACATTCCAGAAGTATTCCTTAGGAGTAAGGATGAGACCATTTCCTGGTACCCTTCTTAGCAGTGGCCGGTAAATTGTCATCGTTTTTGTCTCAGCTTAAGAGAGAGTGACTCATTTCTCCATAAATTGTGTTGAGCGTTCCATAGAATCTCCATTCTATGTTCTGGATAATTCCAAGTAGATTTGTATGTGTTCCATCCATTCGTCTTCCAAGACGAACAGATAATGTCTTAAGAGTCATCTACCTTATCTACAAGACCGTGATAGGCAAATCAGTGACGTTTCGGATTCATACGATTGTAGTATAATGCCCAGACTTATATGAGATTGTACTATCTCTTTCTGAGTACCATTATCGAATTGCCTGGGTTTCTGCTTCTTCCCCACAAATATTTCTCGTTTCTGTCCACGGTATCATCATCATCATCATCATCATCATCATCATCACCAATATCACCATCACCACCACCACCATCATCATTACCACCACCATCACCATCATCATTACCACCACCACCACCACCACCACCACCATCACCATCACCATCACCACCATCACCATCATCATCATCAACATCATTACCACCATCATCAACATCAACATCATCATCACCATCCACATCACCATCATCATCCTTCGACCTCCCTATGGTTGGTCAGAACTCCACTGAAAATCCCTTTCCACACTGTTCGGTCCTGCATTGCTGTCCCCAGATCCCGAATGTATAACCGTGAGTACCGAGCTATGGTGTCTGGGAAAGTCAATTTTCGTGAGAAAACATTCCAGAAGGCTCACAGTTTGCCGCCACTGTCATCGTTTTTGTCGGAGCTTAAGAGAGATTGGTCTCATTTCTCCATAAATTGTGTTGAGCGTTGCATAGAATCTCCATTCTATGTTCTGGATTATTCCAAGTAGATTTGTATGTGTTCCATCCATTCGTCTTCCAAGACGAACAGATAATGTCTTAAGAGTCATCTACCTTATCTACAAGACCGTGATACGCAAATCAGTGACGTTTCGGATTCATACGATTGTAGTATAATGCCCAGACTTATATGAGATTGTACTATCTCTTTCTGAGTACCATTATTGAATTGCCTGTGTTTCTGCTTCTTCCCCACAAATATTCCTCGTTTCTGTCCATGGTATTTTCATCGTCATCATCACCATCGTCATCATCACCATCATCATCCTTCGACCTCCCTATGGTTGGTCAGAACTCCATTAACAATCCCTTTCCACACTGTTCAGTCCTGTATTGCTGTCCCCAGATCCCCAATGTCCAACTCTGAATCCGGAGCTATGGTGTCTGGAAAAGTCTATTTTTGTGAGAAGACACTTCCAGAAGGATGTCATAGGAGTAAGGATGAGACGATTTCCCTGTCCGCTCGGTGGCAGTGGCTGGCAAACTGCAATCGTTTTTTGTTTGAGCTTAAGAGATATTGGTCTCATTTCTCCGTAAATTGTGTTAAGCGTTGTATGGAATCTCTAACTGATATTCTGGATTTTTCTAAGCAGATTTATATATGTTCCATGCAGTCTTTTTTCAAGACGAACAGGCAGTGTTCAAGATTCTGATCCATACAGTAAAACTGGTCCAGTCAGTGTTCGAAAGGTCTGGACTTTTAAGGTTTATAGAAGGCTCGACCACCATTCTTGTGAAAAGACGAATGCACAAAGTTATTGGTCCTGATCAGGCAACTCCACTTAAATCAGTTTAACATCGTCGTAATCTAGCTTCCCTCTGCCTTTTCTATAAATATTTTCATGATCATTTTTCTGATGAGATTTTCTCTATGGTACCTAGACCTTATCAATTTAAGCAGGGTACTAGATTGGCACGGTGTAGTAATAGATAGCGGCTCGTATTGCGGAATCGGTGAGCCGAGTTCGAATTCTACTCGAATACATTACATTCACTTACGTGCTAATACTCTTGGGAAAGGTATGAATCCTCTTCTTCTTCTCCCCCTAGCTATGGTTAAATAGCAGTACAGACCATGGATGGCAACTGGTTTACCGCATAAAGAAATGGCAACCTATTGTGGGAAAAAAAATCTGCCTCGTCAGTCATGTAGCGAAAGAGCGTGTATCACGCATGGCACATAACTGACTGACTGACTAACTAGATTGGCGGCAAGGCCTTAACATGTTACAGTAGAAATGGCTAGATACAGCCGTAAGTTCTATGCTAACAGTTTCTTCTTCTGCACGTGTCACTTGTGGAACTTTATTCCGGTTCCTGCTTCCCTGTCAATTAAGATCTTCCAAAGTTTAGATGCAATGACTAATCGGCATTTATCAACTCCGTAAATGCTGCTCATTTATGCTCCCCTCTCTTTCTTTATATCTCTGTAGTCTCCTTGCGTCTTAGTGCCTTTATCGACTTATTTGGTTTGAAATGATTAAAGAAATATGTTTAATTATCGTGGGAGAAAATACAATTGCCGCTGAGAAAAATATTCGAGAAATAATAAGCTTGGTCCAAATAAGCAACGTGGCCTTGTGAAAATTTGCAAGAAATAATTTAAGCGAGCCGGCAATTATATTAGGTTGGCGCAAAAGTAATGTCGTTTTCTCACATAAAGTTGAACGTCAAAAAACGACATTATTTTTGCACCAACCTAATATTTGGCACAACGGGTTCAGAAAAAAAAAAAAAAAAAAAAATCAACACCATACCATGTGAATACAGAAATAAACTTTAAGCGATCATTACCAGTTCCTTAAAGCGCGAAACTAACTGTCACCATGCAGTATTGATTCCGATATCCATACTGTTTATATCAACAAACGTTCTATCGCCGATATTATGGACACTTATTTCATAATTAAAGTAAAGTAAATACAAATTACACACACACACACACACACACACACACACACACACACACACACACACACACACACACACACACACACACACATACATATAGATATATAGATATAATGGAAAATAAAGCAAAATATTTTTTTAAAATCCACATTACAACCAATAACGCTTGCGGTTTCTCTATTCTTTTTAATACACACACTTTTTCTCTCGTTGGAACTATTATAACCTCTTCTACATACATATAATTGTATATTTGGGCAGCAATCCCTCTCTGATACATGTTTAGCTTAAAATGTTACGTTTGTGTCTGAATATATATGTGTGTGTCTGTGTGTGCGCGTGCGCGCATGCGAACAAGAGATTTATATTTAGAATTGGTGAATTCCCCACCCCCCAAAAAAAATATTGGAATTTAAGTGATGTTAATTTTTTTTCGTACTCCTTCTCGGTCTTTTTGAACAGAGGTGGAGATTTATCGCTTGTTTCCTGTTTAGGATTGAGTTTCCGCTTCCTTCTAAATTCTACTTCAACTTATCTAACTTTTCAAGTCTTGGATTAAACGGTGAAATTTATAATATTATTAGAGTGATTTCACCCGTTCGATATTGCTTCGAAAATTAAGATATATTCACTAACTGAAATCTTTAAAACAAAATTTTTTAATGAACATTTCATTCATAAATTGGCTTGTTATATTTAATATAAGTTTTACAAATAGATGCCAACTTAATGAAAGCCAAATAAAATGCAAATTTCAAACACGTTTTTGCACTATATAAGACGATATTCCTAAACAGAACTATTTTTGATATGAAATGAAAAACAATTCTCAATTAAAAGAACAGTACTGAAGGACAGTTAATTAATAATTTTTTTTTTAAATCAATGCAAATTAGTTAAATCTGAAGTGTTATATTGCCTAGAAGTAGATAATATATAATGCAGATATTAAGCCTTTAGAGTGTAAATTCCTCTTGTGGGGTAATTTCACGTTTTCTTATCATCTCTCAGTTGCGTCTCTGTATTTGGACAGGGTGCGCTCAGGGGCATCTCTGTCTGAGGACAGAGGGGCAACTGAGGAAAATTATACTGAAGAGGTGCCCAGCCCTGGGGAACAGTTGCCCTCGTCAGCGCCCTCCCATTGCACAAGAAGGAAGGATCTGTGCTCGCACCGAGGCCAGTGCAACCGACGGTTGCGGGGGCTGAGGGGAATTTTTGTCCCTGCCCGAGTGTACGCGCTCGGGTCCCTACATTAATACGACCTTATGTCACATCTCATTCTCATGGGGGAATGAGTAAACACGGTAAATTACCCTTTTTGAGTAATTTCACGTCTACTTATCATCTCTCAGGGGCGGCTTCGTCAAAGGACAGGGTCGCAACTGAGGAAATTTATAGCGAGAGGTGCCCAGCCCCGGGGAACAGCTGCCATGGGCGAGCCCTCTCATTTCACCAGAGGGAGGAATTGGTGCTCGCATCGAGGCCAGCGCAACCGACATTTGCGGGGGCTCGGGGAATTTTTGTTCCTTGCCCCGGTGCACGCGCTCGGGCTCCCCACGTTAATCCGACCTTGTGTGACAACTTGACCTCGTGGGGGCGGTGAGTAAATATCTACTCTTTTTGAGTAGGTACACATCTACATATCAACTCTCAGTTGCGTTTCTTCTCTTCGAAAGAGTGCGCTCAGGGGCTTCTCTGTCAAAGGACAGAGGGTCAACTGAGAAAATTAGAGGTGCCCAGCCCTATGGGAAGAGCTGCCCGAGGCCGCGGCCTCCCATTGCACCAGAGGGAAGGATCGGTGCGCGCAGCGAGGCCAGCGCAACCGACGGTTGCCGGGGCTGAGGGGTATTTGTCATTCCTTTAGACTAGTGTGTAGTGATTTTTTGAACCGAACGAAGTAAAAAGTAAAAGAAGTAAATAGGCCAAAATTTATGCTTTCGCCGCCGTCTCATTTTTCGCGCACTAAATTACTAAACATTATGGCAGTAATACTGGACGAATGACCAACAAGAAGCCCAAGTTTTTCTTGTCGATAACTCCAAAACGGTAGGTTTCTTCATAATTTAATTCTTAATTCTAGTTCAGCATGTATATTTACACGGAATTATGACGATTTGGGAAAATTTTAAGAGATATTTAGCGTGCGGACGTTAAAAAGCAAATTTACCAAATCAGCTATCCTCACGACCCAGTTAGATGTTTGCTCTTGTAACGGCAAACAGAAAGGACATACTGGATTCTATATCATGTGGCAACCGATCTAGGAGAATAAAACTCTGAATTCAAAACCGAGCTGGAGAGGGTTGGGCTTTGTCAGGTTATCTTACCCAAGAAACACAGCATCTGTTTGCCTCGGGGTTCTTGATAGGCTCCTGAAGCGGATATGCAATATAATTGGCCCTGCTCTGGCATCTCGTCTACAGTCACTTTCTCGCAGACGCGCCGTCGCCTCTCTCTGTCTGTTCTACAAATACTTTCATGGTAATTGCTCCGAGGAGCTGCATTCGCTGGTTCCTAGACTTCATGAGTTCAAGCGCCCTACGAGGCTGGCATCCTGCTCTCACCCCTTCACTGTCGAAACTCCTAAATGTAGCCGTCTCTTCTACTCTAATAGCTTCATGTCTCGCACCTCTCGCCTGTGGAACTCCCTTCCCTATTCCAGTTTCCCTGAGAGCTATAATCTCCAGCTATTCAAGTGTAATGCCAATCGACATCTCCAGTTGCCTTGATCTATCCACTACCCCTCTCCTCATACTCTCTTCTATCACTCCTATCTGATATCGCTCTATATTTTCTGCTGTAACCCCTTGCGTTCTAGTGGCTTCCCGCCTTGCTTGGGGTGAAAAGCTTTAAAAAAAATCTACTGCGGCTGCAGTGCATGTTGGTGCCCCTAAGACCCTGACTGGTCTGAGGATTCACGATCGATCGCGATTTTGTAAGGGATGTAATTATTGCGTATATCTCATCAAAAAAAACACCAAGAATTTGCTTCCATTTCTAATAGGAAACTCTGTCCCTGCTTTATCGATATCACTAGAGACTCTCTCTTCTCATCCATTAGAAATCGCCTTCGAAGCTCGGAATCCACTGAATACATAATAAACTTACATATAAATATCATAATAATATAAATATCATAATAATAGAGAGGTCATAATAATATACATAATATAATAGAGGAATAATATCAATTTACAGAATCGTACGTCTCGAGTGGACCCCAATAAGGAAACGTTTCAAACCACCTCAGGGGTACGTCAAGGAAGAAATGTGAGTCCAAGACCTATTTACTCTCTTCCTAGGCTAGGCTCTGTCTATTTACAAACACATATGTGATAAGATGGGCAAAAGCCATATAAGCATTCCATACCACATCCAAAAGAAGTCTACCAAAAGAAAACCACGATTCTCTTTTCAAATGCCAATACTCATAAGGGTGTGGTGAAGAGGCTATGCTGATTACATAGGGCATACGGAGAAGCGAACGATCTTGATCCTAAAATCAGCATCCTCTGCTAAATGTTCTAAGAAATGAAACTCGATAAACCTTTCTAAAAGAGAAAGTACGATCTAGATTTGGAATGAAAGCACTGATGACACCTACCCTGAATACATCAGTAAAAAAAATCCAGAATATGTAATCAGTTATAAAAAAAATTAACTATTGGAAAAGAAGAAATAGAATATATTGTTTCCAAAGGTAGTTTCGCTCTACACGATTAATTGCTAAAAAAAAACAGCAACCTGAAAATTCTAGTCATGTTCTTAAACAGAATCGTCAGATCAACACTTTTACAGAAGGGGTGCAGAATTTATATATATATATATATATATATATATATATATATATATATATATATATATATATATATGAAAATCTCAGAGTTAACCTGTAGAAAAGACAATATTTATAAATATAAATAGCAATAGGAAAACTGTAATAGTTGCCGACGCGTTTCGTCCAATGTGGACTTTCTGAAAGCAAAAAACGAAATGAATTTATGTACAAAAAGTAATTATAATGAAAAAACAAAATGTCCTTAGCAAAGAAGGAAATTTTTAGAAAGTTCCGCCATTGAATATTACCCAAATCTACGCCCGTGCTTTTTCCCTATTTTACTTTTCTTAACGGGATTACTACTCTCCAAAACAAACGTACACAACAATATCGTAATATCAAAAGAAAATGTCTGAATCCGCCAATAGAGCAATAATAACAATATCTCTACACGTGACAGTAATTGACGTAATTTTCAGTTAACAGTATGAAAATAGCATTCTCTAAATTCTTCCAGTTGATAAGGACATTTTGTTTTGGTTATTATTAGTTATATTGTTGAAATCAATTCATTTCGTTTTTTTTTTCATGAGGAAGTCCACACTGGACGAAACGCGTCGGGAACTATTACAGTTTTCCTATTGTCATTCACATATATATATATATATATATATATATATATATATATATATATATATATATATATATATATATATATATATATTCCCAAGTGAATAGAATCCAGGTAGAACTCAATGCCCAGGACAGAGTAAGAATATAATATAAAAGATTAGACCTACAAATTCAAAGGTCTGATGATTTGAATGGTGCTTACGATTCCAATGTAATAAATTATAACCATTGGATATTAGTGTTTAAACCTTTTATAATATATATATATATATATATATATATATATATATATATATATATATATATATATATATATATATATATATATATATATATATATATATATATATATATATATATATATATCAACAGAATAAAAATATTGTTTTTACCCATTGTCGTCATTATCGCTGTCTTTTTCGACGACAGGGCATGGATAAAAACAAAATAAAAAACAGTTTTGTTTATTTTCTACTCAACCTAATGGATTACAGGACATCTCTCAACTCGGAAATTTTTAGCAACATACAGAAGGGGTGCAGAATTAATTTCAACGTATATATATATATTATAGGAGGAAAGGTGGAGTAATATATATATTACTCATTCTTGCCTCCTGTAATATGTATCTTTATATATTAAACACATTTTTTATGTTTAACGTTCTTTTTATAGATACAAGTATTTAAGTAAATGCTCTGCTTATAATAAACAGTATTAAATAACATTTACCGGCCTGAATGTCCGAGAAATTTTCATAGAAAACATTCGTCCTTTGACAGGATTCGAACACTGCATCCTATACGGAACCGTCATTTACACTGACGTCCCTTAACCGACTCGGCCACAAAGGAGCGTTCGGTAAGCAAGGTCGAATTTACTGCTTATAAACTTCAATTCGACATTAGTATTAGACATTTATATATATATTATAAAAACAAACCCACTCACATTAGATAAAATATCTTTCAACAGTGGGGACGCAAACGTTAAGTGTGTATAAAAGATTTAATATACGTAAATAATAATAATAATAATAATAATAATAATAATAATAATAATAATAATAATAATAAGAAGAAGAAGAAGAAGAAGAAGAAGAAGAAGAAACAGTACGATAAAGGGAAGATAAGAAAGTTAAAGAACTGCGAATAAAGAAGTCGGCGAAGAAGAAAGAAGAAGGTGAAGAAGAAGAAAATAAAAAAGAAGAACGTAAAGAAGAAGAAATGAGAAAATATTAAATATGTGAAGAAGAAGTAGAAGAAGAAGAAGAAGAAGTAGAATCTACTGACCATCTTGTATCAGTTTGTATGGTATTAGCATCGAGTGAATATAAAATTTGGAATAACAGAGTTTGGCAATATCTTCATTAGAAAATCTGCAGGTTTTTCGGGAAGGAAACTGCAAGAAATTGATAAGAACATATTTAACAATTTTATGGGATTTTGCAATACACACAGACAGAACAATCAAAACTAATCAGCCAGACATCGTGATCAAAGACTACATAAAGAGAAAATACCTTCATATTGGCAGGGCATTTCTTGTCGACTGTAATGTATATTTAAAAATCTCTTCAAAGACCTATCAAATTACACGTATCTTGAAGTGGAACGTGGCATATGAGGACATTAACAATTCCAGTTTTTGTTTAAGTTCTGAGTTTGATTGGAATAGGTTCTGATAGACACATTGAAGCACCTTGAACCCGTGCATTGAAGTATATTAAGAATTCTTGTATGAAAAATGTGTTCCCGTAATTACAGTTAATACTTTACGAATGGATTTTTCTGTGTAAAATACAGTGGGCTATGATAAGATTTTAGCCATCCTTGATTACAGCAATTTAGACTTGTATAATAACCTTTCTTCTTTTTTTCAGAAAATACCGTTTTATTATCAAGGTACTCTCATCTATGAACGAGATATATATATATACATATACATATACATATATATATATATATATATATATATATATATATATATATATATATATATATATATATATATATACATACATCTATATATATATATACATACATACATATATACATATATATATATATATATATATATATATATATATATATATATATATATATATATATATATAGGTACGTCCGCTAGGTCACGTAAAAAAGCGGCATATCACGATCAAAAATGACTCATAAATCAACGAAAACAAAGTTTTGTCTCAATATGTTTATGTTGTTATGAAAGAGGAAAGACCAAAGTATTTTTTAAATATTTTTGGAAATTTTTTACTCCTTTCTAACACGTAGAAAATTTTGGTTAAAAATTATGTTTTTTTTTACGACAGCGCGATAAGACTAAAAAAAGGTTTGTTTTATTTTGCGCTTTTCCCGAGGAAAACACACGTTAATTAGGAAATTCTTGCAAAAATCAAATAATTGTTGGACTTTAATGAAACTTTCAGGACTTATTCAGAAATGAATGAAATTATTTAAAAAAAATCTTTTTCAGAAAATCTTGTTAAAAAGAGATTTTTTTTTAACACGTTTCCACCCACTTACATATTTTCATGAAATTTCGAGAAATTAAATCCGAGTTCCCGGGATTTTTTTTATTAGTTATAAACGGAATCATTGTAGAAAGTAAATCACCAATTTTTTTTTGTAAAACATTAACTACTTTATAGAAAATCAGATTTGAATTGTAAAAAAAAAAAAAAATGTAAAAAGCATGACATTTAATTAATTAGAAAAGCTTCCACCTGTTTTTGTAGATACGTTATACTAAGGACATTATTTTGTGAAGAAATAAAAATTTTTCGATGAATAATGTATTTTTTGCAAATTTTTTCCAGATTTTAAAAATTTATTCATTAACGTCTTAATACTTCAAAAATCGTTTAAAATTATTTATTTCTTTGGTTCACGCAATGTAATGATAACGTTAATGAAAATGTAAATTTACGAATCGAACTTTGAAAAGCACATAACACTCGTTTAAACAGAAATAATTTTAAAATAATTTTAAAAATAAATTTTTATTGAAAAACGTTCATAATTTCTATATATGGAAATGTATACGCGACATAATCCTTAAAAAGTTCACGTGATTTGTGTCGTCTGGTTATTTCTCTTCTCTGTCCAAGAATTATCTAATTAATAAAAAAGTTTAAAGAATTACCTAAATAATAAAAAAAAGTTTAAAGAATTACCTGAATAATAAAAAAAAGTTAAAAGAATTACCTAAATAATAAAAAAAGTTTAAAGAATTATGCATTTAAAAATTTAAATAATTATATAATTAAAAAAATAAAGAATTAGTATCTAATAAAAACTTCAAACAATTATCTAAAAAAAAAGGTTAAAAAATTATTATCTAATGAAAAAGTTTGAATAAGAAAAGTTTATATACAATTATCTAATTAATAAGAAAAGTTTATACAATTATGTAATGATTTAAAAAATTGTCTAATTAAGAAAGTATGAAATAAAAAAAAAATAGTACATAATTGCTGAATAAAAATGTTAATATTTAAAAAGTACTAGTTAAAAACGAAAAACCGCGTTCGCCTAATTTAAAAATTTGTCAATTTTGATCATCCATAGCTGTCTGTCATCGCCTCGTCAATTGCGAAATCGATAAAAGACATGCAAAAATTTCAGACACATCGTTATGAAATGTTTGGATACAAATTTTTTAAGCTATAAGTAAGTACTGTTTGTTTCATATCAGATTATTTTAACTTAAAATTTTCTAATTTTACTCAAATAACGTGTCAAAAATATATAAATTTATTTTAGGAAGAAGTTTAAATTCAAAATTTTGTTTGTTTACAAATTTCTTAAAATTTAAGAAAATGGCCGCTTTTAAGAAAATTAAACAAAAATCGAGCATATATTTGCAATTCCAATCTATATAATTTCTATCTAAAAGACTTCAGAATATTTTACTCAGTGTAAATAATAAATTTAATGCTTTAGCTTTCAATTAATAACAACATATTTAAACAAAGCTTTGTTTTCGTTGATTTATGAGTCATTTTTAATCGTGATATGCCGCTTTTTTACGTGACCTAGTGGACGTACCTATATATATATATATATATATATATATATATGTATATATATATATATATATATATATATATATAATGTCATCCACAGACTATTTCGCTGTATCACAGCTCATTAGTGCGGCTAGACATCCGGTTGCCTCTAGCTAGGAGGCAGGGAGGAGTAGTGGATATCGGCTTGGATTGAGGAATCGGAGAGCCGAGTTCGAATTCCAGTCGAATACATTACATTCACCTACGTGCTAATACCCTTGGGAAAGGTATGCATCCCGTTCTTCTCCCTCCAGCTATGGGTAAAAAATTGCAGGACAGACTGGGTTCTATAGCCTTGGATGGCAACTGGTATAGGAGAAGGACAACTCTGAATTCAAAACCTGCGGAGGGTCGTTTGGGACCTTGTGGCATTCGGTGCACCAGGTCTCTGTATTCGCGCCTCCAAAAAGTGTGGATGGTCCTGCACGAGGATCAAATCTCTATAATCAAATCTCATGCGCCGATGTCGGGCTGTCGGTTTCCTGGAAACTGATCTGCTTGACCCTCATACGTCGAATCTTGACGGGAGAGTGGATCATATATATATATATATATATATATATATATATATATATATATATATATATATATATATATATTAATTTAAATTAAAAAAGACCACTTGAAGGCTCCATTAGTTATAATTTATTTCACCAGAGAATTTTATCTGGATCTTCAAACTTCACTTTCAAAGGTGAAAAGAAAAAGAAATTTAAAATTTACACTTATGAAGAGCAGTATTACGCTTATATAAGATGACATAGCGGGTGGTGATGAATGGTGGTAGACATGGTCGAGTTTAGAGAGGAAAGGAGAGAAATTTATTTTTATTTTTATTGCAATATTAATATATAGGAGGAGGGGGTAAGGATCAGATATTGACGTATTTAATCGGTCAACTCAACGGAAATGCAATGGGAAAAAGGAAAAAAGAGAATAAAAAGGGGTAAAGGTAGAAAAGGGGAAAGTAAAGGGATATATATATATATATATATATATATATATATATATATATATATATATATATATATATATTAGGTTGGTGCAAAAATAATGACGTAATAATGTCGTTTTTGACTTATTTTAAGGATTGTTAAAAAATATGTTTTCTTTTCTTTTTCTTTTCTCAAACAGCGTCCTTCTGGAAGTGCTACAATAATAATAATAATAATTATAATTGTGAAAATAAAAATAATAGAAAATAATAATGACAATAATAATAGCAATAATGATGATAATAATAATAATGATTATGATAATAATAACATTAATAATAATGATAATAATAAAAATGATCATAATAATGATAATTATAATAATGATTATGATACTAATAATAATAATGATAAAAATTATAAAAAATAATAATGATAATAATAATAATAGTAATAATAATTATAATAATAATAATGATTATGATAGTAAAACAATAATAATAATGGTAATAATAAAAATGATCATAATAATAATAGTGGAAATAATAATAATGATTAGGATAATAATAATAATAATGATGATAAAAATAAAATATAATAATTATAATAATAATAGTAATAATGATTATAATAATAATGATTATGATAATAATAACAATAATCATAATAATAATGATTATAATAGTAATAATAATAATGATTAAAATAAAAAAAATAAAAAATAATAATGATAATAATAATAGTAATAATGATGATAATAATAATGATTATGATAATAATAACAACAATAATAATAATGATCATAATAAAATGATCATAATAATAATAATAATAATAATAATGATAATGTGGCCATTGAATATAAAATACGACACGAGAGAGTGGGTCAATATCGGTACTGGTGCATCTGCAATTTTTATTGAAGGAAACTGCATGAAATTGGTAAGAACACCACCTAAGTTCGGTGACAGTGATAGGACCTGTACCAATTTTATGGGGTCTTTACAATACACACAGACAGAACAATCAAAGCTCATCGCCCAGACATTGTTATTAGAGACTGCAAACAAAAAGTTGCCTCCTAATTGATATGACAGTTCGTGCAGCTACTTAAATATTAAATATAGAATTTAAGTTTACGTTTTTGCCATTAGATGTATCAGGATGTATAAAATAACCTACCAAATGTAACTTTCTACCGATTTTGTTTCAGTGTTTTCAAATTTAAAGTTAAACTTCCTTATATGTTCAGTATTTTTCCGATGTAAAATGGTAACCGACATTTGCTGTATTTCATTTCTTCCCCTTTATATATATATATATTCTTTCGAATTACCAAATGAAGTTACCTATTATTATTCTGATATATAGTTTGTTTTGTTTTTTTTTTAATATTATATATGCAATCAAACCTCTCATCTTCAAACCCCCCTTACTTAGCAACGGACTTCGAATGCAACGGAAAAAATTTGCAGGCAAAATAAAAAATATATTTCCGGAAAAAAATAAATAAATTAAAAATTAAAAAAATCTTCCAAATCATCAGTGATATATTTCAAAATTTTCAGGGTTAATGGAATGAGTCGTATTAGTTCTCAAAGTGACCGCTTGGCGGCAGTATCGCTCCTTTTCAATTGTAAACAAAGACAGGTGTACAGTATATAAAGTACAACGCATTAGAACGTGCGTGAGAAAGTAATTGTAAGAGATCTTTTATTTTTGTTATTTTGATGAATATATTAATTTTGTACTAATGATGGCGTCGAAGCAGAAATAAAATGTAAAAAGGAAACGTATAAATCTCAGTATCAGTGATAAATTAGAGCTTCTTCCATCTACGGATAATCTGATTTAACGGATCATCCCACCTCCTATTAGTCCGGTGATGAGATGTTTGTCTGTATTATATAGGACCCAATGCAAAGTGATACTTAAAATTCTGGAGTCATTTCTAATACAATATATATCATATCTTACATCATATGCCATCCTCTATTGTTGTGTGTATGAAAAAAAAAGAAAATAGAAGAAAAGAAGAAAAAAACACGTATAAATTCAGTTAGATCGTTCTGAATGACATTGAAAGTTGAAATGTCGCTTGAAGTTAGTTTCATCCAACTAGAAAATGGCGGACTGATCAAAAGACATTTTCAACAAGAGGCTAAACTTGGAATTCTTCATAACGAATGTTGTGAGAATCGAATGTAGACGAATAAAAAACAAAAGTATTTTGGAAAGTTCAACGATTTTAACTCCGACATCAAATAACAATTTTTTTTTTAAAAGTTGAACAGGCAGACCTTGTCGGTATTGAATGATAGGACATATTTGAAATACTCTTCGGTAAAGCGAATCGAGTTCTCTCAGTCACTGACTGTTTATTTAAAAATAAATGCGCTAAAATTCTCCTTCATCCCTTCCGTGCGCCGACAATCAAACAATATGAAAGGAACTTACTTAAAATAAATAGACAAAACTTGTCTATATTATTCAATGAAACATGCATTAATATATATATATATATATATATATATATATATATATATATATATATATATATATATGGTCTTAAGATGTGCTATATTTATGGGATAAAGTGCTAAATATCAGAGATAGAGTGTATGTAAATATAAAAGTGAACATAGAAGTCAACACTTAGAGGTGACAGTCTGCCTCATGCTAGATGCAATCGTCAGGCCTGACGATTACATCTAGCATGAAACCGATTGCCACTTCTAAGTGTTAACTTCTATTTTCACTTTTATATATATATTATATATTATATATATATATTCGGTCATCCATATATATATATATATATATATATATATATATATATATATATATAAAATCGTAATATAATTGTAAAATAATTTTACTTACTGTAAGTAATTCTAATTCTTAAATACATTCACTTCTATTAAATGAAATTATAGTCTATAAAAACTAATAATGAAAATATTTTAAAGTTTTAATTAAAATTGTAGTTCATTAAAATGAATTCTAACCTAAACTTCTTTTAATTTTTAATTAAATAAATAAATAAAGTTTACTAAATCTGAGAAATGGAAATTTTACTTAAATAATATTCAAGTATAAAATCTTTAAAAAATAGTAATATACTTGATGTGATAATAATTCTACAAACTGTAAGGGATTCTAATTGCATTTAATTGTTCTTGAAAGAAATATAGCATATTAAAAATTAAAAGTAAAAATATTTCAAATCGTAGTTGAATAAAAAGTATTCTGACGTCGACACCTCCCAAAAATCTTTAAATATACGAACGAAAAAAATGTCGTAAGAATTTTAGCCGTTAACAACAAAAAAAAAAAAATCCAGACGACACGCTTTTAACGGATGTTAGATGTCATTGAAAAATACATCCCTACAAACTACCAAAACGTAACAATAACTGATACATTAAAATATAGACATATTGAACACACAGACACCCCTAGTCTAGCAAAATTGGAAACATGAATTTTGTTTTAGCTGTGTATTTAAAACCCAGTAATTTTTAAAGTTACTCCAAAATTCGCTTGAGGATGAAATTTAACCAATATCTTTAATTTAATTAAAAAATTAAATTCGGGGCTTTTAGCTTCCATTTTTGAAACATGGTTTGAACTGTGTAGCGAAAAACCATATTTTAAGTCTATATATATATATATATATATATATATATATATATATATTCGGTCATCCGTAAACAGACAATTTTGCTGTATCACAGTTCATCAATGCTGCTTGACATCCGATCACTTCAAGCCGGGACCGAAAGCCAACAACTTAGGCATATCAAACATTCTAGCCCCTAGTCTATCGGCGCCTGGCAGAGAGAATGAGTAAATTTTTTTGCGTATTTATTTTTTCATGAACCTAGAGGACTCAATCCGTTGGGAGAGTCTAGCATTATTACCAATAATAGTCCTGTTTACAAATTTCGCGCATTTTCTCCACAGTGCACGACCGAATTTTTTTTTTTTTTTACATGAGCTAAAAACGTCATCTACAGACATATAATTTTACTGCTTCCCAGGTCATCAGTGTAGCTTGACATCCAATCGTTTCAATCTAGGTTCGAAACCCGACTGATTTGGCATCGGTCGGTGTTTCTAAACCCTAGGCTATTATATATAAAGGCTTGTACCAACAGAAAAAGAAATAAAATGGATGTCCTTATTTTGCCTTCAGGACACTTTTGGGCAACACTTTCTCGAGTCCTTGGGGGTTTTTACATTAAGTATTATCAGCCGAGTTTGTGTAAACAAAAGAAACATTTTATTCGTTCCGTAAGTTTGATCGAGGGTTTATGAATAACATTTTTTTTTCTATTTTATATTCTTTTAGAACTTCCCAATGTCTTTAATTTATTTTTAATTAAAATCTATTTTAATCATGTTAAAATTTTCCCTCCTGATTCGTGATTTAAAAAAAACGCTATACGTAATGTTTAAAATGATTTTTAAAAATTAATATTCTTTCTTGAAGCTTTTACTTTCATTTTAATTTCCCGGTAATACATTAAAATCATATATATATATATATATATATATATATATATATATATATATATATATATTTCTGTAGTTTAGTGCTAGCAGCAAGCAGAAATATTTCTCCTCCCGATGATGGCCATTTCGACCGAAACTAGTCGAGGAATCTAAATGGAATAATAATAAAAAAAAGAAAGAATATTAATCTACAACCCAGTGTGTCTGAGGATTTTAATTTTTTAATTTTTATTGTTCAAAATATATATATATATATATATATATATATATATATATATATATAGATAGATAGATAGATAGATAGATAGATAGATAGATAGATAGATAGATAGATAAATAGATAGATAATATTAGTGGTAAATATACACATACATATGCAAAATATATAAATATATATACATAGGTGCATACACATAAATGTATATTTTTTGAATAAAAAATTCCGAGAGGATAGAATCCAGGTAGAACTCAATGTCCAGGAGAGAGTAAGGATATAATAAAAAGGCTTAAACACTAATATTCCATGGTATATTAGTGTTTAAGCCTTTTTATTATATATATATATATATGTATATTTGATCATATATATTTGATGAGAGTGAGAAAAGACAGATAGGAATAAGAAAGAAATAAGAAATAAGGAGAAAATATAGACATGCATACACACATACACACACACATACACACACACACACACACACACACACACACACATATATATATATATATATATATATTTGATGCGTGAGAAAAGAGAGACAGAAATAAAAAAGGAGAAAAAAGTGCGTGAATGAAAAAAGAAACAAAGATATCTCTCCATTTTCACACATTCATACTTACATTATACAACTTGAGTCGCTCCTACAATAAAAAATACGCCCCCCCCCCACACACACACACAAACACGCGCTCACTTTCTCCGGGTAATTATATAAATTGTCCCCAAAAGTAATTGTTTTGTTACTTTAAATAAGATAAAATTATTATACATGTTTAAAAGTGAGGTATGATATTTTATTAGAAATTTTATTATAACACAAAGAAAAAAAAAAGTATTTTAGGATTAAATTTTGATCTCGTCAAAATATCCTCCTTTAGCCTTGAATAGTTGAGAAAAAATTTTCGGCATTCGTCACAAAAGTTTCGCAAAGTATAAAATTGAAAATTGACTCCATTCTTTATTTACTGAATCTAAGAGATATATATATATATATATATTATATATATATATATATATATATATATATATATATATATATATATATGACGGAGTGAAACAATAGTGCTTGTTGATAAGAGTTTGGTGAATAATGGATTGGGTGTTTAATGTTAACAAGTCTGTGGAAATTTTTGTGCCGATAAACACCGGTCAAAATTTTAAGCACATCATCTCACAATCGTCCTAACAGTGAGAGGTAGGGCATATATATATATATATATATATATATATATATATATATATATATATATATATATATATATATACTGGATTACACGCTATTTGCAACTGTATGACGATCACAAATACTGTGAAATCCAGGGTCACAAACTTACATCAATCTAACTAAATATATAAACACACACACACACACACACACACACACACATATATATATATATATATATATATATATATATATATATATATATATATATATATAAAAGTGAACATTGAAGAAAAAACTCAGAGGTGACAGGCTGTTTCATGCTAGATGCATTCATCAGGCGGCCTGACGATTACGTCGAACATGAAACTGCCTGTCGCCTCTGAGTGTTGACTTCAATTTTCACTTTTGCATTTTTATTTACATACGCTCTATCTCTGATATTGAGCACTTTATCCCATAAATATTAGGACACCTTAAAACTATATTTCTGCATATATATTTCTTCACCTCGATGTTTGATATTATATATATATATATAAAAATGTTTATATATATATATATATATATATATATATATATATATATATATATTCATGAATCATTCATACAAAACCAAATACATTTCTCATAGCATTTTTCGGATTACATCTCTATTTTCGTTGTCCTCTTATTACCGAGAAGTAAAAACAAGAACAAAATCGAAAAGCTTCTAAAAAAAAAATTAAAAAATCTTATGCAACTGGAATTTATAAACAGGTATCATATCATTCATATACAGGTTCGGGGTTGATGTATCTTATTTATATTGTTTGCGACGATGTATTCTCGCCATTTAAATCATTAACCTCTATATTTGTTTTTGTATGAATGATTCATGAATTTATAAATTATAATTGCACCTTTTAATTGAAATGTGTGTATATATATATATATATATATATATATATATATATATATATATATATGTGTGTGTGTGTGTGTGTGTGTTTTATATAAATATATTTTATTATATATATATATATTTTATTATGTATATATATGTACAAATAAGAAATATATTTTTTCCTCAGGTGTTCACTTAAAAGTGGCCAGAAAACTAGATGAGTTAAAAATTTATGCTTATTATGATTATAACTTTTTCGTTCTATACACACACACACACACACACAGACATACACACACACATACACATACACATACACACACACACACACACACACACATATATATATATATATATATATATATATTGTAAATATTTGTAAATATACAGGTGTATATATATATTCTTGTATAGAAACGATCCTTATAAAATGGAGCGAACTGTGGAAGATATCGAGTAAAACAATGAAATAAACACAACTAGAAATAAGAAAGCCGTAGTTGAAACTAAATATTTGTCGATAAGAGGGTGAATAGGCAAACCGACAGACAGACTGATAAAAAGATTTTTAAAAAAGTAAGAAAGAAAGAAAAGAAAAGAAAAGAAGAGGATCAGTTGCGCGTCAATCAGCGCGGTATTTTGGCTTACCTGAGGGCAACGCAAATATCTAACGCCATTGACACTGTACCCCCCTACCCTTAACCTTCATCGGCTCAAACAAAAGACACCGGCCTGCAGGTAACATCCACTAGCGAGGGGGTCGTGCATGATTCGTGCGCTGCCTGCCATGGATTCGACACGATTGCGTGTCGTTTTTCCTTTCGTGCAAAGTACGAAAACAAAAGGGAGAACCGAAATGATGAATGTACAAGGGGGGCTAGGAGGTGTGCCGGGGCGATTCAGGCGGGAACTCCAGGTGACGAGGAGGCTGTCTGTTTCTCAGTATTAAGAACAATGTCACTAATTATGGGAGATAACAACAAAAATAAATTGTCCATATACGAAGATTTCTTTAACAATATTGTTACTTCAATACATATCTATCTGTCTTAGTCTGTCCATATCTATCTATCTATCTATCTACCTATCAATCTATCTATCTATTCGGTTGGTGCAAAAATAATGACGTAATAATGTCGTTTTTTGACGAATTTTTACCGTCAAAAACGACATTATTACGTCATTGTTTTTGAACCAACCTAATATCTATCTCATCCTATCGCTTGTGGAATTCACTTCCGGTTTTTGTTTTCCCATCAACCTAGAAAAATTGAAATGCAATGTCAATCTCTATTATCAGTCCCCATAATCTGTTTTTTTTTCTTCTAATATTGTCTCACTCCCGGTAACTTGTGTATTAGAGGTCTTATTCATAATTATATATATATATATATATATATATATATATATATATATATATATATATATATATATATATATATGTATGTATGTATGTATGTATATATATAAACTTTTTATTCTACATTCAACACCACTATCTGAAAAGACACCAGAAGTGCTGAAACAAAATGGCCATTTTGTAGTGATTTTATAACAGGTTAATGTTATAATTTTCGAATAAATTACACACACACACATAAACACATATACACACACACACATATATATATATAAATATATATATATATATATATATATATATATATATATATATATATTATCACGTTCATCAGATCAGACTTGCAAGGAAAAATGCTTTCTAATTATATTGAATTTGACACTGAGCTCTCTGGATTACCAACCTTTTCATTACTTTAACGTGAACTATATATATATATATATATATATATATATATATATATATATATATATATATATATATATATATATACATTTTCCATTAAAAACGACAAACAAGGTACTACGGTTAAGCTTTTTATCTAATTTTTCTTGTGTTCTGACAAGAATTTTTCTTTTATGGACAAAGGATGTTTTATATTTCCGAGCGCTTTCGACTATAACTTTAGCCATTATCAAGGATGATTCGAATTTTCAGCTTAACTGAGTCTGTGCATTATGTGTATGTTTTAGTGTGTTGTGGGGATGTTTTAATTTCCGAATACGATTAGCACATTGTGGCCTTGTTCGTAGTTAATATTGTTAAGAGTTGACTTTTTCTTTTTTATTATTAAAGCTTCCATTATTTTTAATCTTTTTTACAGGTGGATGCAGTTAATGTATTTGTGTTTTCTACTAATATGTTCCTAATTGAGTCTGGTAAGTTTGTGAGTGTGTTTAAATGGATTCTAATGGAGCTGTGATCAGATAAGTGTAACATAAGACGTCTGGATAAGGATGTAGTTGTGTACACACACACAAAATTACCAGA
>OZ010599.1:28402181-28404681 GCA_963932145.1 Acanthosepion lycidas
ATAGATAGCAATACATACATGCACACACACACACACACACACACACACACACACACACACATATATATATATATATATATATATATATATATATATATAATATAAACATATGTAATTATACACCTCTTTGGCTTGTAAAAGAATACCCAAGGGAAAATAAGGGACAAAAAAAAGAAAGAACTAAGAACATGTAATTTAGGTGAAAACAATCGACCAGAATCCAAGATCAGAGTTCAAAGAAAAAAACCTCCGACCTCCGAGTAAAGCAAAAATAACTAAGCAAAATGATCAATACATTAAGTAGACAAAATCTTACTATGAAACTAAAGAGCCAGGCAAATCCACCTAGGTTTCAGCTACGTGCATCTTCAGCGTACCCTGACGATTCGCGTAGGTGAAATCTAGATAGGTTTCCCTGGATCTTTAGGTTCATATATATATATATATATATATATATATATATATATATATATATATATTCCACTGAACTTTCGGTAACTAAAGTTCAAAATTAATTTTTAAAAATGAAAAGGCATTCTTGAAGATTTAATTGAAAGCTTAATATTTTAATTTGCTATTTCTAGTTCATTTTAAATTGAAATCACATAGACGTTAGAATCTCATTTTTTCGGCCGATTTAAGAAATTTTTTTTGAAAGCGGCGATTTTCTAAATTTTTAAGAAATTTGTAAACAAAATTATTGATTTTTAAAATGTTCCAAAAATAAAATATATATTTGTGACAGTTAAATTAATCTCAATTGAAAACATATATTATTTACTTATAGCATAAAAAATATAGTAGACAAGCATTTCTTAACAAAGGTCCCTCTTTCCATCATGTCTTTATTGACGTTATCGATAAAAAAATCACTTTTGCCTTTCCTTTTAATAATAACATAAACATTTGGTGACAAACTTGGAGACTTTTTTCCACATGCTATGCTGGTTATAGGCGACCATGTGGAGGTACACACACACATATATATATATATATATGTAGATAGATAGATAGATAGACAGATAGATCAATATGAACAGACCGAGATAGATTTAGTCTTAGTCTGTCCATATCTATCTATCTATCTATCTATCTATCTATCTATCTATCTATCTATCTATCTCGTTCTATTCATATCTATCTATCTATCTATCTATCTATCTATTAGGTTGGTGCAAAAATAATGACGTAATAATGTCGTTTTTTGACGTATTTTTTAACGTCAAAAACGACATTATTACGTCATTATTTTTGCACCAACCTAATATCTATCTCATCCTATCGCTTGTGGAACTCACTTCCGGTTTTTGTTTTCCCATCAAATAGAAAAAATAAAATGCAATGTCAATCTTATTATCTGTGTCCATAATCTGTTTTTTTTTTCTTCTAATATTGTCTCACTCTCGGTAACTTGTGTATTAGAGGTCTTATTCATAATTATATTATATATATATATATATATATATATATATATATATATATATATATATATATATATATATATATGTGGCAGTGGGTAAAAGTAGCACCTTTGTTACTCGGCTTCTCTTCTTATTAAGATAGATAGGCAACAATGTTTTTCACCTATCCCCTAAATCTCCGCGCGCCAAACCATCTACTACACAAGCCGTCGCCACTCTTTTGTGTGAACAGTCTGCAATTCACTTCACTTCTAAATTCCTTCTTTGCTATTCAACCTGACCAACAAGTCCACTCTCAAGAGTGTTAAGACGACGCGGTCAGGTACAGGATTAAAATCTGAATTGAAAGACACTCATACGTCGAAAACGACGGGAGAGTTCATTATATATATATATATATATATATATATATATATATATATATATATATATATATATATATATCAGCAATGCATGAATTTATAGACTTAATGTAGACAAACCTGTCACTTAACTGAGGGAAGTAATTTCAGTCATACTGACTTCGAAGTTTCGTGAGTGCATTGTTGTAATGCTTTCACTATTCAGGGCTACTGGGTCTCTCTACTGTTAACGGACTATCCTTAACCTTTGATATCGAACACTTTTAGACAAAAGAAAAACGGCCTGACTCAAATGCCTTTCCACCAGTAAACAACGGAAAAAGAAACAGCAATTTTGTTACCTCAAAATCTTCCAATTAAACGCTATATATATATATAAATATATATATATATATATATATATATATATATGTATATATGTATGTATGTATGTATCTATGTGTGTGCGACCACGCGTTTTAGTAATTCAGAATTAATAATTATTGAACTACAAACGCAAAGATAATATATATATATATATATATATATATATATATATATATATATATATATATATATATATATTACACCATAATCTTTATGAATCTCCTATTTTCATGCAGGACAATGCACCTTGCCACAAGGCTCAGAAGGTTATGGCTTTATTTGAAGAAGAAGGAATCGCCCTAATGAAGTGGCCAGCCTAGAGCCCCAACCTGAATACAATAGAAAATGTTT
>OZ010599.1:28409681-28422181 GCA_963932145.1 Acanthosepion lycidas
TAATGACTATAAAAATATTTTTAGAAAAGGCACAGCGGAGCTGTATTACGCCAGTGGGAAAATGACTGAACCCGAGACGCCAACCAACTCAAGAGCCCCCGCCATATATATATATATATATATATATATATATATATATATATATATATATATATATTTCAGTTTTTGAAGATCAAAGCTGGCCGGAAAGCATACAGACGGAAGAATGTTCCACAAGATAGAATAAGCTATTAGCATAGAATTTACGCTTGCATCTCGCCATTTCAACTGTAAAACGATGAAACCTAGCTGCCAATCTAGTACTACGGTTAAATTAAATAAGTCTAGGTACCATAGAGGTAAATAATTTAAAATAATTACCATAAACATAATAATACAGACATAATACGTTATATAAACAGAAAATATATGAAATATATACGATAAAAAACATAGTTTTACGGTATGTTATATTTATAGGTTAAATTGCTGAGTATCGGGGATAGAGTGTATGTAAATATAGATGTGGACTTTGAAGTCGAAACCTAGTGGCAAACACAACGATTGACATTGCATTTAAATTACTGAAGGTCAAAATTGGCTGGAAAGCTTGGACCCAGAAGGGAGTTTCACCGGCGAGATATGCGAAAAAAGAAACTGTAATCATTACGGTTACATCTAGCCATTTCACCTGTAAAATGATAAGACCTATCTGCCAATCAAGTACTGCGCTCAAATTCTTGATGTCTAAAAAGGAAAGCTCGTTAGGACAATTATTATAAAAATAATTGTATAAATGATGCAGAAAAGCTGCCTGACGATGGTGGGAGAGTAACTGAACTTTTGCACACACCTAAGGTTAATTTACCTTTACTTGTTTGATATGTGAATCTGGATAAAGCATTGCGTTTTAAGTGAGCAGAGGAGAAGCCCCAGACTTCCTGGATCTCTACCCACATCCCAAAAGGATATGTGCCTGATTAAGTCGAAGAAAATAAGAAACAGACATATGAAAAATTAAGTGCTTAAAGACCAACTTTCGCTTTGCATTTCCTTACTTACTCTCTTTCCTTTCTTTCTTTCTCTCGCTTTTTCTTTCCCCCTCCCCTTTTTTTTAAATTTCTCTCACACACATAAACCACTTGACTTTTGATGACTTTATCTTTTTACTTCCGGGGAAATGATTTTTTTAAAATAATAACGTTTCGGTCATTGTGCCCTCCGTACTTCATAAGAGAATTACTTCAAATAATTTTCTGGGTGAGATTTTTTCCGTTCCCCTACCCATGGCTAGGGATATCTCTTCTAGTTTTTCTTCAATACTGCTTAGTTATTGCTCGCAACGTGACCATTAATTCCACACAAAGATGGTCAGTGTGGGAAGGAAAGCATAACCGCTGGCTGCTCGGATAATGAGTGCCGATCGTTTCCTTCTAAAAAAAACGACTAACATCACGGATACCATTTAGGATGAGAACAGATACTACACGTTAATCCCACCACGGTGACGATATTCGTGTCACCCCCCCCACCACCACCACCACCAAGAGGGCGTCATGTGGCACAAGGCCTTTTTAACGCGGGCATTCCGAGCCCGTGGTCTCGGTCAAAAATATGCCCAATTGAACCCGTATAAACGGGTTCAGGGCCGGTCTACCTCCCCGAAGGAGACTCCGCCCTTCGGCGTAGCCTCCTTCGGGTTTCTCCCGTCCGTAGGAAGGAGAGTACAACCGAACAGTCGGTAGTGAACTACGGACTGACTCAAATCCAACCACGATGACCAAAGAGTGATGAAAAGCGTAACTCGAGTAAAACTGGCTACGCGGTCAACGAAGACTGATTTTTTGCTTATAAAAAATGGCTAACATTACCATCATCTTCTGTCTTCATTTCTGGAATTAGGAGTTATCATTATTGACATTATTTAGCTATAAATAAAAAAAAGATAAATGATAGCAAGTCCTCAAAACTTGACAGATGTGGCTACACTAATCAGAAGACAGATTAGGTTTAAGAATCCATGTTTATTACTGCCAATAGACAAGTGGATTAATGTGATGGTTCGTGAATTTAGTGACATCGTGATTATGAGTTCAATTCTTGCGCCGGCTAGTGTGTACTTGGAGATAGTGGAAAAAATACAATACCTGATTATTACTAAAAATAGGAACTAGACGAGACATGGAACGAGAATAGTCTACTCCCGGTTCTGTTACGAATTCCCTGTAATTCGATAGAAAACTTAAAGAATTCCTTTGTATACTTATTCAATGAGAGAGAATTATTTTATAATGAACTGACTAATATCACCGATACCATTTAGGATGAGAACAGATACTACACGTTGATCCCGCCACGATGACCAGAGAATGATGAAAAGCGTAACTCGAGCAACACTGGCTACGCGGTCAATGAAGGCTGATTTTTTGCTTATAAAAACGGCTAACATTATCATGCCTGTGATCAGGAGGTTTTGAGGAGCGTGGAACCACCTCTTAATTGCTGGTGTTCTCAGGTTCAATCTGACCCGGGGAGGTAGAACCTGTCAGGGTCGCAGCTATAGTTAACGATTCAAAAGACTATGAAAATATAAAAATACGTTTTAATACTAGCAATAGATTTTTGAAGAAAAAAATTATTACCAGCAATAAAAATCTTGTCGGCGTTAAATAAGCCATTGAAGTTGGCATGCCGTAAAACAAAACAAACAAAAACACATCCCAGATATTTTCTTTCTTTTGTTGATTTTGATATCTCCGACATGTAATTTGAATTTTGGGCTCATTAATATTTTATCTTTGCTAATCATCTGCATAAGATATGCAGATGATTAGCAAAAATAAAATATTATATAGCATATAAAAAGAATGTATAAACATAAAAATGTCTTTAAAATATCTTATATTGTTAAAATTGTGTCCGCCAATAATGAATTTCTGTTAAGACTTCTAATTCTCTAGCAATCGCTTTGCTGTATAGGTTGAATAAGTCCGGTGAGAAGACACACCCTTGTCTTACACCCCTTTTTATTTTTGTACATTTCGGAACTCATTTTCTATACCTATGCTGGCGATTTGCTACCAGTGTGTATTTGTTCTATTCTGTAGGGCCGCGTTGCTTTGTTGATTCAACTAAGAGTGCCTATGGAATGCTTTTTCTTATATCCCCTATTTATGTCCTTCTCGGGATCTTATTTGTTCTGCTTGGACTAATCTTCTGTCCTTATTTTTTGCTGAAATGGGTAGATTTCGATTATTTTGTCTTTACAATCGTAACCGAATAATAAAAAAAAAGAACTTATGCGTAAGTGAACGCAAGAGACTTGAATTTGAACAATTCCATTTTCAGCATCGATAACATTTTCAGTGAACCGCACAGATAAAAACGAGAAATAAAACAAAACCTAAAAACTAGCTTGATGCAACCGTCAGTTCTATTCAAATATTTCTACTTGTTTGATTTTGGTATCTCCAATTAGCAATCCGCGTGTTAGGCTCATCCTTTTGCTGAACACAAATGCATTCTCTCTTCTTATAGTTTAGGATTAGTCCTTTCTTCTCGCTTTTCTTGACTACCTTCTTCATGAGCTTTGGAATAGAACAAGCGTATATGTATAAGCAAGGGGAAAAGAAAATATTCTATTTTCCCCCGTTTTCTGTTGAACGATTTTAATTAAAGATGTTTAATCGATATCTAGAAATTATTTTATTAAGATAATCAATTAATTTCCGTTTATATCAATTTGAATTTTACTTCGACTTATCAAGGTTCAAAGGGGTGCGTACAATAACAGTTTTCCTATCCATTTCTCTGATTAGCTCTTATCATGTCATTCGCCGATATATCAGCGTCAAATATTAAATCCGCTTTCACCCGTCCTTTTCATTTTTATCACTTTCGGCCTTCCGTACTGTTTCTGTTAATTTCGCTGATATTCGTTACTTAATGAGATAAGACATTTTTTTTAAATTTTATCAATTTTTCCTTATATGTTTTTTTTTTCTTTTTTTTTTTTTTCTAAAATTATAAAATTTATATTAGTGGTCCATAAAAAGAGAAAGAAAGAGGAGATAATAAGGAGGAGGGAGCTACAAGATAAAATGCAAGTACGGGAGAGAGAGAGAGAGAAAACAAAAGAAAATAAGCTCAACAAAGTGTAAGAGAGAGAGAAAGAGAGAAAGAGGTAGAGAGAGGGAGGAAGGAAGGAAGAGTGAAGATAAAAATGAGATAGAGAGAGAGAGGTAAATGAACAGGGAATGATTTCAACAAAGAAAGAAAGGGTGAGAAGGAGAGTGCGTGGAAGTGAGAGGGAGACGAGATAAAAATGAGAGGCAGGGAGAGAGAACAATAAAAAATGACCTCAGCAAATTATGAAAGGGGGTGAGAGTGAGAAAGAGAGAGGGAGAAAAGGAGAAGATAAAAAAAAGGAAGGGACAGAGAAAAGAATAGACAAAGCTCAACAAAATAATATATATATATATATATATATATATATATAAAATCAAAATCATATATGCAAAATAATATATATATATATATATATATATATATATATATATATATATATACAATCAACATCATCACTTGATAAGACACTAGTAGTGTTAAAAAAAATTGTAATTTGGTAGTGATGTTTTACCATGCATATGTTATAATTTTGAATATATATATATATGCATATGTTATAATTTTGAATATATATATATATATATATATATATATATATATATATATATATATATATATATATATATATATATATATATGTTATAATTTTGAATATATATATATATATATATATATAAAAGGCAGGATGTGTGTGTGTGTGTGTGCGTGTGTGTGTGTAACGAATGCACGGCCGCAATTTTCGACGGATTTGCACCAAAATTTACATGTACATGCTCCAAGTTAGCGGGAAGGCCAAGACCGACTTTGCATTTCCCAACTCTAATCGATAGTAGAAATAATCAATTTTTTCATGCTTCTATTGCAGTTTTCATGTAGTTTGCAGACATTTTCTACTGGCCAGAGTGAGAGCCCATAGCTGGCTGCCACAAATATGCAGGAACATTCTACTGGCCAGCATGAGAGCCAACAACTGACTGACACGAATGTCAACTTGCATGCTAGCATGCAAAAAAATCGATAGTTGCATTCGTCACAAGTGGGAAAAATTTAAATCTGCATGGCACTTTACTCCAATTGGCTCATTCGCTTGCTTAAACTCAACATTCATTCTGATTCCGCAGAACCGGGTTGGGTGTGCAAAAGTATTTGTTGTTAACTTTCTTTTTTCATTCGGTTTTTCCAGTTACGAGTCCTTTTTTGAAGCTGATCGTTTTGTGTTCATTTTGTTTAGTTCTTTTTTCGTAACCGATTTAATGTTTAGTATAGGGCTTAGAAAAAATTCGCAGTGTGAGAAGTAAGGCATGTAGCAAGATCAGCACGGCAAAGGGCACTCGTTTAAAGGCAAGGAAGGGCAAAAATATTTTAAGTCAAGTGATAGCGATTGCTGTATGAGTCGTACGATTTTTGAATCAAACACATGGCAACACCGGGCCATGCTGCTAGTATATATATATATATATATATATATATATATATATATATATATATGTAATGGATTAAGCTCGACAATTATTTAATATCTCTTCTGTTCATACGTTAGTTTTATAGATATAATTTATTTAAGTAAATGCTCCGTTTTTAATTAAACAATATTAATAACATTTACCGACCTGAATGTTCGAGAAATTTCGTAGAAAATATGGGTTCTCCAACAAGAATCGAACCTGTTTTATTATGCGGAAACTGTCATTTGTTCTGTTGTGATATGCTATTTACCGACAGTGAAATTAAGACTTTCTCGAACATTCTGGCTGGTAAATAAAAAAGATAAAATAAAATTAGCGTATAAACAAAAATATATTAAATATTTGTCGGACTTAATCCATTTTATTTTATGTTGCTATTGTTTATTTTAAGATACCTTTCGTAAGCGGATATGATCGATCGAGAAAAATCCTCAACGATTGCAGGTTTTAAAAAAGGTAATTTGGACTTTGCTAACCAGACGCTTTTCTATAGCTAAATTGTATAGCACGTCAGATCAAATGACGGTGTCGATTCCTGTCGGGGAACGCATATTTTATACGAAAATTTCTATGTAATTAATACAGTGTAATTAAATAAAAAAAATATACAAAATGTATAAACAGTATATATATATATATATATATATATATATATATATATATATATATATATATATATATATATATATATATCTATATATTAGTATATAATAATAATATTATAAATATAAGTAATTATAATCGTATGTTTTGGCTGGGAAATGAACAAACCAATACCCAAGGGAAAATAAGGGACAAAAAAAGAAAGAACTAAGAACATGTAATTGAGGTGAAAACAATCGACCAGAATCCAAGGTCAGAGTTCAAAGAAAAAAACCTCCGACACGAGTAAAGCAAAAATAACTAAGCAAAATGCTAAAACGAGTAAAGCAGAAGTAACGAAGTAAAGCGCCCAATACACTAAGTAGAGCAAATCTAACTGTTAAATCAGTACATATATATATATATATATATATATATATATATATATATATATATATACATACATACATAGAGAGAGAGAGAGAGGACGAAAGAGAGAAGGGCAGATAGAAAAGAAAGAAAAATAATAGAGAATGAGTTCAAGAAAGTGAGAGAGATAGAATAAGAGATTTAGATATATAGATACCATGTTGCCACAGCGCACAGTATGCTGCCATATACGTATAACACTTAAAGAGGTGGAAAAATATATTAATTAATGTATATTTAGGCAGCCACCTTTATTTTAAAATCATTTCGTTAAATATGACGGACAAGGAAAATTTTATTATTTTTTATATTGGTTTTCCAGCGTTCTTATATTTTTCTGTTTGGTGGGAGAGAGGAAGTACAAAAACTGTTCATACGGTCCCGAAATCCCAAGCGCTTTCGGCCACTTCCTTAGCCACTTTCAAAGCAACAATCTCACCTTATTTAAAAATGGGATTGGCGCAATAAATATTTTATAAAGAAATAGAAAATATTCAAAACAACATACAAAATACATTTCAATCAAAACATGAAGAGGAACTGACAACACCAAAACACCACCGAAAATACCACTTGAAAGTGGCCGAAGATGTGCTATGTTCCCGTATGCGTTTGTTTAAATGTATCCTAATTGAGCTATGGGCAGAGAGGTGTAAGGTTAGTCGTCATGATAGTCATTTAGTGGTATGCCCAATAAAACTATTCATAAATTTGCTTTGTTCTGTTTAAATAAATTCTGACGAAGCAATGCATCTATCTATCTATCTATCTATCTATCTATCTATCTATATATATATATATATATATATATGTATGTATGTATGTATGTATTTATGTATATATATATATATGTATATATATATGTATGTATGTATTTATGTATATATATATATATATATATATATATATATGTATGTATGCATGCATGCATCTATCTATCTATCTATATATATATATATATATATATATATATATATATATATATGTATGACGATCGCAAAAAGCGTGAAACCCAGGGTCACAAACTCACATCAATCCAAACAAATATGTTAGCTCTATCTCTGATATTGAGCGCTTTCTAATAAATATCGCGCATATAATATATAAATAATTATATATGTATATATTTATTTATATTTATATGCACACACTTTTCACACACACACACACACACACATATATATATATATATATATTAATGCATGTTTCATTAAATAATATCGACAAGTTTTGTCTAGTTTAAGCAAATTCCTTTCGTATCGTCTGATAAGCTTAAATACATTATCATTGAAAGACGAAAGAAAATCACCATATTGATACATGATTTTTAATCCTATATTACAATAAATTAAACAATACACGGACGTAGCAACAATGATAGTCTGATAGACAGTGCTCAACGTAATATATATATATATATATATATATATATATATATATATATATATATATATATATTCAATTAAGTAATCAATGCTTCGTATAATGTTTTGGCTCCTGTGCCCCGCTGTTGACCATTGCTTCGTTGATTTTATTTTCTATGCAAGAACGTGAGAACAGAGTTCTAATTCTATTTGAGATTTTTTTTTTACTCGCTATTGTTTAACCAATGTAAGTCTCAAGAGCCACTCATTCCACAGCCGGATTAAAAGTTATTTTCATTGAAATGCTTAAATGCTTAACCAAAAGAAATGCGTTTCCTTTCCTTACGAAAGACGGAAAAACGAAATTAAAACAAAAATGAGCAAATTTAAATTACGGCTTCACAAGTAATTATTATTAGGTTGGTGCAAAAATAATAACGTCATAATGTCGTTTTTTGACGTATTTTTTAACGTCGAAAAACGACATTATGACGTCATTATTTTTGCACCAACCTAATACAATACCGCGAATTGCAAAATGGCGATCTTTTAAATGAACATCTAGGATAAGATTAATTTCGCGGTGTTTAGAAACACAGAAAATGAACGTCGCGTTACAGACTGGAAAAAATAGACTGATGTAGATAACTATTATCTATACCGCGTGTAACAGCAAAATTGTCCAATTGTTAGATTAAACTTTCAATGGTTATATCTTAGAAATTATTAAATATATATATATATATATATATATATATATATATATATATATATATATATATATATATATATATATATATATATATATAAACATTATTATACGAAATTACATTCAAATATATAGGATAAACCGCTACATAAATGCATTCATGGCTCGATGCATATCACCAGGCGATGGTAAATGAGGGTTATCGAATATAATGTCCTATAATAAATATTTATCGCTATACTATTGCATTAAGCATTATTTATAATTAATATTATGAACGTTTGAATTCATATTTTATTCCTTCTCATTTCACATGTGTGTATATATGTATATATTTAACTGTTTGAAAAAAATTATAACCGATTATGTGATGATTAATTGTCTTTTCCTTATGTATTTATTTATATTGCTCTGAATATAGACTTATACATTGAACTCTCATCATGGAGTTAACTTTTAATATTTTTATATGAAAAAGGCGTCATTGGAATAATCCGTACCACCTACAGATTTGGTATTATTCATATATATATATATATGTATGTATATATATATATTTGGTTGGATTGGTGTTATCTCTATCTCTGATACAGAGCGCTTTCTAATAAGTACCGCGCATATAATATATAAATAATTATATATATATATATTATATATATATATATATATATATATATATATATATATATATATATATATATATATATATATATATATATATACACACTTTTCACAAACACACACACACACACACACACATATATATATATATATATGTATATATATATGTATTACAAAAAATTAAATTCAATTTACCGCATTTATATGAACATTTCCCACCTAGAGAGTGTGTCAATGCTAAAAATTTTTATCAGACTTTTTAGTATTGACAAGCTCCAAAGAATTTCTCTCTTTTGGCGCGAAAAGGACATATAAATGGAGTAAAATTGAGTTTCATTTTTATGTAATTCATTTCTATGCTCTATCATAAATACATTGAGCTCTCTATTGTTTTAATATCAGTTTTAATATTTTATATTATTTGCATTCACTTGGATAACTTACCCACGGATTTGTACTTATATATATATATATATATATATATATATATATATATATATATATATATATATATATATATATATATATATATATATGTAGACAATGATTTTAACACCAAGCGGCGAAAGTCTATTATTTTAAAAATGTATTGGTGCTAATTAAGTTTTTTCAAAAATGTACTGTTGGTAATTATGCTTTATGAAAAATGTATTGTTGGTCCTTTTTTCTCAAAAAATGTATTGATGGTAATTATGCTTTATTCAAAAATGTATTACTGGTATTTTTTTTCAGAAATGTATTGCTCGTAATATTTTTAAAAATATATTGCTCGTAATACTTTTTCTCAAAATGAATTGGTGATAAGTTTCTTTTCAAAAGTGTATTGCTGGTAATTGTTTTTTCAAAAATCTGTTGCTTAATATTATTTTTTTTAAATGTGTTGCAGGTAACATTTTTTTACAAAAATATATTGCTGCTAATTTTTGTTTAAAAAATGTATTGCTGGTAATTTTTTTTAAATGGTTTGCTGGCAATTTTAATTTTTTTCATAAATATTTTGCAGTAATTTTTTTTTTAGTTTCAAAAATGTATTGCTGTTAATTTTTAAAAAAATGTATTGCTGGTAATAAGATTTTTTTTCAAAAAGGTATTACTGGTAGTATTTTTTAAGTGTATTGCTTGTAATATTTACAAAAAAACTGTATGGGTTGCAATAATTAAAAAAAATGTAATAAAACTCATTTTTACACTTTTATTGTGTTTTCATCTTAGTTTGGAGTCCCATTGCTAGGACCCTAACAGGTGCTACAACCACAGGTCTGGATTGAACAGGGAACACCAGCAATTAAGATGCGTTTCCATGTTCCTCAAAACCTGCCTATCAGATGCCTTGCTGCCGGATGTAGTTTATCGTCATATCCAGAGACGCGGATGGAGTACATCGTCATATCCAGGACTCGTACGTATATAAAAATTATTTTAATTCCGTCGTTGTTAGAAAACACCTGACTTTTTATTATTTTTAGGATAAGCTAAATTGTAGAAAGTCATTACTCTTACAACTTTTGATTAATTTTAATTATTATTGTGGTACAGGGAGTGTAAATTAAACATGGTTGAAATAACCCAGCCCTTCGACCCTTGAACGATCAGCTTGCAGCACCTTTTATTTTCTCACGGCAAAAGGAATTTCAGTCCGTAAAAATATTCCATGAATTTAAATAATTTCTTATACAGCCAATATTAGATTTTAAATTTTTTCTCAAGCGATATACATCCATATTTTTCTTTTCGTTTTTATTAACGTTTCTTTTTTTCTTTTTTTTTACCGCGCCATTGCATTTTATCGTCTGCTGTCTGTTTTACATATGGCTAAAGGACTTGCTGACGGCAATCACGTTCATAGCTTTCTTTGTTGCTTCCCGTTAATTTTCTCCGTCATTTTCGCCTACATTCATAATTTTTACAATTTTCTTTTTTCTAAAATGTATTTTTAATTATTTATATTTTTGCGTGAGTTTGCTGCTCGGGCAAGAGTTTTGTTTTCTTCATCTCCATTTAATGCGATCACTTAAATTTTTTTTTTTTTTCGTTTTCTTTCACGAGAAACTGTATTCCACGTTAGAATATAGCAAGATCTACTCATGGATAAGTCTCATCTATCTATCTATCTATCTATCTATCTATCTATCTATCTATCTATCTATCTATCTATCTATCTATCTATCTCACTAGCTAAGTCTGTTCCCGTCTATCTACTTTTCTGTCTATCTAGGTCAGTCTGTTAATCTATCTATCTATCTATCTATCTATCTATCTATCTATCTATCTATATATATATATATATATATATATATATATATATATCATTCTGTTCATTTCTATCTCAACCTATTCATTATCTATCTCGCTAGCTAAGTCTGTTCCTGTCTATCTACTTTTCGGTCTATCGATGTCACCTTATCTATCTATCTATCTATCTATCTATCTATCTATCTATCTATCTATCTATCTATCTCATTCTGCTCATTACTATCTCAACCTATTCATTATCTATCTATCTATCTATCTATCTATCTATCTATCTATCTCACTAGCTAAGTCTGTTCCTGTCTATCTACTTTTCGGTCTATCTATGTCAGTCTGTTAATCTATCTATCTATCTATCTATCTATCTATCTATCTATCTATCTATCTATCTATCTATCTCATTCTGTTCATTTCTATCTCAACCTCTTCATTATCTATCTATCTCGCTAGCTAGGTCTGTTCCTATCTATCTACTTTTCTGTCTAGCTATGTCAGTCTGTTAATCTATCTATCTATCTATCTATCTATCTATCTATCTATCTATCTATCTATCTATCTATCTATCTCCCTGTTCAGTATCTATCTATCTATCTATCTATCTATCTATCTATCTATCTATCTATCGTCTTAAAAAAACAATACTGACGACATTTAGCCAATAATCTCTGTCATCCTAATCTCAACCCAGTTCTTCCTTTTTCAATCCGGTGTCATATATGAACTGATCGATGAGGTCCCTTGGTGGTCTGCCGTTATTTCTTCTTACATAATTTGTACCCCGAAGTTGATGCTCAATTTCTTGTTTACTTCGCCAGATTCTATCTACCCCAATTCAACCCAATCTATACGTACGGTAATTGTTTTCCAAAAAGAAAAAAAAAAGACATTTCTTTCGCATCTCGTCTTATGGTCGCTCTTCGTTCCCAACACTAATCTCCGATTTGAAAGTGCGATTTTAAAGGCCATTTTTAC
>OZ010599.1:28427181-28437181 GCA_963932145.1 Acanthosepion lycidas
TCTATCTATCCATCCATCTATCTATCTCATTCTATTCATATCTATCTATATATCTATCTATCTATCTATCTCATTCTGTTCATATCTATCTATCTATCTCATTCTGTTCACATCTATCTATCTATCTATCTATCTATCTGCATTCCTTTAATATCTATCCATCTATCTATCTGCATTCTTTTCATATCTTTCTGCATCCTTTTCATATCTATCTATCTATCTATCTATCTATCTATCTATCTATCTATCTATCCCAATCTGTTCATATCTATCTATCTATCTATCTATCTATCTATCTATCTATCTATCTATCTATCTGAATGTGTTCATATCTATCTATCTATCTATCTATCTATCTATCTATCTATCTATCTATCTATCTATCCCAATCTGTTCATATCTATCTATCTATCTATCTATCTATCTATCTATCTATCTATCTATCTATCTATCTATCTATCTATCTATCTATCTCCGGTTAGTGTCGGTTAAAGACACAGCTACTGTCGGTTTAAAAAATGCATTTTTGCTACATTGCAAACTTAAAGTAAATATTTGATTCACATCTGATTAATTATCCTTTACATCAGATGATATTTGTCAAATAAAATTTCAGAAAATTATATTTTATTTTTGGAAGATTTTTTAATAAAGAAAATTACATTCCGATGAAAGACGACTAAAAATATCGCTAATTAGTTATTTTAACAACAAAAAGGAAGAAATACTTTCCAGTCTATGTAAATTAGTTTTTAAATGCAGTATTTTTATTATTGGAAATATAAACTTAATCTATTAGCTTTAAATTAAAACAAAAATATAAGCTTTAAGATAGAATTTTTCATTTTAAAAAAGTAATTTTAAACCTTATTTTAACGCGTTTTTTTTTTTTTTTTTTTTTTTTTTTGTAGAGGTCCCTAATATATATTGATAATTGCGTACATATCAGTATATATTTTTTTTCTTTGAGAATAATGTACGTTAGTCATTAAAGTGTCTCCCGCCCGTTGTATTAAGGTGTTGTAACAGCGCGGAGATAAAGACTATCTATCTATCTATCTATCTATCTATCTATCTATCTATGTAAATCTGTTTATATCTATCTAAATTTATTCTTAATCCAAGCATATCTCGTTATATTCTTTGAGAATAATGTACGTTTGTCATCCAGGCTTTGCTGTCCCGTCCATTGTATTAAGGTGTTGCAATAGCACGTAGATAAAGACTATCTATGCCAATCTGTTCATATCTATCTATCTATCTATCTATCTATCTATCTATCTATCTATCTATCTATCTATCTGTTTATATCTATCTAAATTTATTCTTAATCCAAACATCTCTCGTTATGCTCTTTGAGAATAATATACGTTTGACAGTCAGGTTTTCTGCCCCGTCCGTTGTATTAGTTTGGTGCAAAAATAATGACGGTTATTGACGTATTTTTTAACGTCAAAAACCGTCATTTTTTTTGCACCAATCTAATATTAAGTTGCTGCAATAGAGCGGAATTAAAGACTTTTAATAGGCAAATGAAAACTGGCATTATTCTCCGTTTCTTATGTGACACTATTTAGCGTTTGGCTAACTAATTCAGCGTGAAAATTAAAAGCGAGAAATAATTAAAGCGATAAGAAGCTATCACGAAAAGACATACTGAGCGATGTTATTTTTTTTAACAAAAGAAAAGTGGTAAAGATTTTATTTTCATTTGCGAAAAAAGTATTTTTTTCGCAGAAGATAGGAAATTCGTAAGATCTCCGATCTGTCAGAGTTAATTTATGCTATGACGCGGCGAATAAAAGATAGAAATCTGTTCATGGCAATAATGAAAATTTCAAATTGGTCAAGTGGCTTACAAACGCGAAATACTAGAAGATAATCGTAATTTAGTCGAGGATGCGACCGAGAAAGGGATCAGCTGAGATCACCCCAAAGAAAAAGGGCAGGGGGAAGAGAAAAAGGAAAAGAATAAACCATTAACTATCTTTCGGAGATATCATTTGATTTTGGAAAGGGACCAACTGTTCTTTGTCCAGACCTGGCCATGATAAAAGTTTGTTACCTGGATAGATTGTGGCGACAGAAGTACGAAGGCGTTGAGGACAAAAGGAGATTCTGATAATCACTTGACGAAAATTTCGTTGATGAATTCCAGATAACTTTCAGTTAAGATAGAGACTTAATGAACACACTACGAGTTGTGGGAGTCCCAGTCGAGGAACAGAAAGAAAAGAAAAAGAAAGATATTTTTTTTTCTTTGAGCGATAATTGTAAACTGAGGCCAGACTAGCCACACTCATGCTGCCGAGCGTTCATTGGCTGAATGGTGGCGTGAGCGATGGGCGAAGGTAAACATATGAGAAAGAAGGGAAACCTGTTGATGCCTCTGAGGGGATTGGTGTGAGATACCACTATGAGAAAGAAGGGAAACCTGTTGACGCTCTCTGAGGGGATTGGTGTGAGATATCAGTATGAGAAAGGAAGAATTTGGGAGGACAATTCCCTTAAGAACCCCTCTAAAACAGAAAGTAATGGACTTCCAAAAATGGAAAGTGATAAATTTCCCTGTCCAAAAACAAAGAAAATCCTTATTGCGGATTTGGAATTATCGAGGAACACAAACCACGACAGGCCCACACCCGGTTTTGGTTGGCGTCCATATAAACGGAGTTACAGGACAGAGACGGTGGCAGTTTGGCAGACGCAGACAGAGTGATAGAGCAGACAGAGTTGAGCTGTGAGATCGCGGACCAGCCTCGCAGGAGCGGACTGAAAGATTTCCACGCATTCCGACTTCTAACCAAAAACAATTATTTTTGAAGAACGACTTAGACTCACACCACCAAAACAAGATTTACGAATATCGCCTGAAGGCACCAAAAACCAGTTTCTTGAAAAACAACTTAAGATATTAAGACTCGCCTAACAAACGCAAAGTGTCACGTATCGATAGAAGCGGTTTGAGAGAAAGACGCAGTCCTGTATTCAGCAACCACATATAAAGATATTTGTTATTCTTTTTTGAATCTTTCGAGTTAGCCTGTTCATATCTATCTATCTATCTATCTCAGTTTGTTCATATCTATCTATCTATCTATCTATCTATCTATCTATCGCAGCCTGTTCATATCTATCTATCTATCTATCTATCTCAGTTTGTTCATATCTATCTATCTATCTATCTATCTATCGAAGTCTGTTCATATCTATCTATCTATCTATCTATCTATCTATCGCAGCCTGTTCATATCTATCTATCTATCTGTCTATCTATCTATCTATCTATCTATCTATCTATCTATGTCAGTTTGTTCACATCTATCTATCTATCTATCTATCTATCTATCTATCTATCTATCTATCTCTTTCTGTCCACTATCTATCTATCTATCTATCTATTTATCTATCTATCTATCTATCTATCTATCTATCTATCTATCTATGTCAGTTTGTTCACATCTATCTATCTATCTATCTATCTATCTATCTATCTATCTATCTCTTTCTGTCCACTATCTATCTATCTATCTATCTATCTATCTATGTCAGTTTGTTCACATCTATCTATCTATCTATCTATCTATCTATCTATCTATCTATCTATCTATCTCTTTTTGTCCAGTATCTATCTATCTATCTATCTATCTATCTATCTATCTATCTATCTATCTATCTATCTCATCGTCTTAAAAAAAACAATACTGACAACATTTAGACAATAATCTCTGTCATCCTAATCTCTACCCAGTTCTTCCTTTTTCAATCCGGTGTCGTATATGAACTGATCGATGAGGTCCCTTGGTGGTCTGCCGTTATTTCTTCTTACATAATTTGTACCCCGTAGTCTAAGTTGATGCTCAATTTCTTGTTTACTTCGTCAGGATTGTTCAGTACTGTTCACTCCCTATTCACTGAGTGTGTCCTTTTTCCTTTTTTGTAGGATCCTATGGAGATCTTCATTGGACATGTATTGTTTCAAGATGACGATTCGCCCTGCACTCTATAGTCGAATGTACGAACCATCTAGATTATTGGCCAATGATTTTTCTTAAAACTTTTCTACAAGGTGCGACAGAAATTCCTCCCAGTAAAACCTCCCACATAATGGTAAGACATTACCTCAGATCTATCTATCTATCTATCTATCTATCTATCTATCTATCTATCTATCTATCTGCATTCCTTTCATATCTATCTATCTATCTATCTATCTATCTATCTCATGTTCATATCTTTTGTTGCCAGTGGTCGTTGTTGGTGACTGCTTTTAAAACACTCGTATTCGATGATACCCGCCTGTAAGGACGGCTACACAATCTCTATTGCTCAGGCGCATTTGTGTTTATTCAACTATACTGTAACTAAGCTACACAGTCTATGCTGAGCAGACCTTAGTTACAGTTTTTGGGAAAGAGCGTGTTATCTAGCCTGATCAACAATTTGAACAAGGCCAGCACGCTCAGGCCCTCGCTAAAATGGCGCATTATTTTTTTGTGCTCCGAATAGACAGTGAAACGACGTTCTTGGTTTGCTAGGCAACCGGGAGACGCAGGGGCAGTGGTCACCGTCTTGATCCAGCCCGATGACTTCTGTCTTCGAAGACTTCTGTCTTCGTGCTAGCAAGTGCACTGTCTACCCAATTTCACTCACAAGTCTTGGGTTAAACCTTTGTATGGTTTTTCAGGCACTTTCTAAAAGTGCCACCCGCTGGTAATTCCAGTGCAATAACATCAGGAAATCTCTTTCCTAACAAATCGACCATGGTGAGATTCGAACCCGGGTCTCAGGGTCAGAATGCCAACGTTCTAAAGCCACCTGCCCATTTAAAAATATTACCACCAACTAAAATGCTTGCTTTAAAAGGCGATCTTAAAACTACACACTCTTCCGTCATCTTCCATTAATTCTGGGGCGCCGAGCTAATTCACAAACACCCACATAGCCACGTAATTTTCCAATAACTCTAAGCTATACCCAAAAGCTAGCGATTGTAAGATGAGGTATAAAGAGACAGGAATTGCCTTTGCTTTGTGAATTTAGTCTTCTTTCGTCTCTGTTTAGGAAGGGGAGATTCGTTGGGTGTTCGCGCGCGCGTGTGTGTGTGTTGGTTGTGTGGAGTGGTTCGTTTATCGAAGCTCTGACGTTCCAGTCAACCAGCTCTGGTGGCAAACGCGCCTTCTATTATCTGTACAGTTTACATGATGTATGGCTTTCATACATAGTAATTTCGAGTCGAATTTGTTCAGATGTCCGATAACAAGACGGCGATCGCCGCCCCCGCGTCTCCTGTTTGCCTAGCAAAGCAAGAACGTCGTTTCACTGTCTATTCGGAGCACAAACAATAATGCGCCATTTTAGCAAAACCTTTCTCTATCTCCACCCCCACTCTCTCTCTGTATCACTCTCTAACTACGATTCTCAAACGGGAGACACTTGGCTCCCAGGGGAGAAAATACAACCAGAGTACAAATTACTGTGTATATTAGTCACAATTATACATTTATTTATTTATTTTTTTTTTAACAAAATTTATATTTCAAAATCACTATATTTCTGAGATGTGGTACTGCAATTATTTAAACAATTCACATTGCCGGACTGTTGTCATAATCTTTGTTGTCATATTCACGACGTTTCGGCCGTTGTACGCTCCGGCCTTCTTCAGGATCTCTCTATATTTCTGAGATTAGGTATTTTAAATATTAACACTATTTACATTGTTCCGTCTGTTGTCCTCATCTTTATTGTCGTATTCACCACGTTTTGGACGTTATAAGCTCCGGCCTTCTCAAGATATGTCCTTATTTCTGAGATGAGGTATTGTAACTATTTGCACGATTTACATTGTTCGGACTCTTGTCTTCATCTTTGTTGCCATATTCACAACGTTTCGGGTGTTGTACGCTCCGGCCTTCTTCAGGATCTGTCTATATTTCTGAGATGACGGATTGTAACTATTTACACTATTTACAGTGTTCAGACTGTTTTCTTCATCCTTATTATCCTATTCACGTCGTTTCGGCCGTTGTACTCTCCGACACCAAAAGAATCTACTCCGATGGACGAAATAAAGTGTTAAGTTTGAAATTCCAGTGTACATCATCTGAAGAAGGCCGGAGCAAACAACGGCCAAAACGTCGGGAAAATGACAATAAAGATGAGAACAACAGTCCGAACAATGAGAATAGTATAAAAAAATACTTATCATATTTTTGTATGCATGTTAAATATTTTATACATGTTTCAATACTTCCCGTACGATCACCGAAGTTAAGCAACGTCTCTTCTGGTCAGTAGCTAGATGGCTAACCGCTTGGGAATATCGGGTGCTGTCCGCTGAGATGTGCGGGTGGTGTGATGGATTATTGCAGGAAACTGTTAATTGGAAAACCGAGTTCCAATTCCAGTTGGGATCGTTATATTCAGTTATGCGAAAATACTCTTGGGAAAGTTGTGAATCCGCCACGTCTCTCCCCAGCTATGGGTTAATGAGTAAGAGCCGATAACTTAATCATTATTATCTTCAAAAATAAAATATAATAAGGTATACAATATTTTGATTTCGATATTAAATAACCCGTAGAGGTGCATATGCTGCTAAACAAAATCAAACAACCAACGTTAGTTTTATAATGGCTTCTAGAATTTTCAGTTCAGTGTAATATGTTGGTGTGATACAGGGTGTCCATAAAGTTCATGTGCACATTAAAAAATTTAACTTTATTTGTATTTGCGATAGAGATATTTTTTTTAAATGATTAGAAAGAAGTAAATCAATATTTTTTAATAAATAACTCTACATACTGTAAGGGATTCTAATACATTTACTTGTTCTTAAAAGAAATATAGTATATTAAAAAATTAAAAGTTAAACTATTTTTCAAATTAAAGTTAAATAAAACGTATTCTAACCTGAACACCCCTTAAAATTCTTTAAATATACAAATAGAAAAAAATGCCGTAAGAATTTTTGCTGTTAACAGTAAAATTAAAAAAAAATCCAGACGACATGCATTTAACGGATGTCAGATTTCATTGAAGATTACATGCCTACTCCCTACCAAAACGTAACTAATAAGGGATACATCAAAATATAGACATATAGAACACGCAAACACCCCTGTCTAGTAGAAGTGAATTAATCTGTAACTTTGGAAACGTGAATTATGATTTTAGCTGTGTCTTTAAAACCCAGTAATTTTAAAAGTTACTCCAAAATTCGCTTGAGGATGAAATGGAACTAATGTCTTTAATTTAATTACAAAATTAAATTCGGACCTTCCATTTTTGAAACATGGTTAGAACTGTGTAGCGGAAAAACTATATTTTAAATCAATTAATTTATAATATATATATATATATATATATATATATATATATATATATATATATATATATATATATATATATGGTGTCTATAAAGTTCGTGTGCACTTTAAAAAATTATAACTTTATTTGTATTTGCCATAGAAATAATTTGTAAAAAGTATTAGAAAGAAGTAAATCTATATTTTTTAAGGTTTTATGGAAATTTTATTTAAGTTTCCACATGTCCTCCATCATTAGCAATACAAAGGGTAATACGATTTTGCAGTTCACGGAAAACATTTGCCAACTGATTTACCGTAATGCCTGAAATCACATTAGTTATTTTAGCTATACTTAAAACTAGGTACATTAAACTTTATAACATTTTTTACAGGTTATTTCTATCGTAAATACAAATAAAGTTATATTTTTTTAAGTGCACACGAACTTTATGGACATCCTGTATATTAGAATTGGGCACAATAACTGCATTTTGGTTTTGTAATGCTTTGATGAATATATACACGAAAAGGTTCGAAAAGTTGCAAGTCAGTCTACGAAGTGTAGTGGACTTGAGTCCAATGTAAGTATTTAATATTGTTTTCTAATTATTAGGCTTTTGAACACGATTCGAGATTTATCCTTTGTTTCTTGTTTAGGATTGGGTTTCCAGTTCCTCGTAAAGACTACATCAACACTATACTTCTAACGTCTCCGCCTAAACTCTGAAATTGTAATTACTAAGATTTTATTTTACTTTGTCTTCAATAGTGGTATATAGTTTCGTCTTTCATCCTGTTCACACTCCTCCTCACACTTTTGAACAGGCGTAGAAGTTTATTCCTTGTCCATTGTTTAGGATTGGGTTTCCAGTTCCTTCTAAGGTCTTCAAGTCTGTACTTCTAAGGTATCCTCTGAAATCTGAATTTTTTCAGTAATTATTTATTTTTCTTCCTCCCCCAGTAGGAGTAGATAGGTTTGTTTAGCAATCAGTTCATACACATACATATTTTTTGAACAGGAGTAGAGGTTTATCCCTTGTTCCCTGTTTAGAACTGGGTTTCCGGTTCCCTGAAATCTGAAATATTTTTCAAAAATTATTGCTATTTTTCCTTTACAAAAAGGAGTAGAAAATTTTGCTTTTCTTCCGGTTCATACACCTCCCCTGTCTTTTGAACAGGAATATAATTTTACTGCTTGTTTCTTGTTTAGTATTGGGTTTCCGGTTCCTTCAATTTTGAACTCCTGACGTCTACCCCTGGAATCTGAAATTTTATCCAGTAATTATTACTATTTTTTTTCCTTTCCCAGTAAGAGTAGATAGATTTACCTATCGTCTAGTTCATACTGATCTCCGGTCTTTTGAACAGGAGTAGAGGTTTATCCCTAGTTTCCTCTTTATGACTCGGTTTCCAGTTTCTTCTAAGCTCTTCAACTCTGTATTTCTAAAGTCTCCCTCTGAAATCTGAATTTTTTCAGTAATTATTTATTTTTCTTCCTCCCCCAGTAGGAGTAGATAGGTTTGTTTATCAACCATTTCATACTCCTCTCCATGTTTTGGACAGGACTAGAGGTTTATCACTTGTTTCCTGTTTAGGCTTAGTTTTCCGGTTCCTTCAATTCTGAACTTCTGACGTCTACGCCTGGAATCTGAAATTTTATCCAGAAATTATTACTATTTTTTTCCTTTCCCAGTAAGAGTAGATAGATTTGCTTATTGTTTATTCTATACTAATCTACGGTCTTTTGAACAGGAGTAGAGGTTTATCCCTAGTTTCTCCTTTCTGACTGAGTTTCCATTTCCGTCTAAAGTCTACTTTATCTCGATACTTCTGAAGCCTCGGCCTGAACTCTGAAATGTTGTCACTAATTATTTTATTTTTTCTCCTCCTTCAATAGGAGTAATGAAGTTAACATATCGTGCGGTTCACAGTTCTCTCCGGTTTTTTGAACAGGTTTATCCCTTGTTTCCGGTTTAAGATTGTGTTTCATTCTAAAGTCAACTTCGAACTATACTTTCATTCATTATTTAAATCTTGATTTCTTCAAGTCCAGAATTAGTTGTTGTTTTTTCCTGCAGAGCTCCAAGAGTTTCATTTCTTGCCCTTTCGCGCACTAATACATAACCAAACAGTAACCCTCTACCTTGAGTGGCTCTTGTGTCTTGTATTGGGTGAACATTGGCAAAAAATAAATGCGCTACTTCTTCAAATTCGCCAAATGTTAAAATCAAGTAAGTACAAAAATGTGGGAAGGTGTTTTTAACAGAGGACGAAAAATTGTTTAACTATCTAAAATATTAGAAATTCTATTCTATAACAGTCAACAAATATAATTAATATATATATATATATATATATATATATATATATATATATATATGTGTGTGTGTGTGTGTGTGTGTGTGTGTGTGTGTGTGTGTGTGTGTGTGTGTGTGTGTGTGTGTGTAAGCATTAGGACCCCATTCACACACTTAGGATTAAAATGTATACATATTGTCAGATGAACGGATGACAGATAAGCGTCTATTCTAACGTAATTTCAATGAAGAAATAAATTGAATAACATATGTATTTCTTCTTTCCTCCTCAGCAATTTTATAACTTTAAACTTAATAGTGATTAAATTGAATTTTAAAATTGGTAATTTTTACTGTTAATTTTAATATCAAATTTTATCATATAATTTA
>OZ010599.1:28442181-28469681 GCA_963932145.1 Acanthosepion lycidas
TCGCTATTGATTACCTTACAAAGAAATAGTCTAATATGTAATCTATAAGATGGTTTGAAAAATCGCTATTAACATGCGTTTGTTTCATGTTAAGTTCTTTAAAGAAGATATATAGATAGATAGATAGATAGATAGATAGATAGAAATCGATTGGAATAGAAAGGCATGAACAGTCTGAAATAGATATGAAAAGATTAGGATATACAGATACGAGCAGACTAGTATAGATAGATAGATAGATAGATAGATAGATAGATAGATTTAATAAACGTTATATTTAGTAGGTGTATGTGTATGTGTAGATGACCTCGTTTTCTTTATAACAGTGTAATTATTATCTACCTGTCTTTTGACTAAAATGTGCTTTCTGAGCGTAATCAAATAAACATTCACTTTTTACCCCGGGAAATATATGACGGGTACATTGTCTTGTCAGTAGACATTAATTTCGCTGTTTACTTATAAAAGATTTTCCAGGATTAAAGTATTAAAATTTATTGAAACAAAACAAGTTCAGTTGACCATTGATGACAATTCCAGAACAACGTAATAATAAACAAATTTTTTCTAACCTCTGCCAGCCGCAATGATAGAGAAAGCATTACCCCGAACCATCGCCAGTGAGACACGTTGCAAGAACCACTCCGTTTCGCGAGGCTCGTCCCTTAATCGAGACGCAATCGCACCAATCCTCCGAAGGAACGCCATCGAACGAGGGCCAATAACCCCTGAAGTCTCCACTGCCACAGGAGTAAAAAAAAAATCTATCAGCAAGAGAAGAATATTTTACTATTTTTTTCATCTCTGCGTCCCGGGCGACGGATCCTGGCTCAACCGCGGACCTGATCAAATTACTGGCCGAAAATGTATCCACACAGGTCGCATCCCAAATCAACGACTTCCCCATTTTAAAAGGGAAAATGGTAATGCCACCCGGCCGCTTTCCATCACCGCGGTCAAGGCCTACGGGTTCGATTAAAGAATTAGGAAGAGATTAGAAAAAAAACGATGATGCTTCGTCATTTGGAATGTATGTCGGTCCAAGAACAGTTCAGTTTAACTATCTCAAAGGGATTTGGTAAGAGCTCATAAAAGCTGAAAATACACAGATATCTGATGATTTATATTAAATTTTACATCTAAACCTGAAAAAACCAAAAAATCATGGAAAAAATAAACCAAAAGATATCCTTAACAAACGTTGGCCATAATCAAATTGTTATTATATATATATATATATATATATATATAGTCATCTGCAGAGAAACTGTTTCGCTGTATCACAGCTCTTCAGCGTGGCGTGACGTCCGATTGCTTTAAACCAGTATCGAAACCCGACCGATTTGGTATCAGTCTGAGATTCTATCGTCGCAATTTTCTCAAGAGAACTCGACCGGATTTCCCTGGAATATATATATTCCCATCCATAGACAGGCTGTTTCGGTGTATCACAGCTTTTCAGTGTGGCTAGAAGTCCGATAGCTTCACGCCGGGATCGAAACCCGATCGATTTACTATCATTCACATTGAAAATTGAAAAACATATTGTAAATGTTCTTTATCTTATCATTCAGTCGGATACCGTTCCATATTTGATCTATATCTCATCTCGACTAATATATATATATATATATATATATATATATATATACACGATACATATATATATATATGTATGTATGTATATATATATATATATATATATATATATGCAGCCACACGAATATACACACTTACAAAAATACTCACTCACCCCCTAATAAGCCAAATGATAACACCCACCCACAGTAATACACAAGCTTACACATATACTGACTCACTCCCTAAGAACCAAATAACACGCACACAGACACTAAACCAGGACCAATAAAACTTTCAAACTGACCAAAAGAAATCCAGAGAAGCATAGATCCATCCAGCTCTTATCTCAAATAACAACTTAAAAGATACTGTTTGACCAATACAAGGAATGTTAAAAAGATAAAAAAAACAAAAAAAAAACAAATGAAAACTACAGACAAAAGTTCATTTTCTCCATCAAGACATTCATTTCTGTAGTTTACTGCTACCAGGAAGCAAAAATATTTCTTCTCCTGATAATGGCCATTTTGGCCCAAACTAGTCGAGGAATCTAAATGAAAGAATAATAAAAAAAAACGAAAGAATATTAATCTACAAACCAGTGTGTCTGAAGATTTTAATTTTATATATATATATATATATATGTGTGTGTGTGTGTGTGTGTGTGTGTGTGTGTGTGTGTGTGTGTTGATTAAAAGATACGAGGAAAATTATTCTTAGGGATGTGTTTCATCCTCTGAGAGACTTTATCAAGACAAATGTAGGATTTATTTTGTTGTACGCGCTTATATACAAAAGCAAGGATGCAATTGGATTATCAAGGCTTTTAAATTTGAGAAAGTTCATGAATATTCATGGGGTGGTTAAAAGGTCCGTCAAAAGATATGGAAGGCACAAAGTGGCATAATTCCAAATACACTCAGTTGGCATAATTCAAAATACACTCAGATCTGTTGAGAAGAAGTGAACTACTCCCCACCATAGAATCCCTTCTGACGTGTCGTCCAAATCAAGACTTTTATATAACACCTAGCAAGCAAGAGAACACACATTGTTCAGCCTTCGTCAGCTGCGGCACCGCATTGCTACCAACAGAACTGGCCTCAAAGACAAAGAAATTTCCTTGCAGCATACAGGCCACGAGGCATTCAACAAACTTGTACAACCACCATGCAATGAAAACGTCAGAAGTCTGGAGATTTCTCCAAGCTCGCTGAACAAAGTTTTTTGGCGACCCAGAGTGCCCCACGAATCACTAGCCAGGTGAGAGATACCTCATCGTTATTGGGACATTTCAACCCGGGCGTCCTAGACCATATTTCGCGAGCCGTCTGCTTCGTAAGGCCGATGTCAATCAGCTCATCACGAACGGACCCCCTAACACCTGATATAATGCCCTACGAGACAACGCCTGGACGTTGGAGAGGTCATCCAAAGCCCATAAGAGTTGTTTCAGAGCAAGACGGCTCGAGGTAAACGGTGGGTCTCCTCCACACACGAGTGGACACTTCTCAGGGATGGGGAGATCTTACAGGCGTCTTCCTTCCAAAAGGCGCCTTCTTCATCCGAATCGCGACACATTCGATCTTCGTGCTAGGCATACCTAGGCCACCTTCAGATAGATAAAGGCAACAGATCTCCCGAGATACCCTAGCGGCCTTGACTTCCCACAAGGAGAACAAGAGCCTTACTAATGACATTAGTGTGGCATACGGAAATGGAAGTACAGAAAGTCGGTAAAGGAGAATCGGGTAGATGTGTGAAACATATTTTCGGCTTCCCCTTCGAGAACAGATTCTTCCGAGACCACAGATTAACTGTGATCTCGAACATAACCTTGTATCTCTGACCAGTTCATTTCTAACTGGATATCAGGACCGAGTCAGACGCTGAGTATCTTGACCGGCCCATTCGTCCACTGGAAAAGTCCGGGAAGAGAAACTCCCTTCCACGCACTTCCAACAGACTTATCGCGGTTAATCTTGGTCCCTGTCACCATCTCATAAACACTGATTTCTTTGCTGACTTCATCAATCTCAGCTATGCTCGACACAAGAACAGCAATGTCATCAGCATACCTGGCCGAGGGGGTAGCGCCAGGTAGGGAAATTCCACGTAGGACCGGATTCGCCTTTAGCTTGCGAAGGAAAGCTTCTAGTGCAAGTATGTGAAGCATAGGCGAAAGCTGACAACCTTGACGAATGGAACGAGACAATAAAAAAGGTTCCGATTTTATCCCATTCACTTCCGCCAGAGCACCGGGAGTCGCATACAGAAGTCGAATCTAGGTTCGAAAGTCCGGTCCGAAGCCGGTCGCCGAAAGGACCGCCTCCAGGAATCGATAGTCAACTATATCGAAGGCCTTGGACTGATCTAAATTGATCAGCGCGGCTTCACTGTTGACTTTCTCTATGATCAAGCGAACCATATAAAGGTTGTCCTGTATAGTCATGCCCTCCAAAGCACGTCTGTTCAGAGCCAATCAGACTAGAGAGGGCAAGCTGCAAACAGTTGGCTAAGATCTTTGCCAAAAGGGTGAAAGCTACCTAACCCGACCCCACAGTTCTTGTCCTTGTGTAGCAAATTGATCACTTCCCTGGTGAAGCGTTGAGGTATATACTCCTGCTTCATAAAGTTGTAAATCAGTTCCAGTAAAGGAACAAAAACGGGCGACTGCCTCAGGTAAAGTTCGTAGGGAAGACCATCTATCCCCGGAGATTTACAACCTGCTTCAGCGCTTCCCAGATTTCCGACTCTGTGAGGAGAACCTCGCACCCAGCCGCTTCAGCTGACTAGGCAGGGGAAGTTCGGCTAAATAGGCGTCGAATTGAGCAGGTTTCAGAACGGGATCCCTGGTGAAAAGTTCCTGAAAGTTAATCCCGAATGGCTTCATATATGTCCGTGTTTGTAGTCACAGTCCGGCAGTGTGACGAACGCGATATTCCCCCCAAGATGAATTCCGAGATTCCTCTGCACGCAATTCAGCGGCCATATTCGTCGCCTCAGGAGACATTTTTTAACCTAGCCCTAACTACCAGAGTTTGATCCTTCTTGATAAGCAAGGAGGCAAACTCCGCCTTAGCTAAAGTGACTTCCGCACTATCGCGGGTTTTAATTGCCCGATCTAACTTTTGCTTATAAGCCGTTTGCACCGCTAATCTATCTACATTGACCCAACGACTAAAATCAGCAGCAAACGTTCTAATTTTAGATTTTAATTTGCCCCAGGCATTCCCAACCACAGCCCCCGTCAATTTTCTCTGTATCATTAGTAGCTGGACCCAGAAATCCTACTCAGCAAATAATTTTCAGTTTAATTTCCAGTAGCCAGCCCTCCTAACCTTAGGCTTATCTAAGTTTACACAGATCCGGACAGGCCTATGATCCAAATAAACTATGTAATGGAAACTTGGACACCCTAAGAGGCCTACATCGACTCTCCTAACTAAAACTCGGTCGAGGTATCTAGAACGCACCTCTGTAGCCGAGCTGTCACTATTAGTCCAAGTTCACACTAACTCCCGGTGGTGTACATTCCGGTACTTATCGACTAGATCAAACCTGTCGATAAAGTCCCGAAATGGTTTCACGTCCCAGTTGTTAGTACCGGAATTTGACCCTATGCGATCTATGTCGGGGTCAAGGTCGGCATTCCAATCCCCCGCTAAAACTACCCAACGAGATGTCGCCAAAAACGGTCCGATTTGCCGAAACAAAACAAGCCGCTCAGAATTGGGCACATAAATCCCAATGAGACGAAGATCCTTATCCTTTAAGGTAACATCCAGCACGCAAAGTCTGCCCGCCGGATCTGCGAAGACAAGAGCACATGCAGCCTTCAAAGACTTGCTCACCAGGTAAGAAACACCCATCGTGCGTCCATCAAAACATGCTGAATAGAGGAGAAAAACCCCTAGAGTGAATGCCTTCATAATCGCCAGATGAAAAACGTGTCTCTTGCACACAACATATATTCACCCCGACACGCTGAAGGTCACGAGTGCCTCGCCCTGCGAGACTCTGACTTCAGGACTCGGGAATTCAGACTTGTTAACCAGAGAGACATTTATCAATGCCTCCTGCATTGAACATGGCTGGGGTAAGGACAGTGACGGCCTCTTCCAATGATCCTGTACCCATCTCCGTCCTGATGGTACCATCAGGAGACAGGCCGCCAATGTCCAATGGAAACGTAAGTTTTAAATCTCTGTAAAGTGAGGGGTAAACGAAAAGCGGGAACCTCCCAGAACAAAATTGATTTAATTTTCTAACATTATCAGTGTCAAAACATGCTAAATGAGGAAACATTTCAAAAGCATGTTTTGCCGGTTGTATCATAAACCATATCTGTTGACCAGGAACACCAGACCTGACGACAGTTAAAATCCTCTTCGCATTCGGAAAGTTATCAGGATTTTCAATATCAAAGTGGATTTTTTTGAGTTTTAAAAGAGGTTTCAAGTCTCTGAAATTTTTGACTTGTTTAGCTAATCTTTCCTCTCGCACTTTATATATTTTGCAAATATCTTCTCCGGTATTAAAATTTGAATTTATGATTTTTTTTTCTTTTTCTTTGTTTGTTTGCAGATTCTATCTCGCCTGGGATTTCTGTCTTTTTTGCTTTTGTGATTTTTGTGGGGAGCTAATGGGAGTCTGGACAGGAAATGAGTTAGGGTATGAGCAGGGGTAGGCTTTTTCTTGGCTAACAATTTTGGGACTGGAAGCCTTCTTGAGGGTAGTCATTTTGGAAGGGGTAGGAGGCAGTACTTTTGTTATAGGAGGTGAAGACATATGCTGCTGTTTATAAGATGGAGTCGCTGGAGCCGAAAATGAACCAGTTAATTTTTCGGCCTGTAGACGTTTCTGTGTAAGGAATTCTTTTAATTTTTGGAGTTTTTCTTTTTTTTCGAAGGATGGTTCATGTTGCAATTGCTTGAGTCTATCGGAATAGCTGGTCGGAGAGTCTCCCTTGGAGCTGCTAGAGGGAGTGGGGCTGTTTGTGCCTTTGCCTGTTTTAGTTGATGTGGTACGAGGTCTCGCTGCCTGGAGCTTCCATTTTGCCATACCAACAACCTGCCATTCCCAGTCTATCTTCTCCGCAACCGCACTATCGGCGGGCAAAGGCTCTTCGGGAATGAGGGCCGAGAGTTGAACCCAAACGGAGGTTTATCCACACCGGTCGTGATCGCTGGCATGCCCATTACAGGCGAGACAGAAACAACAGACACGACCAAAGAGGGATTTGGTTGGAGGGGGGCTAAAACTTCAGCGGCATTTTCTCTGTGTAGGATATATATATATATATATATATATATATATATATATATATATATATATATATATACAGATATAGGTAACTATACTCGTTTCGAAAAAAAACTCGAATTTTTGATTTGCCAATAATCAAATCAATCTCGAGGGAAAAAAAGGTTTTAAAAAAAGAAAGAGCTAGAAACATGAAAGTCTGTCGAAAAAAATCGCACAGATACAGGTTTGAAGCCCAAAGAAAAAAACCCGATACGAGTAAACAACTAACTAACAAAAGAGCTCAATACAACGGTAGAGCACCTAGTGAGCCAGACAAACCTACCCAGGTTTCACCTAAGCGGATCTATCTATCTATCTATCTATCTATATCTCTCTCTCTCTCTCTCTCTCTCTCTCTCTCTATATATATATATATATATATATATATATATATATATATATATATATATATATATATATATATATGGCTGCCCATAAAGTTCATGTGCACATAAAACATGTGTAACTTTATTTGTGTTTGTGGTAGAAATAATCTGTAAAAAATGTGATAAAGTTTAATGGACTTAGTTTTAAGTATAGTTATTGAATAATTCTTTACCACAAAATTTGCAACAATTTATAGATAAGTAAAAAAAATATTTTCTTTTTTCCAGAATCAATTTGATCCATGGCTTCAACTGAGCAAAAAGTAAACTGTGTCCTTTGGTTGGCTGAACTGAAATCTACTATTGCTGTACAAAGAAAGTTTAGAATTGAATACAATAAATAACTACCTCATAGGAACACTATTGCTAAATGGATGAAAAAAATTAAAAAGACAGGCTCCGACCATGATAAGCCACTGTCTGGAAGGCCATGTATCAGCGACGAAAGTGCTGTATCCATAAACTTAAATAAAATTTTCATAAAACCTTGAAAAAATATAGATTTACTTCTTTCTAATGCTTTTTTTACATATTATTTCTATCGCAAATACAAATAAAGTTATACATTTTTTAAAGTGCACACGATTTCCATGGACAGCCTGTATATAGAGTTTTAAGATGTCTTATATTTATGGGATAAAGTGCTAAATATCAGAGATAGAGTGTATGCAAATATAAATATAAAAGTTAACATTGAAGTCAACACTCAGAGGCGACAGGCGGTTTCATGCTAGGCGCAATGATCAGGCCGCATGACGATCGCGTCTAGCATGAAACAGCCTGTCGCCTCTGAGTGTTGACTTCAATGTTCACTTCTATATATATCTATATATCTCTCTCTCTCCCTTCCTCTCTCTCTCTCTCTATTTATATATATATATATATATATATATATATATATATATATATATATATATATATATATATATATATATATTAAGCATTACGCCCCGAGCAAGGCGTAAAGCCACTAGGATGCAGGGGGTTGCAGAAGATATGGAGCGAGAGGAGATAGGAAGGAATGATAGAGGAAAGGATGAGGAGAGGGATAGTGGATAGATCAAGGTAACTTGAGATGTTGATATATATATATATATATATATATATATATATATATATATATACACACACACACACACACACACACATATATATATATATATATATATATATATATATATATATATATATATACAGGATGTCTATAAAATTCGTGTGCACTTTCAAAAATTTATAACTTTATTTGTATTTGCGATAGAAATAATCTGTAAAAATGTTATAAAGTTTAATTAAGTATAGCGAAAATAACTAATGTGATTTCAGGCATTACTGTAAATCAGTTGGCAAATGTTTTCCGAGAACTGCAAAATCGTATTACCCTTTGTTTTGCTAATGATGAAAGGCATGTGAAAACTTAAATAAAATTTCAATAAAACTTTAAAAAATATAGATGTACTTTATTCTAATCCTTTTTACAATTTTTTTCTATCGCAAATACAAATAAAGATATAAATTTTTAAAGTGCACACGAACTTTATGGGCACCCTGTACATAAATTCGTTACATTGGTGCAACCAGAAGTCGCATCACATAGTCGCAACAATGGAATAAATTTAGACTGATGAAGTTTTAAAAGTCGAAACGCGTCACACGAAAAATGAATTTTTTGGGTTTTTTTTTAGGGAATTTTTCTGTTTAAACAAGTAATGAAAAAATAGGTGTTACCCCCTCCTCCCAAAAAGTTTACAGGAAGATTCCCAAGTCTCATTTCTCTTGTTTTCACAGTGTCCAAACACAATATCTTAATTAATTTTATTATAAGTGACCTTGGTTTAACATTGTTTCATATATATCTTAAGTAATGTTTATTACCGACGGTCCACTGGTGTGACGTTCAGTATCTGAGTCTATTTTACAACCTAGAGTCCCAAATAACCCACAAAAATATATGGTACATCTCTGTGCATGTAAAAATAAAAATAAAATGACCTCAAAATAAACAGTAAATATTCTAAAAGGAAAAAGAAATTAAAGACAAAAAAAGTAAAAGAAATTGTACCACGATCTTTTAAGGAAATTTTCTACAAATATTTTCAGGACAACTGCTCTAACGACCTACTTTCATTTGTACCCCATTTGCAGGAATTTAACTATAGTACTAGTTTGGCATCTCGGTCCCACCAATTCACTGTCGAAACGGTTAAATGTAGCAATCTCTTCTCCTCTCACAGCTTCTTATCGGGCACTTCCCGATAATGAAACTCCCTTCCTCTTACTTGCTTCCCTGATAGCTACAATCTTCAAATATTCAAATGTAATGTCAATCGATATCTTCTGATGCCTTGATCTTGATCCACGTCCTTCTCTTTATCCTTCCCTCAAACACCCCTCTTTACTCTTGCTCTCACTGTCTGTAACCACTTACGTGCTAAAGGTACTCTCGCCTTGCTTAAGCTGATATGCTTAATACATATATATATATATATATATATATATATATATATATATATATATATAAGAAATATAGTATTAAGGTGTGCTATATTTATGGAATGAAGTGCTCAATATCAGAGATAGAGCGTGTGTAAATATATATAGAGCGCGTGTATATATATATATATATATGTATGTATGTATGTATATATATATATATATATATATATACTTTATATATATTATATATTTTATATATATGTTATATATATATATATATGTTATATATATATATATATATATATATATATATATATATATATATATATATATATATATATTTGATGCCTTCATCCTCATCCCCGTTCTTCTCTATATCCTTTCCTCAAACACCCCTCTTTACTCTTGCTCTCACTCTCTGTAACCCTTTGTAGGCTAGCGGCACTGCCACCTTTCTTGGGGTGAAATGCTTTAAAAATCAATCATAGCTTTCCATTTCCAATAATCGTTATAGTACAGAAACTGGAAAACAGCCCAGCGCCACCTTGTTAAAGTGTTAAATTCACCTATCCCGCAAACGAAGCCTTTGTTCCATTCGCTTCTGTTAAAATCTTGGAAAGGCGACCATGTTTCTTTTAAACAAACGCTCTTTCCACAAAATCTAATCTCGTCTCAAACCTATGTCAATAAATCGGCAACCAACATCGTCATATTGGGAGGAAGAAGAGAAGCGGGTGTTAAATCTTGAAGGACGCATTAAAACATGCTGTGCATTTACAGGCAATGAGTCCGCAAATACATGCCTCTTCTTCTTCTTCTTTATCGTTCTATAGCTTGCTATTCAGTGCTAATAACGCCGGCTGGTAAGGGATCGGGGGAGCCTGGGAGCGAGTAATAACCCTATTCCCGACACTATGAAGACGACGGTGCCCACCAACATCCCGACGGGAGTCCACGTTACAGAATTCAACTCGTCCAACTGTAGGCTAAATCCGAACGTGTGCCTCTTTCATCTTCGTTAAAAAAAAGAATATTAGCTTCCATACATTTGTTTCAGGTCCGATTGCAGATCGGGATTTTAGAAGCACATTCCGCACAGAATTGCAGCGGATTTTACAAGAATGTATAGTTGTCAACAAAAGGAATTATAAATAATTGTTTGGCTGATTGATTTGTGTTTTACGGCTTATCAAACTTTTTTTCTTTTTTAATCGAATTAACTCCAAGCAAGGCAGTAAAGCCGCTAAGACACAAGAGGTTACTGGGTGTGAAAGAATTCGAAAACAGAAACCTTATTGAGAAGCCAGAACAATAAAAGAGTAATCAGGAATACAGTAGATCACGATTGTCATTACATTTACATATTTGAAAATGAAAATCGGCCACAAAGCATGGACCCGGAAGAGAGTTCAACCAGTGAGAAGTGCGAGAAAAGAAACTGACAGCAAAGAACATACGATTGCATCTAGCCATTTCAACTGCAAATTGATGAGACCTAACCGCCAATCTAGTACTGTGCTTAAATTCATAAAGCCTAAGTTGCATATAGAAAAGCTCATCCGGACAATTACCATGAAAGTATTTATTTTTGCAGTGTATTTAAAGCCAGAAAATATTTTTACATTGTAAGATTTTTTTTAGAGATAAGCATTTACTAGTAAGTTCTGATAAGTCCTATTTATTAACCTATAGCTTGCAAATGAGGAGATGTGAATTCAAACCATTCCCTTTGGTATTTTACGCGTAAATGAATATAAAAAAAAAACCCGACTGGAATTGAAATTCAGCACTTAGATCTCCAATTCTGAGCCGTTATCTTACACATCCAAGTTTACGTCACTTGGTATTCCTAAACGGTCACTCATCTAGATACTGACCTGGTTGGATGTTCCTTAACTTCGATGATCGTATCGGAACTCGGCTCTCCGATTAACAATTCCGAGCCGTCATCCACTGCACCACATCACATCTAAGCTTACTGTACCTGGCATTCCCAAGCGGTCACCCATATAAGTAATGGCCTGGTTGGATGTTGCTTAACTTCGGTGATCGCATCGGAACTCGGCTCTCCGATTAACAATTCCTTATCCATTACCCCACCAGCACAAGCAAGCTTACTGCACCTTATACTCCCCAAGTGGCCACCCCTCTAGGTACTGAACTGGGTGGATGTTGCTTAACTTCGGTGATCGTATCGGAACTCGGCTCTCTCTTAACAATTCCGATCCGTTATCCATTAAACCACCAGCACATCCAAGCTTACAGCACCTGGTATTCCCAAGCGGTCACCCATCTAAGTAATAGTCTGTTTGGATGTTGCTTAACTTTGCTGACCGTATCGGAACACGGCTCTCCGATTAACAATTCCTAGCCATTGTCCATTGTACCACCAGCACAATGAAGCTTACAGTATTCACAAGCGGTCACCCATGTAGGTACTGACCAGTCTCGACGTTGTTTAACTTCGTTGATCGTAAGCCGAATTATAAATAAGTAAACAAATAAAAATTAAATTAATTCAATTAAACTAATTGTCTGTTTTATAAATGTCGGCACCCGCTCGCATCTGAACATCGGAAACGTCCTTCTCGTTCTCTCCGCTGCTAGGCGGTGGGAGAGATGTCTGTGAAGTGCTCTCAGAGCTTGTCGAACTCTGTGCCTTCAAGCGGAGAGGAACTCAGACGAGGCTATGCTTCCGGGAAGTGTCTCGTCTGGGGAAAATTAGACAACCGACCGACCCCGTGTATGCCGGGTCTACGGGGAAATTTTGCCCGAGTTTACGCGCTCGGAATGCCCCACATTAAGAACTGACCTTGTGCTGCATCTCGCCCAGTGGGGAGGCTTCGAGTAAATACCGAGATGGTTGTGAATCAAAGCCAGTTTGACGTGATTTGTTTTTGAAATAATTAGTATAAATATGATATAATTTAAATTATAAACTTAGTATTTGAAAATTAATTATATTTTATTGATATAATCAGATTGGTTATTTTTAAATGAAATTAATATATTAATGATTTACTTAAATTAATTTACTGTAACTTTTACTATATAGTTAACTAGCAGTAGAGCCCGGCGTTGCCCGGGGATGTAACAGTAAGAGATAGATCAAGTATCGACCATCATAAAGACTGAAAAATAAAATTGACAAAGATTATTGTTAAAGTAGGTACTTTCATGAGATCGCTAAAAATAGAGCATAGCATGATGAAAAAGACGCCAAAGTTGATGAAAACAAAATTTTAGCGTCTAAATGCTTATGGTATTATTGAGAGAAAATATCAAAGTATTTTTTAATTATTTTTAAAAAATTTCCTTCCTTTTAGAACATTGTAAATTTTGATTAAAAACCTTGTTTCTCTTTGTATCAACCAAACCAATAAAATAACATATAAAATTTTAGCGCGTTTTTTTCCTGTATGTGACACATTAATTTGGAAAATCTTGCAAAAATAAAAATAATTGTCGGATTTTAGCGAAACTTTCAGAAACTATTCACAAATGATGGAACTTATTATAAATATCTTTTATTTTTAGTAAAATCATGGCAGAATTTTTTTTTTCATATGTATTACCTCATCTAACTAATTGTACGAAAACTATAATTTCAATTTCGAGGAGATTAATGATTATATTAGTTAAAAGCACAATGCTTTGAGGAAACCAAATCGTGTTTGTTTTTTTTTTGTTTGTTTTTTTTTTGTTGGACCACCCCTATCTGAAAATCGTCTCTGAAGTATAACATACAAAACACAATAAAACAAAAATATTATTTAATATCAAAGCTTTTATTTATTTCAATGAACATGGACAATATTGTCTGAAAGCAAAAAGATATTTCGATGAAAAATGAATTTTTAAAACAATTATTTGTTATTTCTGAAATATTTTTTTTTTACATTATGTTACTAATTCTTCTAAAATTAGGGAAAAGTTTGTAGAACTTAACGAATGTTGTTATTAAGTAGATATATATATACAGATTATAATTTCCAAAGCTTATTACAAACTAACAAGATCATTAATTTGTGTCAATAATTTTTACCAATGAAATCTACGGAAGCCGGAAGTATCGTGCGTGCAATAAAAAAAAAATGTCAGCAGTGCAGCACTTGTATCTTAATTTTTTTTTTATAGTATTTATAATTTCTCCAGATAGTATTAACAAACTTATGGTACAATACTTAAAAAAACAAAAAAAAAAATTGGAATGGTGAAAGTTTTTTTACTTTAATTATTACAAGTTACTACTTAAGCAGGTTCGCTTAAAAAAAAATATGTCCATTCTGTCCTTCTGTATGAGAACTCGAATCTCACGTCAGTTGTCAATAATTTTTAGACGGCATCACTCAGCACTTGTCAATTCCGGCGATGTTGAGATCGGCTCTCTTATCTTAAAAAACATTTTTCTACGAAGAAAGTAAGTAAAAGTTTCTTTCAAAATATTTTAAATAAACTTCAAATTTTCTAAATTTCTTCGAATAAATTTTGAAATACGTATAATTAATTTTTAAACGAAGAATTTAACTTATTTTCAAAATTCAAAAAACATGGTTTATATCGAGTTTTTTTTTTCGTTATTTCGTAAACAAGATTATTAACTAAAATTTCGGACATGCTAAGAATGCGTAAAAAAATTCAAAAAATATTCAAAAAATACTTTAGTGTTTATTCTCAATAATGAAATATACATTTAACACGAGGAAAAATTTTTCATTAATTTTCCGGCCGTTCTTGTCATGCTATCGATTTTCATGAAGATGCCTATGTTAAAGGTTGACGGATACGCATGTCTTAATTAGTTTTTTTTTTTTTTTTTTTTACGAATTGGTCAAACCCAAACTCAAACAAAAAACATTGGTTTCAATCGTTATGAGTCTACAGATTGAATAGAATTTTATTATAAACAATTGTCTTGTAAATGGAATTTTTAAAGCATTCTGAATGAAAAAATAAAGAAAAAAGTGTGCAAGACATTAAGAAACACTACCTGCCCCCAAAAAGTGAAGTTTTGTTGAAATCGGTTGAAAAATGTAGGAAATCCTATCCCATATATAAACGAACACACACACACACACACACACACAACCAAACTAGGTTTTATAATAAGTATAACTCGATATGAGTTGTCCCCCTTCCATTCTCGACAGCGATGTCTCTTAATCGTGTTTTCAAATTGATTTTGTGCAAAAACAATTGTGTTTTGCCAATTTTTGGCGCTGTCAGAACCACCGCAAGGTAATTTTACGTAGTCCTGTGAAGTTTTGTTGAAATCGGTTGAAAAATGTAGGAAATCTGATCCAATATATAAACGAAATACACAGACACACACACACAGACACACACACACAGACACACCCACACCCACACACACACACACACACACACACACACACAACCCGGGTTTTATAATAAGTATGATTATGTAGAAATGAATAGATTAGTATTAACATCATTTAATAAAAGTATTAATTTGAAGTTCTTACCACCATTCTGTGATAATTTTAAGTTCTTCTCTAAAATATTTCATAGCCATTTTTTTGTTCATTCTTCTTGTGTCCATTTTCAACCGTCGCATTTATCTGTACCAGACTCCTCCACAACCACCTGTATAACTACCTCCCTCTATTACAGGCCAATTCTTACCCCCACTCCTTTTGTTCTTTCCTTTTTCTTTTTTCCTTCGTCCCTTCCTTTGCCTTTCAAATTTCCTGTGAAGAAACGGTTTATTCATTTTAGTAAATATATTTGCATTGAGAAGTCCAGAGAAAAACTACTTTCCCATGGACGAAATGATCATCTGTATGATGTAAATTGTTTCGATTTCATTAATTGTAATTCACTTAAATACTCTATAATAAAATTTATATTGAGCTCTCTTTTGGGGGTCAGTTTTAATATATATATATATATATATATATATATATATATATATATATATATATATATATATATAGAGAGAGAGAGAGAGAGAGAGAGAGAGAGAGAGACGCAGACACAGAGACAGATACTTCTCTGTAGTTGAAAAGTATAGGACGTCATGCCAAATGGCGGTTTTCGTATAGGAATACAGGTTCGATACCTTTGGGAGAACGCATATTTTCTGCGAAATTTCTCGAACATTCAAGCCGGTACATATTAATAGTGTATATTTAAAAAAAAGAAATCATTTACATAAACTGTATCTATAAAAATAACTTGTAGACAGAATATATATATATATATATATATATATATATATATATATATATATATATATATATATATAGTTTATGCAAAACTAGGTAATCCGCATGGGTAGACCCAAGGAGGATGATATCCAGAGAGCTCAATGTAAAATTCAGAGCAGATATGTTTGAATAAAAAAAAGACCACTTTAAGGTTCCATGTAATAAGTTATTATAAATTATAAGTTATTTCACCACAACCCCTTTAACAGGGCTCTGGATCATCAGACTTTACTTCCAAAGGTTGAAATGAAAAATGAAAAGAAATTCACACGTTTTTGATGGATCTCATCAGGCATATGTAAAATTAACGAAGTGAGGAAGTAAGGTGGGAGAGAAGATAAGATATGAGTGGGTTAGGTGTACCATTTCAATTCCTTATTCTTAACCCCACTGTCTGTCGGTTAGACGTTGCCTAACCCGTCTTGTCTCTAGATATCGATGGGTAAGGGATGAAGGCCGACATTAAAGGAAGAAGCTACAGCAACCCTAATAAATATCATTCCACGAGGACAGGTTTCATTCAAATTCTTAGACGCTGTTAATTCGCGTTACTTTAAAGGGCATATTTGGGAGGTTAAGGTTTGATGTAAATCTAAATGTCTAAACAATCTACGAAGAATTTAATTTGAAGTTCGTTGGAGTTTTGGGTATTTTCGATGAAACAGTTTTTTTTATTTTATTTTTTTACCCCCAAATTGTTGAAATTTTACTTATTGAGATTTTAAATTCTAATTTATATGTATGTATATGTATGTATGTATAGATGGATGTATATGTATATGCATGCGTATGTGTGTATATGTATATTCGTGTATACGTATATGGATGTAGGTATATGAAGATGGATGTATATGTAGTGATGAGTGTGTATATATATATGCGTGTATGTTTTGGTACGTATGTACCCATATATATATGTATATGGGTGTATGTGTACGTATATATGCATGTATGTATAGCTAGACGGATAGATACAGAGATACCTTGTTTATTTGTTTAAATGAGTGTATGTAATTGTATAGAAATGTAGGGTTTCAGGTATATATGTTTATGTGCACGTATGCGTATGTTCGTATGTATATATGTGGGTAAATGTGTAAGGACTGGATGCGTATGGATGTATGTGTGTATATGTAGGTGTGTGTGTGTACATTTTTGTATGTATATATATATATATATATATATGTGTGTGTGTGTGTGTAACTACACTCGTCTCGGAAAACGGTTTCTTGACTGATAATGATCAAATCCATTTCGTAGGAAAAAAAAGTTTAAAAAAAAGAAAGAGCTAGGAACATTAACGTCTGTCGAAAATAATCGTACAGCATACAGGTCCAAAAGCTAAAGAAAAAACCCCAATACAAGTAATCAACTAACGTAAAAATGCTCAATACAAAGTAGAGCAGACCAATCAAACCTAGAGAGCCAGACAAACCTACCAAGATTCCCTGACGATCCGCTTAGGTGAAACCTTCGTAGGTTTGTCGGGCTCTCTAGGTTTGACTCTATATATATATATATATATATATATATATATATATATATATATATATATATATATATATATATATATATATATATATATATATAGTACTAGTAAATACATCCGTGGGTAAGTAATCCTAGTAGATCCTATCAATAAAAAAATATTAAAACTGATCCACAAAAGCGAGATTAATATAATTTTTCTTATAGAGCATAGAATTGAATTACAATTAATGGGATTCAAAATGAATTTGTAATTTGGTGGTTTTCATTGATTGTAATTCACACACACACACGCACACACACATACACCTTTCTTTGATACCTTACGTCTAATTTCGAAGATCTACCAGTCCTTATTTTATTTTCAAAAGTTCCTGAAATCCGGTATGTATCTTTTTGAGCGACTTGGAAAGCATGACTTGGTATTCCAAGCTTAATAGCGATCTCACATTGATTCATTCTTTGTAAAATTTCAATAATTTCCTTCCTCTTCTACAAAACCACCCTTTTCCTTTTGAAACTGCATTAAAAAAACAATTAGAAGGCCCCGGACTTTATGCAAACTATTTTTGATCTACAAAAAATATGTATGAGTGTCTTAATCTAGGATCATATTTATCTGGGAGGGTGTCAGATGGCTCAATATTTGCATAATTTATTTTCAGTATCACGGTGCATTCAGGTCTGGGTTCATGTGGATGCAACAACTTGCATTAGGGTATGGAATGGCCATAGTTACTACTCTAGAAAATATTTTGTCGAATGTTTAAAAATTCTTGTTAAAATTTTATCAAATTCTTTATTTGGCAAGATGGACCATTTCTCGCCGTGGTAGAATGCGAAATATATATATATATATATATATATATATATATATATATATATATATATATATATATATATATATATATTAAAAATTATAACATAAATATGTTATTTTTAAATAAATATTTATATTCGTTCTACTCTGTATTGAGCACTCTTTTAAGAAGAGTAATTATTGGTAACTGGAATTTATTCCGTATACACCAATCATACACTTATATATATATATATATATATATATATATATATATATATATATATATATATATATATATATTTCTGAGATGAGGTATTATGTACATTATTTACATTATTCGGACTATTGTCCTCATTTTGTCGACATATTTATTACAACGTTTCGGCCGTTGGACTATCCTGCCTTCTTCAGGTGGTTGGAATGTTGAATTGAACCCTTTGTCAGAGAATATAGAAAGGATCTGCGGTGCATAAGACATCAGGACAACCTTCCTAAAGCTTAACGACACTTCGCAGATATCTCTCCCGAGTAAGACCCCCCACCTCCATAGAGGAGAATATGACTAAAGACTGTGTGTACAGAATCCCGTGCAGCCGCCGAAAGAAATATAAAGGGGAGACAAGCAACCCCCTTATGGTAAGGCTTCAAGAACACCAGAAAGCTGTAACACGAGGGCAAATGGAAAAATCAGTCGTGGCTAAATACATATATAGAGAGAAGTGAGATAAACCATTATTATTATTATTATTATTATTATTATTATTATTATTATTATTATTATTATTATTATTATTATTATTTCATATTGCAATTTTTGTTGTTATCGTTTCATGTTTTTACCAGAGCTCATACTGCAACTTTTGTTGTTATTATTGCTTTTCTCTGGTACTCCTTATTATTGGTTCCCATATTGATTCATTTCTATGCTTGGTCGGCTCAAGAGATTTTTGTGGCCTAACATATGTGCTGATTCCTTAAGTTTACGAATTTTCCAATGGTGTTCCTTGTCTATCTTCTCATCCTGATGCCACAGATCTCACTTCTCTCTCTATATATGGTCAGCCACGACTGATTTTTCCACTTGCCCTCGTATTACAGCTTTCTTGAGTTCTCAATATCAGAGATAATGCATATGCACCCTCAGGTCAACAATGAGCGGAAACAGTCTGTTTCATGCTTAAACGCAATCTTCTGTCATGAAGATTGCTTTCAAGCCTGAAACAGATTCTTGCCTTTCGGTACTGACCGCAGTATCCACTTATAATCCTCCGACATCACCAAAATCTTCAGCCTCTTTTTCTCCAAAATAACCCTGTCTCGTCTCAGTTGAAGACTTGTTGGGGGACGTATTCTCCCCTCTCAATCAATTCAGAGAAGGTGTTTACGTATTCTTCCGTTGCCTTTTTATCGGAACGCGCTGCCTCACCAAGACTCACGGCAGAGTGAATGCCAGACATCTTTCTAAACTTAACAATCTAGCCACGACTGCATTTAAATGAATCTTGTGAGTCTAAATCTGTTGAAGTGCCTGGTGTCTGCTACAGCACGTCATTGTAAATCACTCGTGCCTTCTCACAAATAATTGCTTCTGTCACGGTTTCCACTAGAATTTGTTTTTCACGCACTTATACCAATAGCAGACATCCCAACTCTTCGTGCCCTAAGTTTTTGACAGAATCGTAACGCCCTTGGCTGGCTTTATAGTTTTTAGTGTATTCTTCTGTTTAAGATGTACTACGAAATACTACACACAAATTCCTTTGCCAAATCAGCATCACGTATACCACATTCATTTTTTACAATGATATTGCATTTCATTTCAAATGAAAATCACTGGATTCTTTGTAGCACTGTCATTTGGATTTAGTTTCTTAGGCTCATGGTTAAGTTACAACAAAGAAATTTGGCAAAATAACTTCACAAATAAGAACAAGAGCTAAACATCGCAGATTACAACGCGTACTCGACTCGATAATATATAAATCTACAAAAAATTATAAGCCTTTGTATAAACGTTCCTTGCGGTGTAGCGAAAACATACCTTGAGGGTTACACAAAGGAGACATTAAATAAAACATTTACTGGCCACAGGTATCGTGTCAAACACGACAATGTGATATTAACGGAGTTTGCAGAACATTTTTTTACAGACTACTGTAATTTCAACAAACATCTTAAGGTGCACATTCTGAAAAAATATTTAGAATCTACTGACCTTTTGACTCTTAAAACTTATGAGGATAGTTACGTATGAAAACTGCTAACTTCCTGTCCCCGGGAGAATGAACAGAATGAAAGGTGACTTCCATAAGTTTTATACTAAACTCTTTGATTAATTCTTTTTTGTAATTAATCAAAGAACGGAGAATTCCAAGATGTGTAAGATCACTATCATATTAAGTACGGTTCAGTGGTATGACTTAACACTGGAGGCGTTTTGACACGTTGATTACCACTACAGCCGTTTTTCTCAAGAAAAGTGACGTTTGTACAAACACTTATGAATTTTTATAGATTTATATATTTCATACTTGAATTTTTAAAAAATATAACCTGAAGAAGACAGACATACTGTCGAAATATTGTTTAACATCGTCACACACTGTGTGTTTTTCTTTTCTTCTCTTTTCTTAAATCGCGCTATTCTATTAGCTGTAAATAATAATAATAATAATAATAATAATAATAATAATAATAATAATAATTTCCTGGAGATGGAAATAAAAGAATGCTAGAACTGTTCCTATTATGGTTGGAGCTTTGGGTCTGATAAAGAAAGGAACTCAACAGCAATTCAAATCAGTGATGCACTATCACTCCAGGAAATGTTTTTTGTTACTATAGATGTCTTTTGTTTAATTAAGTGGGTACAGCAAAACACCACAACCTTCGCTTGCTCGAGTTTATTTGCACTTACCAGGCATGCGATTATGTAACACATGTACTTAAAAAACTAATTTACAATAATAATAATAATAATAATAATAATAATAATAATAATTGGAAGATATGAAAGAAGCAAAAAATAGAAACGACTGAGAAATTGTATGTGTACCAATCAGAAGCAGTTACCCAAAATAACGATGTAACTATCCTCTGGGACATGTCAATTCAAGCTGACAGGGAAATAAAAGACAACAGACCTGATATTATCATAAAAGACAAGAAAATCAGGAAGTGTATTCTTATTTACATAGCAGTACCATCTGAGAGAAACACCTCCATGAAATTTATCGAGAAATTGTTCAAATACAAGGACCTGGAGATCGAGATTAACAGGATGTGGGGAATGAAGACTGAGACTGTACCAATAGTAATCGGAGCTCCGGGCCTTGTGAGAAAAGGAATGGACAATTTTACTAACAGTACCCCAGGTAACATCAACATACAAGTTGCCCAGAAGATCACCCTACTAGGAATATCCCATATACTGAGAAAAATGCTCTCAGTTAAATGACAATTCTCCTATAGGGCCTAAGGACCATAGTTTGGACTCAGCTCTACAGGATACGAAGCAGGAAACATAACATACACTGATGATAACAATAGGACCAATGATTGCTAACTAGAAATTATAAAGCAGACATAATGGAAAATGTTCTATCCAGAATTAGTTGATATCTGCCCTGGAAAAATCTGCAAATTCTTCGAGAAGCAAACTGCAGGGAATTAGTAGACACACCACCAAAACTAGATAACAGTTTATGGATTGCTACAGTCGTTCCAAATTTCTATCGATCTAAATCTGTTTATAGTATTCTGTCTGTCTGTTTATATCTATCCATGTACAGGTTGAGAAAACAGGCTGAGAAAAACATACCGATATGGACAGAGAGGAACAGAGAGATTTGAAAAGATGAAGATAGAAAGATAGATAGATAGATAGATAGATAGATAGATAGATAGCCAGGCAGATAGGCAGAAAATCAGACTGATATATTAATAAACAGACGGTGACAGACAGATAGACAGAGAAAAATATAAGCAAACTGATAGATAGATAGATAGATAGATAGATAGATAGATAGATAGATAGATAGACAATTAGTTTGATTTATTAATAGACAGACAGGAAAATATAAACAGACTGAGATAGATAGATAGATAGATATGAACAGGCTGCGATAAATAGATAGATAGATAGATAGATAGATAGATAGATAGATAGATAGATAGATAGGCAGATAGACAATTAGTTTGATTTATTAATAGACAGACAGGAAAATATAAACAGACTGGGATAGATAGATAGATAGATATGAACAGGCTGCGATAAATAGATAGATAGATAGATAGATAGATAGATATGAACAGACTGCGATAGATAGATAGATAGATAGATAGATAGATAGATAGATAGACAATTAGTTTGATTTATTAATAGACAGACAGGAAAATATAACCAGACTGAGATAGATAGATAGATAGATAGATAGATAGATAGATAGATAGATAGATATGAACAGACTGCGATAGATAGATAGATAGATAGATAGATAGATAGATAGATAGATAGATAGATAGTTAGATAGATAGATAGATAGATAGATAGATAGACAATTAGTTTGATTTATTAATAGACAGACAGGAAAATATAACCAGACTGAGATAGATAGATAGATAGATAGATAGATAGATAGATAGATAGATATGAACAGACTGCGATAGATAGATAGATAGATAGATAGATAGATAGATAGATAGATAGATAGATAGATAGATAGATATGAACAGGCTGCGATAAATAGATAGATAGATAGATAGATAGATAGATAGATAGTAATGGCCGGATCAAGAAATCTTCAATTGTAGGAAAATCGGTTGGTTTTTTCGTGTTAAAAGATACTTAAATGTCGCTATTGATTAGCAGATAGCGTGTCCTTTATTGGAAAAGGCAGACAAAATGAAACAGCAACGAAGTCTGGGAGACGAGAAACGGCTGTGGAATAAGGAACGTATAAATTGCGGTGAGAAGTGGAGACTAGCAGTCTTGGAGACTCGGCGGGAAAAGGAGTGGGACAGACGATAAAATGGAATATCTTCAAATAGGACGAGAAGAGAGACAAGTTTACAGGGTTAGAAAAATAAGGACAAATCTGTTAATGGCGGAGCGGGGAAGATAGGAAATTGTATTCGATAGATAAGAAGGCGATAATGACTTCGAGGAGGACGTCTTCTGTGATAAAAAAATGGGTGAAAAAAAGCGAAGGTAAAATAAATTAAAAAGGAAGAAGAAAAGCAATGAATAAAAAGAAAGATAACAAGTGAAATAAGAAACTGAGAGAAAAAAAAAAGCGAATGAAAGAGATTAGAATGAATTGGAGGGAGCATTCATTACGTAGAAGTGAATCAATTTGCTTTGTCGAAGAATAAAGATTGACAATAAATGAAAAAAGGGCGATGAGGTGAAGAAAAGAATTTTATAGATATTTAAGACAGAGAAATAAAATTAAGAAAATATGAAGAAAGCGAAGAAGATCGATAAAGAAGAAAGAGAGAAAAAAAGCAAGTATATTAGGAATTAATATTTAACGAACATATAAAGAATTTTATTTCATATTTAACGAAAATATTTGACGAAAATATTTAATATTCAATATTAACTAAATTTAAATATTTTATTACAATTTAATGGTTATATAATTATTTATTTACTCAAATTTAATAATTTATTACTAATTATAATAATCAATTAATATATAAAAATAAATATTTAAGGAAAATATTTAAGGAAAATATGTAATATTTAAAATTAACAAAATTAATAATAAATAATAATTTATTATTATTTAAAAATTATTTGTTTATTTATTATCTAAGAATTTATTACTAATAATTATTAATATATTAAATGTTCAATATTAACGAAATTGATAAAAAATCTTATTGCTATTTAATAATTATGTATTTACTATTATTTAATAACTTATTACTAATAATTATTAATAATTATAATAATTGATTATTAATAAATTAAATATCTAATATTTAACGAAAATATTTAAGGAAAATATATTTAATATATTCGAAATTAATAATAAATAATAATTTATTATTCTTTAAAAATTATTTATTTATTTATTATCTAAGAATTTGATATTAATAATTATTAATAAATTAAATATTTAATATTTAACTAAAATATTTAAGGAAACTAATTAATATTTAATATTAACGAAATTAAAAATAAATATTTATTTATTTGTTTATTTGTTTATTTATTTATTTATTTATTTGTTTATTTGTTTGTTTATTTTTTTATTTATTTATTTATTTGTTTGTTTATTTATTTGTTTATTTATTTATTTATTTGTTTATTTATTCGTTTATATTTATTTATTTATTTATTTATTTATTTATTTATTTATTTATAGGCACGGTGGAGAAATGGATAGCGCCTCTGATTGAGGAATCGGAGAGCGGAGTTCAAATACCAGTCGAATATCTTAAATTCACTTACGTGCTAATACCCTTGGGATAGGTATGACTCCTCTTCTACTCCCTCACCTCCTATGGATATATAGCAGGATAGACCGGGTACTAAAGCCTTGGATGGCAACTGGTCTACCGCGGAAAAAATGGCAACCTACTGCGGGTAAAATATCTGTCAGTCATGTACCATGCATGGCACATAACTGACTGACTGAATTATTAATAAATTAAATATTTAATATTGAATGAATATTTAACGAATTAGTATTTTACAAGTATATTACGAAGATTTAAAAAAAAAAAAAACGAGTAGAGTAATTGGAAGAACGTTAAAATAAAACCAGTCCAAATTACGAGAAAGAAAAAAAGGACAGTAATAATGAGGAACACGTGGAAAAAGAGAGTGAAAATAAGAAAAGAACACGTGGAAAAAGAGGGTGAAAACAAGAAGAGACGAAGAAAGAGTAGAAATTGATAAAAGAGAATAGTTCTGAAGAGTAATTGAAAACGAGGCAAAAAAGAAAGAAAAAAAAAAGAAAGAAGATATAAAGAAAGACTAGAAGAAATGTCGTTTTCTCATATAGTAACATATGTGAGAAAACGACATTATTTGTGCGCCACACTAATATATTAATAAACAAAACTGTAGAACACAGATGAAGAGAATCGAAGGAAAAAAAATGAAGGAAGACAAAGAAGAGGTATGAGTAAAGAAGAAGAAAGAGACAAAGAGTGTAAGAAGTTAGGAAGGTGCAGAAGAAGAAAAACGTGAGAAGGAAGAATGACACAAAAGAAGAAGTAAGAAAGGGAGAAAAAAGCTGAAGAAGAAAAACACGCAAGAAGAAATATTGAGAATTAAAATTTTAGAAAGGAAGAAAAATGAAAACGCCTTATTCTTTCATAGAAGAGGAGGAGGAAGAAGTAAAAGGAATACAAGGGGCAGAAGAAGAGGACGGATAAAATGACGAGGAAGATGATGAGGATGATGAGGAAGAAGAAGAAGAGGAAGAAGAAGAAGAAGAAGAAGAAGAAGAAGGAGAAGAAGAGGGGGAGGAAGAGGGAGAGGGAGACTAGTAGGAAGAATGGAACGGAAAAGGAATGAGGAGAAAATCCAATGAAGTAAAGGAAAAAGAAGAAAGTAGAAAATGATGAAATGAGAAGAAGAAAAAGAAGAAGAAGAAGAAGAAGAAGAAGAAGAAGAAGAAATTAGCCGAAGAAGACGAAGTAGTATAGTAATAGACAGGAGCAAGAGTGAGAAGAAAACGATGAAGAAAGGAGCAGAAGTGACAAAGAAGAAAAAAAGAAAGAAGAAGAAGAATAAGAAGAGAGGAAGAAGAAGAAGAAAGGAGCATAAGGCGGAAGAAGAACAAGGACAAAAAGAAGGAAAGGGCAAAAGAAGAAAAAATTATTTAAATGAACAGAATAAATACACAATTATTGATATACACTTAAATCTTAAAGGGAAATTTTATATATAGAGTAAATATTAAAGCCAAAAGAAAACTGAAAGAGATAGATAGATAGATAGATAATGAACAAAGAAATATAGATAGATAGATAGATAGATAGATAGATAGATTGATAGATAGATAGATAGATAGATAGATAGATAGATAGATAGATAGATAAATAGAAAATGAACACAGAAAAAGATATATTAGGATAGATAGATAGATAGATAGATAGATAGATAGATGGATAGATAGATAATGAACAAAGAAATAGATATATTACAATAGATAGATAGATAATGAACAAAAAATATAGATAGATAGATAGATAGATAGATAGATAGATAGAAAATGAACACAGAAAAAGATATATTAGGATAGATAGATAGATAGATAGATAGATAGATAGATAGATAGATAGATAGATAGAAAATGAACACAGAAAAAGATATATTAGGATAGATAGATAGATAGATAGATAGATAGATAGATAGATAGATAGATAGATAGATAGATAAATAAGGAACAAAGAAATAGATATATTAGGATGGATGGATAGATAGATAGATAATGAACAAAGAAATATATATATTAGGTTAGATAGATAGATAGATAGATAGATAGATAGATAGATAGATAGATAGGGAACGAGAGAGAATCAACTAAAAAAAGAAATAGAAAAGCAAAGAGATGGTATAGAAAATGACGGAATCCATGTTTGAAGAATCTAAAAAAGAGAAATCCAAGACAACGAGGCGTGAGGTGTGCAGGTCGGGGAAACTTTCGACCAGATTTCATTACGGCTAAAAGCCTTTTATTAAAGAAAGCCACACAACTAGTCTCCAGGGATGAGGCAATGGGAGGATGGAGTGACCAGCCACGACATGCGACGATTCGTTCCATAGACAAAAGCCCGGATGGATAAACTTGTATATCTTAAACTTAATGAAATGAGATAAATAAGTGTGAAATGGTAATCAATCTCATTCTTTTTGGTTTTTACATTAACCACCAACACCCACACCCCAATACAATATATATATATATATATATATATATATATATATATATATATATATATATATATATATAGTAAAAAAACGTAAGAACAGTAAGATATAAAATCCGGTGTTCTTATTGATATTTTTATTTTTATAAAACAGTGCTCAATGTAAATTTACAAAGCATAAATATTATAAATTAACTGATTTAAAAATATATTAGGTTGGTGCAAAAATAATGACGTAATTATATCGTTTTTTCACGTTAAAATTACGTCAAAAACGACATTATTACGTCATTATTTTTTAACCAATCGAATAGTTTCATTGCTACACAGGAATTTCCATGTTTCAAAAACACAAAAACAGAAACTTTAAATCCAGTTATA
>OZ010599.1:28474681-28484681 GCA_963932145.1 Acanthosepion lycidas
GATACCCGTCTACTAGGAGGGCTCACCAATCCCTATTGATGATTCTCGCTCAAGCTCATTTGTGTTTTCACAACACCTACACAGCCCACTTGTGGTTTATACTGCAACTATGCCGAGCAGACCTTAGTTACAGTTTGATCAACAATTTGAACAAAGCCAGCACGCTCAAGCCCTCGACCACGATGATTTGTGGCTTCGTGCTAGCACAGCTATCGACGGCCCACAAGAGTTTCGTCCACACAATTTCGCTCTCAAGGCTTGGGTCAACCCATGGTATGGTTTTCAAGCAATTTCCACGCTGAGATTGACTTCGATCCAATTCGATAACATCAGTAAGTAGCCTTCCTGACAAATCGATCATGATGAAATTCGAACCATTCCTCTAACTTTTTCCAAGAACTCATGGCAATTCACAGATAATGAAGTAAAAGAAAGCTATGCAGAGTCAGGATTACTTGCGGATGAAGGAACTTAACATTTTTTTTTTAAATCTTTGAGATAAAACAAAAGAAACATTATAAAATATGTTCGTGTTTCCCAATGTTAGGGTATAAAATGGCGTCGCTGATAAAATGTTAGCCTGTATGAAATTTACATTGAGGAGAGAGAAACGAATGTGGCCAAAGCTTTTTAGCGGGAATTGATGGATTGATAAAATTTTACAGCCGTATGGACTTGAAGAACTCGGAAGAATCGTCATTCGATTTCACGAAATTGACATCAGAAGTTTCAGAACACCTGAAAGAAAGAAAATGAGGGAAAAGGGTTTCGTCAGGAGTAAATTTTCAAGGAATGAACTGGACATATTCTGGAGATTTGCTTTGGTTTGGTTTCTTTTATGGCATGACAACATCTCAATGGGTTATTTAATGCCGACAAGATTTTTATTGCTGGTAATATTTTTATAATTTAACATAATATTATTTTTGGTTTTAAGTCAACTACGGTGACTTTCTTAGGGATGTTCATCTTTACATCAAGAAACTGATTCGATTCTTTAGTTGTTTGGTTTGGTTTGTTTTACAGCATATCAACATCTCAATGGGTTATTTAATGCCGACAAGTTTTTATTGCTGCTAATATAATTTTTATATATGTATTCCTGGTAGTAAAACTTATTTTTATGCTTTGATAGTGTTTTAACCCTTGTTGAGGAGTTAACTATTTGCCCATAGATGGGACCCTAACAGCTCCTCAAAACCTTCTGATCAAAGGCCTTGCTGTTGTATGCAGTTCATCGTCTTACCCAGGACTCGGATGTAGTTTATCGTCTTACCCAGGACTCGGATGTAGTTTATCGTCATACCCAGGACGGATATCCTGGCGGAAAAATTCTTCATAGTACCTAGATTGACAAGTGTAGCAATCAGGCTCGTGGATTTAAGGATTGAAAGGTCCTGTCGCGCGGAATAGACGCCCATATGATCAACCTGGGCCTAGAATAATTAGCCAATAATTCCCATGCTAAAAATAAAAAAATAAAATTTTGCTGTCCCTGCTCCTGTAACGTAATTCGAAGGTTAAATGTAATTTTTTTTTCTTCTTACATTGGTACCAACTATTTTATTCGTGAAGAAAAGGCTTGTTTATTTTGTATAACGGTATATCAATGTCTATTGAATAATTGGATGCCGAAATTGTATTTTTTCGGTGCTTTGAAGTAATAAAACTATGATATATATTATTCTGCTTTCATAATTGAGTATTAGGTTGGCGCAAAAGTAATGACGTTTTTTGACGTTAAAAAAATTCGTCAATAAACGTCATTATTTTTGCACAAATCTAATACATGGTAGTTAATACTCAGATTTTATGCATATACATGTTTGTGTGGATATATATACTAGAGGCAGTGATATGTGTTTTATGTTGTAGCATGGTGAAATTTTTATTTTCGAATACAGCTTGATTTCTTTATGAAATTGTAGGATGAATGTCATAAAAAAGTTCATTCATGTTGGATGGTTGTTTTTTTTTTGAAATCTAAATATTTTGAGTGCCGTTGCATGCTTTCAACTACAGATGAAATGTTTGCCATTTTACTATAAATATGCATTAGCGGCAATCTCTATTAATCACCACAGAGGTCCTTTTCTGCCCTCCATTAGAATGTCTGACGCTCAACTTCTCGAGAGCAACTCTCTGCGGCTGCTCGGTCTCACGTTGACTGCTGACCTGAGATGGAACAAATACATTGAGTCAATTGCTTCGTCCACCGCAAGGAAAATTGGCTCCCTGTACCGCGCTAGGAAATTTTTCTCCCCTGAATCGATCCTTCAGATCTACAAATCAACAATTCGCCCTTGCATGGAGTATTGCTGCCATATATGGTCTGGAGCCCATTCTGTTTGCCTCGGGGTTCTTGATAGGCCCCAGAGGCGGATATGCAATATAATTGGCCCTGCTCTGGTATCTCGTCTACAGTCACTTTCTCACAGACGCGCGGTCGCCTCTCTCTGTCTGTTCTACAAATACTTTCATGGCAATTGCTCCGCGGAGCTGCATTCGCTGCTTCCCAGACTTCATGAGTTCAAGCGCCCTACGAGGCTGGCATCCCGCTCTCACCCCTTCACTGTCGAAACTCCTAAATGTAGCCATCTCTTCTATGCCAATAGCTTAATGTCTCGAACCTCTCGCCTGTGGAACACCCTTCTCTATTCCTGTTTCCCTGAGAGCTACAATCTCCAACTATTCAAATGTAATGTCTATCGACATCTCCAGTTGCCTTGATATATCCACTATCCTTCTCCCCATCCTTTCCTTTATAACTCTTATCTGATCTTGCTCCAAATCTTCTGTAACCCCTTGCGTCCTAGTGGCTTCCCGCCTTTCTTGGGGTGAAACGCTTAAAAAAAAATTATACACTTTCATAGTGTTTTTGTTTTTGTTTGAGGGGGTTCACTATTTTCCATATGCTGGGACCCTAACAGCTCCTACCACGCCTTGGCAGTTGAACCTAGGATTTACAGCAATTAAGAGGTGGTTCCACGGTCCTTAAATACTCCAGTCTCCCGATCAGATTTCTTATTGTCGTATGTAGTTCTAAAGAAAAAGGTTTAACATTCAAGAATAAAATGCCTTATAACTTTCAATGACGGAAAAAGCCAAAGTAGTCTCATTACTTAAACACTGAGCTGACGCCAAATCCCCGTCAGTCACTCCAAAAGACGCCCGTTGCTTTGGTCGTCTACCGAGTTCCCTCCAGACTTCAATTGGAAATCATACATACGATTTATCGCTAAAAACGCTGTCAGTTTTTTTCGATCGCTTAAGGTCACGGAAGTTAAGCAACTTGATCAGTACGTAGATGGGTAACCACTTCGTAAAACCAAACGTGTAAGCTTGGATGTGCGGATGGTGTAATTGATAATGGTTTGGAATTGTTCTTCGCAGAGCCGAGTTCCAATTCCAGCTTACGTGCAAGCATATGAATCCACATCTACTCCCCCACAAATCATATTAATTATTATCTCAAAAATAAATCCTTGTGAACTATGGAAATAAATAGATAGATAGATAGATAGATATGACCAAATAGAGATATGAAAATACATAGATAGATACATAGATGTGACCAAAGAGAGATATGAACATAGATAGATAGATAGATAGATAGATAGATATGATCATAGATAAATATGGCCAGATAGACAGATATGAACCAACTGAAATACATAGATAGATAGATAGATAGATAGATATGCAAAGACTGAGATAGATATTAGGTTGGTGCAAAAATAATGACGTAATAATGTCGTTTTTAACGTTAAAAATACCTCAAAAACGACATTATTACGTCATTATTTTTGCACCAACCTAATAGATATGACCAAAGATAGATAGATAGATAGATAGATAGATAGATAGATATTAGATTGGTGCAAAAATAATGTCGGTTTTTGACGTATTTCTAACGTCAAAAACCGACATTTTTTTGCACCAACCTAAAAGATAGATATGGCCAGATAGACAGATATGAACCAACTGTAACAGATTGATAGCTAGCTAGCTAGCTAGCTAGCTAGCTAGATAGATAGATAGACAGACAGACAGACAGATAGATAGATAGATAGATTACCAACGAACCCCTTAAAATGGCTAACGGATTAACAAAAAGTGCTTGGGAGAATAATAACAGTTTCTCGAAACGCCCTTACTCGTTACATAAAAAAAAGCAGAATAACACTAATTGTAAGATTTTTATTGCTCATTATATTCAATGAAAGACGTATAAAAGAAAGATTGCTTCCCATTCATGCCTAAAAAGAGAACAAACAAGGAAAGGGCATCGAAAGGTGAATAAAAGAAAATAATATCAGAGAATGAGCAGAAGAAATTGAAGAAAAATGAATGAAACGGGAAATGAACAAAAGAAAAAAATCATAAAAAAACAAAAAAATCAAAACAAAACAAAACAAAACAAGATGACGAAATTGTATAATGGAAAATATTTAAATTTAAATATTTCAGAAAGAGACAAAAAGAGTATTATGTTTTATTCTTTTAAATTTTCTGTTTTCGTATTTGTTGTTCGTCTGAAATATTTAAGTATATTTCATTCTACCTAGTCCCTACCTTCATATGTTGGACGTTTTCTAACTACTGTCTTAAATTTTATTTCTTCTTCTTCTTCTTCTTCTTCTTCTTCTTCTTCTTCTTCTTCTTCTCCTCCTCCTCCTTCTTCTTCTTCTCCCCTCCTCCTCCTTCTTCTCCTCCTCCTCCTTCTTCTTCTTCTTCTTCTTCTTTTTCTTCTTCTTCTTCTTCTTCTTCTTCTTCTTCTCCTCCTCCTTCTTCTTCTTCTTCTTCTTTTTCTTCTTCTTCTTTCCCTCATCCTCCTTCTTCTTCTCCTCCTCCTTCTTCTTCTTCTCCTCCTCCTTCTTCTTCTTCTCCTCCTCCTCCTCATTCTTCTTCTTCTTCTTCTTCTTCTTCTCCTCCTCCTCCTTCTTCTTCTTCTCCTCCTCCTCCTCCTCCTTCTTCTTCTTCTTCTTCTTCTTCTTCTTCTTCTTCTTTGTCTTCTTCTTCTTCTTCTTCTTCTTCTTCTTCTTCTTCTTCTTCTCCCCTCCTTCTTCTTCTTCTTCTTCTTCTTCTTCTTCTTCTTCTTCTTCTTCTTCTTCTTCTTCTTCTTCTTCTTCTTCTAAATAACAAATAATAAAATAAAATAAATAACAAAATCAGATCAAAACCAAGATGACGAAGCAGAAGAATGGAAAAGATTTAAATATTTCAGAAAGGAACCAAAAAGAGGAAATGAACGTAGGAAGAAATGCCCAGGTGAAAAGGAAAGCAAAATACGTGTCAAAGAAATAGAAAAAGAGGTTGAAGAAGAAAAGGAAGGAAGAATTTTATACGGGGGTGGGTATTGCATCAGAAGGCAAGAGAAGACTTTTTAAGGGGAGAACGAGGAGGAAAAAGGAAGAAGTATAAAAATTCAACAAGTAGGAAAGTTTTTGAGCGCTTAAAAAAAATTAAATGAAAAAGCAAAATAAAACAAAGTTACGAAAAATATTATAAAAAACTGGAAAAGAAAAAAGACGCAAATATAAAAAATGTCGAAATGAAAAATAAAGCATAGAGAAAAAGTGATAATAATAATAATAATAATAATAATAATAATAATAATAATAATAATAATAATAAGAAGAAGAAGAAGAAGAAGAAGAAGAAGAAGAAGAAAAAGACGAAAACAGAAAATTTAAGAGAATAGGTAGAAAACGTCATGCATATGAAAGCCGGGACTTTAGAATGAAATACAAGGTGTCCATAAAATTCGTGTGCACTTTAAAAATTTACAACTTTATTTTTATTTGCGATAGAGATAATTTGTAAAAAGGATTCGAAAGAAGTAAATCTATATTTTTTAAGGTTTTATTGAAATTTTATTTAAGTTTCCACATGTCCTCCATCATTAGCAATACAAAGGGTAATACGATTTTGCAGTTCACGGAAAACATTTGCCAACTGATTTACAGTAATGCCTGAAATCACATTAGTTATTTTAGCTATACTTAAAACTAGGTACATTAAACTTTATAACATTTTTTACAGATTATTTCTATCGCAAATACAAATAAACTTTTTTTAAAGTGCACACGAACTTTATGGACCCCATGTACATTTGAGTTTAAATATTTCCGAAAGAGAAATCTTTTTCTTTGTCTTTTTTCTTCTTATTATTATTCTTTTTTTTTCTTCTTCTTCTTCTTCTTCTTCTTCTTCTTCTTCTTCTTCTTATTATTATTATTATTATTATTATTATTATTATTATTATTATTATTATTATTATTTTCTTCTTTTTCATATTATTCTTCTTATTATTATTAATAATATTAATTATAATTATTATTATTATTACATTTTCTTCTTCACCCTCATTTTCCTCTTCCCTTCTTTCTCTCACGTTTCTTCCTGAGTTCTTTTTGTCAAAAAGACAAAAAGAACTCAGGAAGAAACGTAGAATAAAAGAGAAGAAACATTTTGTCAAAGAAGGAGCAAAAGAATCTGAAAGAAATGGATGAAGAGTGGAATACAGATGGTATTTCAATAGAAGAAAAGGAAAGAAGAATTTTAAAGAAGAATCAAAGATGAAAAATGAAGAAGAAAAAATGTCTTTGCAGATAATAAAAAAATGAAATGAAAAGGCAAGATGAAACAGAGATATGAAAAAAATATTATCAGTAAAACAGGAAAAGAAAAAGACGCAAATACTAAAAATCGAAATGAAAAATAAAAAGGAATAAAATAAAATAATTATAATAATTAGAAGAAGAAAAGTAATAATAATAACAATAATAAGAAGAAAGAGTTATAATAAGAAGGAGGAGAAAAGGAAGAAAAAAGTAGATGAAGATGAAGAAGAAACTATAATAATAATAATAATAATAATAATTATAATTATTATTATTTTTATTACTAAAATATATTAATTATTTATAGTAAGAAAAAGACGATGAAAAGAAGAAAAGTAATAATAAGATGATGAAGAAGAAAATGTAATAATAATAAAAATAAGAAGAAGAGGAAAATGAGGATGAATGAGAAAATGTAATAATAATAATAATTATAATTATTATTATTAATAATAATAATAATAAGAATAAGAATAAGAATAAGAAGAACATAATAATAATAATAATAATAATAATAATAATAATAATAATAATAATAATAATAATAATAATTAGAAGAAGAGGAAGAAGAAGAAGAAGAAAAAGAATAATAATAAGAAGAAAAAAACGAAGAAAAAGAACAAAAACAAGAAGAAAAAAAGAAGAACAAGAAGAATAGGTAAAGAAAATTTAAGAGAATAAGTAGAAACATCCACCACGAAAATGAAAGCCGGAATCTTCGTCTAGCATTGGAACTGAAAGAAAATTTACTCGAAGAATAACAAAGAATTATTGTCTCGAAAGAAAGAAAAAAAAACAAGAAAAAAATAGAAGAAATAAATAAGGGTGAAAAAGAAAAAGAAACCCAGGTAGAGAGTGAAAAGAAGAAGAAAGTCAATCGCATTTGTCGGTGTTATTAAAGTCTTGACTAAATGGTTCGTGATACCAGCAAATATATTAAACTCATACATCATAGTCCCGTGGCTCGACATCTGCCTTCGTCGCTACGGCTGCCCGGCCCAGCAAGTATGTTTCTCACTCCCGTTTCGTTATTACAAGATGATAGCAGCTTCGCCAAGGAACGGTACACACCACAAACCCAAGAAAATATGCAAGATTTGGGTGAGGCTAATATAAGCTCCTTTCGCATCTCAAGGCCTTGTCTTATACTGGTACATCAGGTCAAGGTTACTTCAACTGAAATTTCACAATTTATATATATATATATATATATATATATATATATATATATATATATATATATATATATATATATAAAGTAGAGAGTATGCGTGTGTGTGTTCAAGCAACTTCTCCGCTCCCACTGGTCTGATTTCAACGAGCCATAGCTCATTCAAAAGCTCTAGAAAATTTACGCACAGGAAACGATTTTCATTGAGCTCAGATTCAGGTTTTCCAAATTATGTGAGGTTAAAAATATATATTAATATATTATACTAGCTATTATCGTTGCTTTCATGGTTTCTTTTGTATCCCAAATTGCAGCTAGCTTAAAAATTTAAGCTAAATTAAAAGCCGCCTAATCTGGCGGTATTTAAGCTAGCGCTTGTGCAAGATTCTTAGTTTGGCCATCATCACAAGAGCTAGGGACGAGAAGATGTGATAGGCATCAATAAACTAAGCTTACCATTTAAAAGTTCAACGATAATTCTTCTGTCACTTAATTTAAAGATGATTTGATGTACGTAGATTCATATTTTCCGTACAATTTATTTTATTGGTGACAAAACAAGAGACAATTTATAAGATCAAATTAATATAGTGCAAAGATGGCAAAATAGAATTTAATATTAGTTATACATTCAACATTTGAAGAGTTAGAGAAACATAATAGCTAATTAACTGAAGCCTAAATTATGGAATCTATATGAATAAATGTGAAATTGGAGCTCAATTCACCCACGAATTCTTCTGAAATTGAAAAGACTCGGTTCTACTTTATAGTAATTTACACACTAACAGCTCAATATCGGTATTATATATAATCTACATCTAGGCAATACCACCCTTCGGGTTTAACTAATTTGCATATTAATTTAAATAAAGTTTATTTCATTAACTGTCCTTCATTACTATTTCTTATTCGAGCATTGTATTGATTTTCATACAAATATAGTTCTGTTTAAGAATATCGTCTGATATAGTGCAGAAAATCTTTGAAATTTGCATTTTATTTGCCCTTCAACAAGTTGGCATCTATTTGTAAGACTTTCCTTAACTATAACAAGCTATTAGGTTGGTGCAAAAATAATAACGTAATAATGTCGTTTTTTGACGTATTTTTAACGTCAAAAAACGACATTATTTTTGCACCAACTTAATAATTTATGAATGAAATGCTCATTTAAAATTTTTGTTTTCAAAGATTTCAAGTAATGAATTTATCGTATTTTGCGAAGCGATAGCAAGCGGGAGAAGCCTGATAGTGACTTATAGAATTCCTGTAATAAATACAGATGGAGTTACCTAAAACAGCACTTCCGCCATCTGTTTTTTTTTCTTTTTTTTTGTAGAAGTAATGTCTACCTGCCTAGAGATCAAAATTCTTATTAAAGAAAATGTGCCTCGTAAAAGTTGTTGAAGCAGTATTCGCTTTTTTCGTAGTTTAATGTCAAAGCTTGTTTTACGTTAAAGTTACTTCCTAGAATTATAAGGGAATAGAGGTACGATTCCGTTCGGGAATCCATGTCCTTGATTAAGACAATCGATCTTTATGTAACACCGTATCCTCACCCCACTAGACCCATGCACTCCACAAGACCGGCCGTTGGTCCAGTATGGTCCAGTATTACAGGTGAAACGCAAGTCTCCGTTTCCCAATATCAATTTGAACAACACACTACAGCCACGTAATGATTGTTTTAATCCTGGGGAGTGGACATCAGACCGTAGAAATCCAGAACCTCTCCGTTGGTCCACCTGCGAATTCGTTGGATGAGAATAGGGTTAACAGAAATAATAAATATAACGAAGTCGATTCCATTTTGAAAGGACAAAAAGCAAACACACACACACAAAAAATAATTCTTCTTGAACAAAGTTGAACGTTTCTTGTATGTGAACAATAACCAAACACAAATACTTCGAATAATTTCGGTAAGGAGAGAGGTGACCATCGTTTTAACTCGTTTTGGTCTGTTCTTAGCGCAACTACTACAACCTGTGATGTTTCCGTTATCAGTAGTAGTAATAGCTGTAGTAGTATTAATAGTAGCAGGAGTAGTGGTACTTAGATGTTAGCGGCGGTATTTCGCTTCTTCGCCCTCAGCTTCTGCAACACACAACGACACACAGGGGGCGCTTCCTTTTCAATCTCTGACGTCTCTCCACTCAGGTCAACTGCATTCGAAGACAGACGAACCCAAAACTCTCTC
>OZ010599.1:28489681-28514681 GCA_963932145.1 Acanthosepion lycidas
GCCGAAAATCCATTATCATTTAGGGCTGTTTCATATTCTTTTTTGGCTTCGTTGGAAACGGGTTCATTGGACGTATTGTCAAATAACCCGCGGTTAATTGTTTGTGAGATCTGCTAGATTATTGTTGGCAGCTGAATTGAAGATGTTTGCGGGTATACCTACATACATACACACACACACACACACACACACACATATATATATATATATATATATATATATATATATATATGATAATTTTTTTCCAAAACTATGATTCCGACACAGAAATTACTATATTTGGAAACTGAAAGTGCCAAATTTCAATATTAAACCCTAACTCCAGAGGATAGTTTCATTCTCAAGCGATGATCCCGACGGAATCATACATTTTTTTTTAAATAATAATATTATAAGTTCTACTTCTGTATCGAGAATTGCTTTTTAAAAATAAACAAAAATACTAAAGAACTTTGAATCATCAATCTAACTGTTCTTTCCTATTACATCTGCAGACACGCATACATCTCCTCATATATATATATATATATATATATATATATATATATATATATATATATATATATATATAAAATATTATTTGATAATTAGTAGGGAAAATACCAAAGAGGAAATAAATACAAAGAGAGCTCAATGTAAGAACCGAGCGAATATAATAATAATGAAAGTGGAGACTTTAGAAATCCATGGTAATAATGTATTTCTCGGGATCAAATCCCGTCAAAAGAATAAAAATAAAAAGTGTAAAATTGTTTTGTCTGATCAGACGGGATTTGATCCTGTTTTAGCATAGCTACAGACGATAATGTTTATGTCCCCATTCACATAAATACAGTAGTAAATACTGTATGTTGGTCTGCAGTTGGATATTCGTCTCAAGCTGTGCTGGTCAAACTGTCTGTCAACCGGCAGAGAGGATCCCTAGTCGGTGCTATGTTGCAGGACAGAGTCTCGTCTCGGGAAACACCGACCAGAACCTATTTTATACGTGGTCTACGGGGAATATTTGGCCGAATACCCCATATTATATTCGGCCTTGTGACACATCTAACCGCGTGGGGCGCTTGGTAGATATCCTGTTGTTGAAGATTCGTTGTTAAATTAACTTGACCCACTTCTAACAGTTGACTACTTCGAATCTTATATGTGTTGTTCTTGTTCTTAGTATTATCGTTCATTATTAACCTTCGTTTGGTTATTTTATTCAGTAACCTTTCCTATTATATACCATGGATTTCTAGAGTCTTCGCTTTCATCATTATATATATATATATATATATATATATATATATATATATATATATATATATATATATATATGACTCTATGTATTTTTAGGATGTTGGCGATCATAGTTGTCCAAAATTGTGTGTCTTTACTAACAGAAATATTTGTCTTTGTGTTATTTCTCCTAATTCCTGTTCTGACAACAATTTACTTAAACTCGTAATGTAGTTTATTTGCTGTTTCTCTTTCTCCCCCTTGCCTTCCATATGTTCTGTTAGTGCCCACTTTTCTAGAATTTCCAACAGTATTTTGCTAATATCAGTGTCATTTTTCAGTATAAGTGTTCTTTTTTGTTTCTATTTTCCTTAAAGGTTGTTCAGTGCATCTATTTGACTTAGCGTGATATCGAAATTTTTGAGTTGAGACATCGAAATACGGTTACACCATAACTTTATGCGAGATTAGAAACGCGTTCTATACTGAGCGCCCAGTGTTTATAGGCTGCCTTTTAAGAAGGCTTAGAAACCCTAACCGTCACAGGGCATATTGTGGGGTAACAGAGTTAGCGGAACGCAGAGACGCGCCTATCTTACATGTGCAAATTGATGGCAGAAAATAGGCAAGAGCTTATCAAAGGGGGAAAAAAAGCTGCAAAGTTCTACAAATGATAGGAAGGTTTTGAGGGCTTTGGTCGTTCATGTCTTGAACAAAAGCAGCACATAGATTAAAAATATTAATATTTTTAATAATAATAATATTATAATAATAATAATAATAAGAAGAAGAAGAAGAAGAAGAAGAAGAAGAAGAAGTTATTATTGTCGAATATTCAGTTGAAGATATTTATTTGGTGAGTGAGATGGTTGCGGCTAAGCCTTAATTCGTGAATATCAAGAGCAAGAGACGGGAAGATGAATGAGACAAAAAAAGACAAAATAATAATATATAGAAGAGAATTAAGTGAAAATTTATAGGAAATACGCTAACGAACTAAAGAAGAAAAAGATGGATGACACGGACAAGAAGAAGAAGAAGAAGAAGAAGAAGAAGAAGAAGAAGAAGAAGAAGAAAAGAGGATGAACAAGAAGAAGGAGACAAAGAAGACGATAAAGAAGAAGAAGTAGAGCATATTAAAAAAAAAGATATATGAGTAGCAATAATAGCATCACAATGCAGAAGAAAACGAAGAAGAAGCGAAAAAAGTAAAAGCTGTGCAAGGACAGAAGAAAAAGAAGAAAAGAAAATGAAAAAAGATGTAAGCTATTCCATTGAGAAAGAAGAAAAAAAAACGAAAGAAAAGAAGAATGCTATGCGACGGTGAGAAGAAATAGATGACGAAGAAGAAGAAGTAAACTATGTTAAAACAGCAGCAGAAGAAGAAGAAGAAGAAGAAGAAGAAGAAGAAGAAGAAGAAGAAGAAGGGGAAAGAAGACAGTTGTCACCCGGAGATAAAGATGATAAAAAATGATAAAATTGACAGAAAAGCTATGCGAGGAAAGAAGAAGAAAAAAATGAAAAAGAAATAGAAAAGAAGAAAGCTTTGCGATGAAAGAAGAAGAAGAAGCGGAAGAATAAAGTTTTGCGATGAAAGAAGAAGAAAAAACACACGAGAAAGTAAAAAAAAGAAAACTAGAAAAAGGAACGAAAAGGAATATTAAAAATAGCGTACCCTAAGAACCACAAGGATAGCATCATATTGAAGAAGAGCAGAAAGAAGAAGAATCAATACGCATAGAAAAAAAGTAGGAAGAAAAATTAGGAAGATAAAAGTAGAAGAAATGAAGTAACAACCATGTGATGACAAAAAAAAGAGGAAGAAAATGAAGAAAAACAAATATAGTTAGAGGAAGAAGGAAACGAAAAAGAAGGAGAAGAACGCAGAAAAGAAAAAAAAGATTCGAAAAACAAAAGAAAGGGGTAAGAAAAATGAATAATGGAATAAAAAAGTAATGCCTTAAGGCTAGAAATGATAATAAAAAGACGCTTTCAGAAGAAAAATCAAAAAGAAGAAAGACAAGGGAAGAGAAAAAAAGAAAAGGAAAGAAAAATGTTGAAAAGAGAAACAGTAGAAAAATAAAAACGAATGAAAAGGAAGCAGATAAAACCTGAAATAAGAATGAATAACAATAAGAAGGAATAACAAGGAAATACAAAGAAGAAGAAATATGAAAAATTAGAAAAGAAGGGAAAAAATGAAAGAAAATTGAATGAAAGACGATACTCATGTAGGAAAAGGAAAAGACAGACTAAAATGAAAAGAAAAAGTAATGAAAGAAAAGAGAGGGTAAAGACAACGAAGAAAATATTCAGAGACAGAAGGATGGGGAGAGAGAGAGAAAGCGAACGAGAAAGAAGGAGTTAGAGAGGGAAAGAGATAAATGAATGAAAAATCATTACTGAAGTAGAAATACCGAGAATTGGAGTTCCCATATTTAGAAAGCTTATAAAATGTTTGAAATGTAATTATAAAATTATCTTTCTTTCTTTCTTTCTTTCTTTCTTTCTTTCTTTTGTAATAATAGTTTGATTTACTTATTCTTTCTACCTTTTTTATTTCTTTTTTTTACTGCCATACCAATGCTTACTTTGTAAGGATCTTTCTTTCTTTCTTTCTTTCTTTCTTTCTTTCTTTTGTAATAATCTTTTGTTTTGCTTATTCTTTCTACCTTTTTTATCTCTTTTTTACTGCCATATAAATGCTTAATAATGCTTGTTAGGATCTTTCTTTCTTTTTTTTTCTTTCTTTTCTTTCTTTTGTTTGATTTACTTATTCTTTCTTCGTTTTTTATTTCTTTTTTTACGGCCATGCCAATGCCTAGTTTGTAAGGATCTTTCTTTCTTTCTTACTTTCTTTTGAAATAATTGTTTGTTTTACTTATTCTTCTAAATTTTTTAGTTCTTTTTTACTGCCATACCAATGCTTAGTTTGTAAGGAGCTTTCTTTCTTTCTTTCTTTCTTTCTTTCTTTCTTTCTTTCTTTCTTTCTTTCTTTCTTTCTTTGTGTTGTGGTAGGATCTACCTAATTTGCATAGTGGAGTACCGACCATATAAATATGGTTGGTACCGGGAAGAGATGGGTAGGAATCAAGAGATTCAACCAGCGACTCTGCCCGACTGCGACTCAGTCAACACACATTCCAGGAACGGTCTTCACAGGAATATACAAAAGACTATATGTAAATATTGTGTACACTTTCTTGTTCCAATACATTTTGTTCTAAGTACATTTTGTGTTGCATTATTATTCCATGCATTAGTCAAGTTTCAACACTTTGAAGACAATTCTTTTCTTTTAATTTTGTCTTTTTTCCTTTCTAATAGACATGCCTTTCTTTATTTATTACGTCCGTCCTTCCTTCCTTCCTTCCTTCCTTCCTTCCTTCCTTCCTTTCATTTTATTTCGTTCCTACTGTTTCCAAAGATTTGGGGAAGTAGCGACCAATTAGGTCGGATCCAATTAGGCCCGGACTGATATTGCAGATGAAGTGCGTTATCTCTTCTTAGCCCAATTGGAAGCCGGATGGAATTGTAGGTGAATTGACTACGAAGGTTCAGGAACATTGCAAATAGATAGAGACAATGTGATGACATCGAATATAGTGTATGGGAGGGGATTAGCAAAGTAGAAAGATTGCAAAAAAAAAAAAAAAAGAAAGGAATGAGATTAATATTTTAGAAAGAAAGGATCAAGAGAGAAAGAAAGAAAGAAAGAAAGAATGAATGAATGAATAGACAACTAATTAAATATGTAAGGAAAGACCATCAAAACTTGGATGAGAAAGAAAGATAGAAAGAATGAAAGAAGACAAAGAAAGAAAAAAAAAGAAAGAAGAAAATTATGGGAGTAAATAAATAAGCAAAGCAAATAAATAAAGAAAGAAAGAATGAGAGAAAGGAATGAATGACTGGAAATCGGAGTAAGAAAAGAAAAGGCTTAGGATTAGGGTAAGAATATAGAAAAGAAAGAATGAATGAATAGACTATTGAATAAATAAAAAAGAAAAAAAGTTTTAAATAGAAAGAAAGAAAGAATGAAAGGAAGAAAGATAGAATAGTCTATTGTGTAAATGAAGAAAAAAGAAAGAAATACTATTGAGTAAATGAATAGATAAATAAATAAATAAAGAAAGAAAGAAAGAAAGAAAGACAGGAATAACAAAAAAAATCTGTTTAGTAAATATATAAGAAAAGATGGTCAAAATAGTATTAAGAAAGAAAGAAAGAAAGAAAGAAAGAAAGAAAGAAAAGATTATTGAGTAAATAAATAAATAACGTCCTTAAAAAAATCGACGGAGCAAAATCGACATTACAAGATTTTCGCAAAATGAAAAATTAAAAGTCGACTAAAATATGGGAAATAAAAAAAAGTTACAATCAGCAAATTTCAAATAAGAAACAAAAGTAGTATGATGTGCTGTTTTAAAAATAAAATAAGATAGCCATAAAAAAAGAGAAAGAAGAAAGAGAGAGAGAAAGGGAAGGAAACAGAAAAAAAGGGAAATACAGACATTTTATTAAATGAATTTTTCTCTAAATTTTTGAGTCAAGAGATTATAACCGTTTATTCCTAATTTGAATGACATTTTAAATATGCTTTTCATGGTTATGGAAGATTAAAATGCTCATAAACCTTTGAACAATGTATTTCAAACTTCCTCCTGGAAACTGGAAAACTGGCTCGAACCTCTGAGAAATTAAATTCAAAACATCTTAAACAATAGACAAAAGATACTTGCACATAAATAGTCTTACGGTGTGCTATATTAATGGGATAAGGTGCTCATTATCAGAGATAGAGCGTCTATAAATATAAAAGTGCACATTTGAAGTCAACACTTACAGGCGACAGACTCTTTCATGCTAGACGCAATCGTCAGGCCTCTAAGTGTTGACTTCAATGTTCACTTATATATATATATATATATATATATATATATATATATATATATATATGAAGAAAAATATACGGAAAAAACAAACAAAAATCCTTATATGCAATTAACATTAAAACAGCATAATTGCATATAAGGATTTTTTTTTTCCGTATATTTTTCTTAATACTGTCGGATCTATATCCACATATTTGCTTATATATATATATATATATATATATATATATATATATATATATATATATATATATATATATATATATATATATATGTGTGTGTGTGTGTGTGTGTGTGTGTGTGTGTGTGTTCTCTTTTTAGCTGAATAGCTCAAAGGGTTTTTCTTTGATTCTTACGATTCAAGGTGTCAAGATATCTAAATGTCTTATTTGGAAACCTGGAAAAAAAGAAACCCAATTTGTTTTGTGTTTTAAATATTAAAGATTTTGTGGGATGGACAATTATCCCATTGCTGTTACACGATTTGGACAATTTTGCTGTTCCACACAGTATATCTCCCATCAAACCTAACAAAATACGAACGACTAATTATCTGTTATAAAAAAAAATATAAAAATATCATATCTTATCATTATTATACAGTCGGAATAATTCCATCATCTTTGGTGTTATGATCACAACGTTTCGTCCATTGTGGCATCGGGCTTCCGCAGGTGTTTGTCAATATATATTACATCACTTAGTGTCCTCCATAGTTTCACTTTTCCATCATAATAATATAGTTTTAAGGTATATGATACTTATGGGTAAAAGTACTCAATATTACAGATGGAGCGTATGTAAATAAAAAAAAATGTGTACTTCAACACCGAGAGATGACCGTCGGTTTCTGGCTTGGGCAAACTCTTCTGAACACTGGCGCAAGCTAGAAACAGACTGTCGCCTCTCGTTGTTGAAGCGGATGTCCGTTCATATATATATATATATATATATATATATATATATATATATGTGAAGAAAAATATACGGAAAAAACAAACAAAAATCCTAATATGAAATTATGCTGTTTTAATGTTAATATAATTGCATATTAGGATTTTTGTTTGTTTTTTCCCTGTATTTTTCTTCATACTGTCGGATCTATATCCATATATTTGCTTGTATATATATATATATATATATATATATATATATATATATATATATATATGTGTGTGTGTGTGTGTGTGTGTGTGTATAATCCAAAGAAGAAACAGCAATATTATTGGCCCTGATCTTATGAGTATGTCCCACATGGTTCAAGCTAGAAACTTGCCCTTCTCGAATGAAGATGTGAAAGGGGTCGTGAAGACCTACCAAATATATGAAGAGATTTTAGAAGCCTAGACGGTTATAAAAGCCACTAAACCTTTTGAAATTATTGCTCTTGATTTTAAGGGACCGGTTCCATCGAAAATGAGGAATGACTATCTACTCTCGTTTCCCGTTCGCTATTCCCTGCCCAGCCAGTACTGTTATTCAAGCCCAGTGCTCTCTGCAGTCACATTCCCACGGCCGTTAGCTCGCCCCACTGTGCTTTTTCTATAAATACTTTCATGGTAATTCTTCGGATAAGACCTACTGTTGTGCCTAGACACTGAATGTAAGCGCAGTACTAGATTGGCAGTCAGGTCTCAGCCAGTTGAACCGGCTAGCTGTAACAGCAATATATCTTCTCTGTGGATTTTCTATAAATATTTTCATGGTAATCTTCTGATGAACTTTGACCTATGTTCAATTTCTTGTATATAAATTGTAATCATTGTAAATATTTGGATTTATTTTTAAATGTTGTTAGGACTTCACAGAGACTTTTAGGCATTAGGGTGGCTGTAGTAAGAATGTATTGTTTTGGTGTAAGGAATACTGTGGGATGTTTGAGTCCCTAATGGCGGCTAGCAAAGTTTAAAATAAGACAGATTGAAAACTAGCCTTCCACCATTCCCCTTTTAGCATTGTACCACATTTGTGTATTTGAAAAATAAATGTCACATTCCTCTATGGTACCTAGACTTTATGAGCATATGCGAAGTACTAGATTAGCAGCAAGGTCTCATCACTTTACAGTTGAATTGGCTAGATGTAACCGAAAATTCTAAAAGGCTAACAGTTTCTTTTCTCGCACTTCTCGCATGTTGAACTTCCTTTCGGCTCCTTGCTTTCCAGCCAACTTTAATCTGCAAAAAATTAAATGTAATGTCAATCGCTATCTTCTGTCCCCCTGATTACACTTCCCCTGTTCTCGCACCCTGGTAATTGTCCCTATTCCTAACTCTTCCAAATCCAGTAGACCCTTGTGTCTCAGTGGCTTTACTGTCTTGCTTGGAGTAAACTCGATTAAGAAAAAAACACACAAAATAGCCCGATACTCGTTTTCGAGTTCACCCGTCTGCATTTCCCCTTGCAGACGCTTGTCCGGGTACGTTTGGGTTTTTTCAACAGTTATGCAAGACCAAAGAAAATATCTTTGTTTAAAATCTGTTTAAATTAATTTCCCAATGGTTCCAGCCATGTTCAACTATAGAGCGCCTATTGTTTCTGCTCTATCTTAGCGGACATGAGCTACAGTTTTGGGGGAATGAACTCATAGCGGCATGATTATATATATATATATAGGCGGATATGCAATATAGTTGGCCCTGCTCTGGCATCTCGTCTACAGTCCCTTTCTCACAGACGCGCCGTCGCCTCTCTCTGTCTCTTCTACAAATACTTTCATGGTAATTGCTCCGAGGAGCTGCATTCGCTGGTTCCCAGACTTCATGAGACTGGCATCCCGCTCTCACCCCTTCACTGTCGAAACGCCTAAATGTAGCCGTCTCTTCTACTCTAATAGCTTCATGTCTCGCACCTCTCGCCTGTGGAACTCCCTTCTCTATTCCAGTTTCCCTTAGAGCTATAATCTCCAGCTATTCAAATGTAATGTCAATCGACATCTCCAGTTGCCTTGATCTATCCACTACCCTCCTCCTCAGCCTTTCTTCTATCACTCCTATCTGATCTTTCTCCAAATTTTCTGTAACCCATTGCGTCCTAATGGCTTCCCGCCTTGCTTGGGGTGAAATGAAAAAAAAGAGTTCTATTGAATAATTTAGACAAGTTTTGTCTACTTATTTTCAATTGGATCCTTTCATATTCAAGATTTTTGGTGTCATTATTAAAGGAAGAGAGAAAATTACTGTGTTGATACATATTATTTTATTTCGAGTATTTTCGACATGGCTCAATGTCATCATCAAGAATTTTCACTTTTAAAATAATGAACACTACAATATTTTTCTTGAAATAAACAACACCCTGATGATGACATTGTGAAAGTACTCGGAATAAATTGATATGTACCAACACGGTAATTTTCTCTTCCTTTAATAATGACTCCAAATTTTTAACCGTTGATATGATTGGATGCAATTGAAAATAAGTAGATAATAGGTGTTTAAATTATTCATGATCGCCTACGTCCTGAAGGGACATGTCACATAAAAGAAAAAAATGTAAAACGAGCCTTGTTCGTTTTAAGGACAAATAAGTATAATGGTGAGAATTGTTAATGGTCATGCTCGACAACGTGGTTGAACCAGCAATGAAGTCTAAAGTTAGATATCTTGTATAAAATGCTAAGAGTCTATAATACTTTTTTTATTGCACCGTTATTGTCGAAGGAGAAGAAGCCTTACAGTGAGAAAAAAGTGGCAAACTTTCTCAGATGGAAGACGTTAGATTGGCTTGTGTCACATCAGTGTTTTAAAATGGAAGCGGGCAATGGTTGAAAAAGACGACAGTGACTCAGTAGAAACAAAAATAAATACACAATATAAATTATTAAAAGAACAGGAATAAATGGAATTACGTTTCGTTATCAGTTTTCACATTTCGCATTTTCAACCTAACCTGTGTGCTTCCCCTCTGGGTCAATCCAAAAAAAAAAAAAAAAAAAAAAAGCGAAAAGCTGCAAAAGACGGAAAAAGAAAAAAAAAGCCAAAAAATATATATAAATAAATAAATAAAATGTAAAAAGTTATGAGCAAATCGAAAAGAACTGGAAAGTCCCCAATGATATATTCAAAATTATATATACTTTTATTTATATATATATATATATATATATATATATATATATATATATATATGCCTTTACATCAATATATATATATATATATATATATATGCCTTTACATCAATATATATATATATATATATATATATATATATATATATATATATGCCTTTACATCAATATATATATATATATATGCCTTTACATAAATATATATTTATATATATATATATATATATATATATATATATATATATATATATAGATAATCATATAATGCATGTAATTTCTCAGAAGAACACAAATAGGCACACTCCGATATATATATATATATATATATATATATATATATATATATATATATATATATATATATATATATATATAATCAAATATTGTCAATATATATATACGAGAGGGTGAAGAAATCACTTGCTTGTTTATTTGCCCAGATTTATGGTATTTTCCTAGAATATAACGAATTTGTGAATATCTATTTATACACACACACACACACACACACACACACACACACACATATATATATATATATATATATATATATATATATGCATATGGCACTAATACTAAAAAACACAGCCTCCACACACCAATGATAAAAAGTGCACTGATTTCTAAGATCAGGCACACATGCACCAAACTTTATCGCAGATTGGCTTGTCACGTGTCGAAAGTCAGTGCAATCCATGCACATATCAACCAACATATCATGGACGAACAGAATAAAACTATCGACATAAGTCAAATATTAGTGGATTATATCACAAATATTTTATATCAACGAACGGAAAAGAAATACTCAATACCCTAGCAGCCATTATTATACAATATAAAATTTCTTTTACTACAGGTGATAGTATCTTGAAGTGCATGTGACACAATTAATGTGCGCGCATATTTTGTCAGTATTGCAAAGTAAAATAAAATAAATTTAATACAATTAAATAAGTAAAATAAATAAATAAATAAATAAATCTGTGTCGCGTCATATTTTTTTTCTTTCCTAAGTCCATCCTTCAAATCTACAAATCAACCATTCGTCCTTGCCTGGAATACTGTTCCCATATATGGTCTGGTGCCCCTGCTGTTCATCTCGAGGTCCTCGATGAAATCCAGAGATTCATTTGCAACGGGGTTGGTCCTGATCTTGCATCTCGTCTGCAGTCGCTATCTCAGAGACGTGCTGTGGCTTCCCTCTGTCTTTTCTACAAATACTTACATGGAAACTGCTCCGACACGCTATTTTCACTGGTTCCCAAACTGCATGAATTTAAGCGTGCTTACTAGGTTGGCGTCTCGGTCCCTTCCTTTCACTGTCGAAACGACTAAATGTAGACATCTCTTCTACTCCAACAACTTCTTATCTCACATCGCCCTTCAGAGGAACTCCCTTCCTATCACTTGCTTCCCTGATAGCTATAATCTTCAAATATTCAAATGTAATGTCAATCGACATTTTCGGATGCTTTGACCTGTATCCCTGTCCTTCTCTTTATCCTTTTTGAAAACACCCCTCTTTAATCTTACTCTCTGTAACCCCTTGTGTGATAGTGGCACTCCCGTCTTACTTATAGTGATTAAAAATAAATAAATAAAATAAATAAGTCGCATTCTTTTTGTGTGGCCTTATTCCCATTAACCGTCATAACAGTCGTCAGGTTTGATCATTTTAAACTTCCAGCTTCTCAAAGAATATCAGGATGCAGACAAAGGTTGTAGACAAATCTAAATACAACGCCGACACCTCTTCCGTTCTAGATAATGACTGCCAAAGTCGAAAGTACTTGAACATAAATAATAGAATACCAACTTTGGACAGTTTATCCAAAACTTTGAACACAAAGCACATCACTGTATCCGAAAATTGGAAACAATATAATAAAAAATACCGAAACAGTCCGTGTCAGTTCGTTTTAAATCAAACTTGTTTGATACGTTTATAGATTTCGTTTCGTGATATACCAAAACTCATAGGCTTGAGTCTCATCAGTGTTTTAAAATGGAAGCGGGAAATGGTTGAAAAAGACAATAGTGACTCAGCAGAAACAAAAAAAAAAAAAAATACACAATATAAATGATTAAAAGAACAGGAATAAATGGAATTACATTTCGTTATCAGCTTTCACATTTCGCATTTCGCATTTTCAGCCTAACCTAATAAATAATTTCATAGTAATGCCGAAATCTAAATATTTTGAACAAAATTTTATAGCTTCAAATAAATTATATTTTGCACTCAATTGTATGCTTTCAACTACAAGTAAAATGTATTGTTTGCCATGTAATGTCGGTTTTTTTTTTTATATAAAAATCTATTTACATTATTCGGACTATTGTCCGCATCTATGTCGCCATATTTATTACAACGTTTCGGCCGTTGTATGCCCCGGTCTTTTTCAGGTGGTTGGAATGTCGAACTGGACCCTTTATTTCGCTCACTGGGGTTGACTGTTCTAGTTCCACGTGACATGTCTAATGGATGTCAGTTATCAGTTATCTCCTGTTAATTTCCCTCTGAAAGTTCTCCACTGCCTCAACCGGGTATTGAACTCACACTCTTTGGGTCCTGTCACTGGATATAATCAACGCCTTTATCCACTGTGCCATGTGTCTTTGAGGGAATATAGACAGATACTAAAAATCTATTGCTGCTAATTTTACAATTAAATTTTGTCTGTGTGTGTGTGGGGGGGTAACTGTTTACCCATAGTTGGGAGTCTTACAGGTATTACCACCCGAAACTTGTTTGGAGAAATATATATGTATATATGTTTACATATTGGGATCGTGACCATGTCGCTAGAACATTCAATTTGCGATCACGTGTTCTGAGTTCATATCTCACCATGGTCGATTTGACTTCCTGGTATTATCGGTCACAATTTGGATTGACAGAGCAAAGTCACAATTCATGTTAACTGAGGCTTTGAGCGTAATCGAGTTGTTCAAATTGCAGATCAAGACAGATTATGTGCCCTCATATGCGCTCCGCATAGTTGCAATATAAACCAAACACTATGGGGTCCGACCAAACCAGACGGATGTCCTCAGAAAACTAGTGTAACCGGCCATTATATATATATATATATATATATATATATATATATATATATATATATATATATATATATACACTAAATTATCCACTTAATTAATTACACGGAGACAAATACAATTTTATGAAAATTTCTAATCAACAATGAAAATGAGAAAAATAGGATAGGTTTTGGAAAGTGCTCGTAAAGACCTGCTGAATTTCATTTCATGCAATATTATACACAGATAAGCATCGCAACAAATTAAGCGAGTACGGTGACAAAAAAGGAAAAAATACATTTCTGTTGGTAGAATTCCATTGGAGTTAAAAAAAAATATACAAGGGTTTGCAAGAGAGCTGTAGAGAAAAGCCTCTATGGACGAACACCACGTTGAACAGCAGTATAATAATGCACTGGGTGCTACTGATTGTCTTACGATGTTATGGTGACAAAAATGGAAAAAAATACAGTGAGCGGCATTTCTGTGGGTGGCATTCCGTTGAAACAAAAACAAAAAACAAAACAAGTCTTGTAACGGAGCTATACAGAAAAGCATCTTTGGACGCACGATAGGTCGAACCTTGAAGCAGATAAGCTACAGCTGTAGAATAGCGCACCGAGTGCTACTGATGATCCTAAATTATCTTTAATTTTCATTAATGACCTCCAGGTTGCATATCTATGCTGATGATACAACTGTTTATTCCTGTTTTAATAGTAAGTCTAATCGTATTGTTAAGTTCCAATTAACAGCTGCTCTAAAAAGATTTAACTACAACCTGTTGTTAATTGGGACAAAGAATAGCTTGTTTCCTGATGTACGATGGCCGTTAAGTACACCTCAAAACTTTAATGTTAAAATAAAACTGTATTACAACCGCAAATAAATACTTAAGAACAAAGCGGTAAGAGTCAATCAAAGATAATTAATCTCGGCAAAATAATTCACACTAATTCGACTGGATAGTTCCACTCGATAGTCACTCAATCGCTACAGTTAGTAGCCTGACACACACCTGGCGGAAAACATATATTCATAAGTCCAGAGTGTCATGCTCGGACCTCGGTATACTTAACGGCCATCGTACGTCACATTTTATTCCTGTATGACAGCTTGTTAATTTTAACGCCCCCAAAACGAAACTGCTCTCTGTCAATCATCTGAGAGGTACAGTTCTGCCTTCCATCAGCATGGCTGATGCTAACCACTAGGTGGGGTGACTCTTTGCGCTTTCCTGAGCTAATATTTTCGGATGACCAGAAGTAGAAAGAGTATATTCAATCAAATGCTAGGTCTGCTGCAAGGAAAGTTAGTTGTCTGTTTCATGCTAGATAAATTTTCTCTCCAAAATCTTAACTATTTATAAGCCTACCATGCTTTGAATATAGCCGTCACGTATAGTCTGGGGCTACTGCTAGATATTTAAAGATTCTTGATAAAATACAAAGAAGAATCTGCAATGTTATTGGTCCTGACCTAGCATCTCGGCTTCGCTCACTTTCCCACCACCGTAATGTAGCTTCCATGTGCCTTTTCTATAAATACTTTTATGGTAACTGTTCTGAAGAACTTTTCCTCTATGGTACCTAGACTTTATGAATTTAAACGCAGTACTAGATTGGCGGCGAGGTCTCATCTCCGCGTCGGTAGTCGGTAGTTACTCATTTTATTCCTGTAAGTCAGCTTGTCCATTTTAACGCCTCCAAACCGAAACTGCTCTCTATCAATCATCTGAGAGGCCCCTTTCTACTTTTCAGCATTGTGGCTGATGTCAACTTTAAGGAGAGTGACACGTTACGCTTTTTTTTATACGTTTACCATTCGCACGTATCTGATCTGGTTCCCCCTGCTATATATCTAGAGATTCTTGATAAAATCCAAAGAGAAATCTGCCTTGTTACTGATCCTGAGCTGACATCTCAGCTTCAGTTGCTTTTTCAATGAAGCTTTGCTGTGCGTTTTATATAAATAATTTCACGGTAATTATTTTGACGAACTTTCACGCTATGATATCCAGACTTTATTAATTTAAGCGTAGTACTAGATTGGCAGCAAGGTCTCATCATTTTACATTTGAATTAGTTAGATGCAACCGTAAGTTCTATTCTAACAGTTTCTTCTATCGTACTTCTCACTTGTGGTACTCTTTAGTACAAGAAAAATAATCAGAGAAATACGATAACCTTTCAGGTCTTGAAAAAGACCAGAATGCCAAACTTTGTCAACTGCTTTCGAGATGTCAATTTTATTTTTATCTAAAGCTTGAGAGAAATTCTTAGCAATAATCGTTAATACATCAGCAGGTGACATGCAGAAGGAAGCAAAGGACCCTGCAGGTGAGATGATTGATCAATTTCTTTTCTTTTTATGTGCTATGTTCTTTCAGGACGTAGACGATCATGGCTCTCCACATCCCTCTATCCCTTGCAGCTCCCAGCAAGTCCCTTACCTCTGCTTCCTCCCCCCGTACCATGTTCTGTCATTCACCTGCTCAAGCTCGTCAGGTATGTCACACGCTGCTTTCCCTTGTCTTCCTTTCCCTCTATTCGACCCGTGAGTATCAGATTCTTCAGAACCGCTTTCCTCATTATATGTCCCAGAATCTTCAGCTGCCTCTTTCTGATGTTAAGTATAAGCCATTTCCTTGTTTGTAACCTTTCTAAGACTTCATCGTAGCTCACAGGCTCGATCCATGATATCCTTAGCATCCTTCGGTAGAACCACATCTCTGTTGCTTCGAGTCTCTTCTTCATCTTCGAGGGAAACGTCCGTAAAAAAGAACAGATATCACGTAACAGTTCAGCATTCTTTTCTTTGTTACTAAAGAAATCCTGCTGTCTCTCAATACTCTGCTCAGCTTTTGGAATATGTTCTTGGCCACCCCAATACCTCTACGGATCTCAGTGTCGCACTTACCATCTTCTGTCAAGACGCTTCCCACATATTTAAACTTCTGTGCCTGGTTGATCCTAGAGTTCCCGACCTGCAAAACGTATTTCGGGCTTTTCCTCTGACTGATGACCATGCATTCTGTCTTCTTGTAGTTTATGCTTAGTCCTTTCTTCTCACTCTAAGAGATTTTGTAGTTTCTCTTCCGCGTCTGCTATCAGTAGTGTATCGTCCGAGTATCTTATGTTGTCAAGGTGATGGCCGCCAAATACTTTGCCAAAAAGAGGAAGAAGATTAATAAGCCGATAGGTGTGGCGGTTTGCCCGAATTCTTAAAAAACTGGAACTGCATAAAAGGATTTCGAACAAGCAGGAAAGCAAGAAACAGCAAGGCTGAGACAGTTTAGAGGAAGCAAGAGTCAATTCAGACTACACCAAGGATGCCATCGAGTCTCTCTGCTTTGTGGGGATCCAGTTTAGGGATAATCGCAGAAACAATGGACGAAGTTAAATGCATAACACTCAACACAGGGAATGATACACGAGATGAGTCAAGACAGGAGTAAATTCTTTTTGTCTTGAGAAATGATGACAATTTGGAACAAGGCAGGTCTAAGCTGGGCTGGAAAAAGCAAAAGAAGCACATGATTAGGCTATCAAGGAAATAGAACCCTACTGAAATTTTAATGATACGATGTTGTTTGTATATGTCTAAAGAAATAAGTCAAACAAATGGTTATGTCAGCTTAAATACCGATTTGAAAAATGAGGATTTCAAGTTCTAAAAAGAATATATATATATATATATATATATATATATATATATATACACAGACACACACACACATATATATATATATGTGTGTGTGTGTGTATATACACACACACACACACACACACACACACACATATATATATATATATATATATATATATATATATAGAGAGAGAGAGAGAGAGAAAAGAAAGAACAGTAAGATATATAATCCGGTGTTCTTATGGATATTTTAATTTTTACAAAATAGTGCTCAATGTAAATTTTTTCGCTACACAGTTCTAACCATGGTTCAAAAATGGAAGCATAAAAATGTTAAAAGTAATTTTAAAAATAAGTTACTCCAAAATTTGCTTGAGAATGAAATGGAACTAATGTCTTTAATTTAATTACAAAATTAAATTCGAAGCTTTTAGCTTCCATTTTTGATTCATCCTTAGACCTGTGTAGCGAAAAAAAACATTTTAAATCACTTAATTTAAAACACATAATTTATAATATATATATATATATATATATATATATATATAAGTTTCTTAAATTTATATATATATATATATATATATATATATATATATGTATGTATATATAAGTTTCTTAATTTTAAGTAAATTCCGAGTTGTGATTAGTTTCTGAGTTGAAATTAATTCTGCTCCCCTAACAAAAACGGAGCTCAAAGTTAACAAAAATACAGGAGTTTCTTCTGGGGATCGTTAAATTTAACAAGCCGCTTCTTGTCCCAACTAACAACGGAGATTTCGGAGATTAACTGCCGGCTATACTTTATCAGACTGACGATTAAGACAAAAGTAAATAGTTATATCATCAGCATAAATATCGAGTTGAGGACTAATGCCAATTAGGTTCAAGGCAGATCTAAGCAGTGTTTGATTAAGGAAAAGAAGCACATGCTTAGGACATCAAAGGAAGAGGGTCTCACTGAAATTTTAATGATATGATGCTGTGTATGTCTAAAGAAATAAGTCAAACATTATTTACATTTGAATCAACGGTGTGCCATTATGAACGAGGAAACAATTGACCCGCAGTGTATCTTTATTGCCATTCTGATTGGATAATAAGGGAATGTACCAAGTGAGATTATGAGTTTTTTTTTTTTTATTTACTCAATACATCACATCAGCTCTCTTGAATAAGTTAATATTACTAATTAACTTAATGGGGTTTAATTTTTGTGAACAGGGGTAGACTACTTTCATGTTCGTTTGACATTATGTTAACCAAATGTTTATGTGACACACTTTGTTGATTACTTCTTGTCACGGTTCTGTTGGAATCTCGTTGTGGTTCATGTGACAATGGCTGCTCAGCTGTGATTGATTCTTTCTTGGTTGATGTTGTTAAGGGTTGGAACTGATGATCAGCCTCTTTCGATGGTTATATGCACCTTCAGTTCCTTCTATATTTATTTCCAGATAGCGTTTTCACATTGCAGGTTCTCGGTTGATATCCTTAATTTTCACTACCCACCAAGACTCAAGACTAGCATACTTAACTCACAGATAAATGGGGTTCCGAAAATCTTTTAAGTGCTTAGTGTCCCTATGGGTCTTAATCTGGCCCTTGGTCTAAGGATAGAACCCTGGGGAAAACCTCTGCATTAATATATATATATATATATATATATATATATATATGAGAATCACCAGACCATATGTGGCAGCAATATTCAGTGCATGGGCAATTGGTAGACTTATAAATATGTAATATAGATACTGGTAAGGAAAATCATCTAGCATGGCAGAGTGAACTGACTATCCTAGCAGCAGACCAAGCAATTGATTCAATGTAATCATTCCACTTGATGTCAGCGGAAAGCATTAACCCGAAAAGGTGCAATTAGTCACACTTTCCTGTAGGTTAGAATCAGCCATACTGATGGAAGGTTGAAATGGTTCCCTCAGATGATTTACAGAGAGAGAGTTTTGTTTTGGAGACATTAAAATTAAATCATTCCTTCTCCCAGTTAACAACAGAATGTAGGTCATTTTAGATCAGCTGCCAATTTGACCATATTGTATACTTACTATTAAGACAGGAGTAAATAGTTTTGTCATCAGCATAGATACCGAGTTGAGAACTGATGACATCAGAGAGGTTGTTGGTGACAATTAGAAAGAAGGTAGATCCAGGGATAGAACCCTGTGGGGGGGACACCTGCATTAATGTAGAAAGATCTAGACAGACCTGTCACTGAAGACAACTTTCCCTTCACGAAGAAGACCAGTATGTCAGTTTAAGCTTCAGCATTCTTATCCAAAGCTTGATAGGCTATTTCAATAATAATTGTTAACACATCAGCAGTTGGCATAGAGAAGTGAAAACCATGTTGCTTATCCAAAAGAAGACTGTATGATGAGATGACTAACCAATTCAGAGTTGATTGGAGCCTCTAGTAATTTGCCAAAAAGAAGTAGAAGACTAATAGGATGATAATTAAAAGGATCAGATGATTAACCTGAATTCTTAAAGACTGGAACTATAGATGATGATTTCCAACAAGCAGCAAGATATTTTTGTAGAGTTTAGAGAGAGAAAAGGATTCACTTCAGAAGCACATTTCTTAACCATAAACATGGGTATATAGTACCCAGGGCAAATTTTCCTATTTTTAATTACAATTTTAATACCTGATTTTTTTTTACCTAAATAATGTTTTTCAGTTCCCATTAATGTTAACTCAAAGTACAAAGTTTGAAGCGTATGCATGTAAAATATTTCAAATAAAGATTTATATTTATTTTTTTTTGTTTTGATATTTTCAAAATCGCGTATGAATTGTAAGAATTCCATAAATGTTTTGTTAAATTTTTGAGCATAAGAAATTTCAACAAAATATGGGAAACTATTGTTTTAATTATTTTACGGCCTATAATGTTAACTATAATATTAATTGTTCTGATGAACTCTTCGCTAGGGTACCTAGACTTTATAAATTTAAGCGCAGTACTAGATTTGCTGCAAGGCTTGATCACTTCACTACTGAATTGGCTAGATGTAACCGCAAGTTCTAACAGTTTCTTCTCTCACACTTCTCGATTGTAGAACTCTCTTCCAATTCAGTGATTTCCACTCATCTTTGATCTTCATAACATTAAATTAAAATCAATCATTATCTACTGTCTTATTGATTATTTTTTCTATTGTTCTCTCGCCTTAACCCTAGAACACTAATCATGGGTACCCATTGTACCCAGCGCAAATTTTCCTATTTTTAATTACAATTTTCAGTACCTGATTTTCTTACCTAAATAATATGTTTTTCAGTTCCTATTAATATTAACTCAAAGTACAAAGTTTGAAATGCCTGCATGTATAATATTTAAAAAAAAAAGATTTATATTTAATATTTTTTTTTTATGTTTTCAAATTCGGGTATGATATACCCATGGTTAGTAGTGGTGTACCTTTAATTGATGGTTAGTGTTCTAGGGTTAAAGACTATTGTAGGGATGCCATTAAGTCTACATGCTTTGTCGGGATCCATTTTAGAGATGATACTATAAATATTTTTATATATTCTATGAATATTCTAGTTTCATAATAGTTACACTATTCAAAATACTCTATATATTATCCATGAATATTTACCTGGCTAATATCTAGCACCCCTTCAATATTAGATTGCATCTCTCAAAGTGGTTCTGTGCATTAAGGATTATCTTTATTGGCATGACAATTAAGAACAAAGTAGGTACAGGCATAGTGAGAACAGGAGTCAGTTCAGAAGCACATTTCTTAAGTAATATTTCAGGTATGTCATCAAGTATATCTGCTTAGAAGAGATCGCAGAAAGTTATATGCATAACTCTCAATAGGGACTCAGCCAATAATATTCCTCATGAGTCAAGAATTTGCGATGAATTTACGAGTAAATAAATTGCTTTATCAATAGATGTTAACACCTCAAAGTGAGTGAAGAGATTAGAAGACTTACGCTTATTCAACACACGATTACAGTGTCACCAGTAGTGCCGAAAGCCAAAGTTGTTATAGGCTATACGGTGCCAATTTCTATCAACAAACAAAACTTATTACGAGTAGACACAAATATGCGTCTACTTTGATCCTAACTATATCGCTGGTACACACGGAAAAATGATTCATGTGGACGATGGCTGAATAAGCCTGTGTGAAATAAGAAAAAGATTGTGGTTTCACCTGCTATTTCCTAAAAAAAACTACAAAAGCATCTATGTCAGCTTTAACTCAAGAAGAATTCCCCGTGGCGTAATTCTCAATAGGATGGTTAAGAACATCAATCCAAAGGGTCTCCCGTATAAAATCACGAAATAAATCCCAATCTGTACGCTCGTAAAAGAAATAAGTATTATGAATAGGAGGTTCTTTTCTAATAGACGACTCAAAATAAATACCGAGTGATACTACTGCGGGATCCGAATTTCTAGGAGAACAGATTTGTAATGCTCGACAAGAGCTATTTGAGGCGGTAAAGAATGAATTAAGAAGAATGTTGTCAAGATTTATTAGGGAAACAAGTTGGGAAATCCATTATTTGACTCTCTATAAAAAACAAACAAAAACAAAACAAAAAACATTACAGGCAAGAAAAGAGAGACATGTCCTTTTTATTCGCCTTTAATTCAATCAAAATCAAATGATCCGTCGTATTTTATTCAATTTTTCTCTCTTTCTTGTTTCGTCATTTGCCAAAAGAGTTTTGATGTGTTTTTCGCCTTTTATGAAGTTCTTCTTTTTCTTCTCTCCACTCTCCTATTTCCTTTTCTTTCTCTTTTCTTACCTTTCTTTTTCCTTCCTTTTTTTCCTTTTCTCCCCACTCTCCTAATAAATCTTTTTCTTCTTCTCAAGTATCCTATTTCCTTTTCTTTATCTTTTCTTACCTTTCTTTTTCCTTCCTTTTTTCCTTTTCTCCACACTCTCCTATATTTTATTTCTTCTTTTTCTTCTGGTCAACTCTCCTATTTCCTTTTCTTTCTCTTTTCTTACCTTTCTTTTTCTTTTCTTTTTTCCTTTTCTCCCCACTCTCCTATTTTTTATTTCTTCTTTTTCTTCTTCTCAACTCTCCAATTTTCGTTTTGTTTCGTTTCCTTGTCGGTTTTTCCGCCCCACACTTGTATTTTAATTCCTTCTTTTATTTGTGCATCTTTTTCTTCCCCTTCTTTCTATTTCTGCGCTCTCTTCTGTTTTAATTTTTCTTCTTTCTCTTTTTCATACACTACTTTTCCCCTCATTTCCCTTTCTTTCTCTTCTTCTCACTCTTCAATTTGCATTTCTTCTATTTCATTTATTGTCCTTTTCCCCCTCTTCATCTGCTGTCCATCTTCCTCATTTTTAAATTTCCTCATCTTTCTTCTTCTTCTTCTTCTTCTTCTTCTTCTTCTTCTTTTCGCCCGACTTCCCTATTATAATTCATTCTTTTTCTTTTTCCACTTGTTCTCCTTATTTCTTCTTTCTTTTTTCCGCACTCTCCAATTTACATTTCTTCTTTCTTTTTTTTCTTATCCTTTTCCCCTATTTCGTAGTTTTATTCTTCCACTTACTCTCATATATTAATTTCTTCTTCTTTTCCTTGTCCCTCTCTTTCGTCTCTTCTTCTTTTTATATTTTCCTCATTTTTTATTTTTCTTCTTTTTCCTTTTCCCCTTCATTTTCCCTCTTCTTCTTCTTCTTCTTCTTCTTCTTCTTCTTCTTTTTCGCTCCACTTTCCTATTTTCATTCCTTCTTTTCCTTATTCTTCTTTTTGTCCTTACTTCTTTCTTTTTTCCTCACTCCCATATTTTCATTGCCTTTCTTTCTTTCCTTCTTTCTTTCTTTCCTTCTTTCTTTCTTTCTTTCTTTCTTTCTTCTTCTTCTTCTTCTTTTTGCTCCACTTTCCTATTTTCATTCCTTCTTTTCCTTATTCTTCTTTTTCTCCTTACTTCTTTCTTTTTTCCTCACTCCCATATTTTCATTCCCTTTCTTTCTTTCTTTCTCTATTTATTGATTTATTGATTTATTTTTCTTATTCTTTTCTTCTTCTTCTTCTTCTTCTTCTTCTTCTCTGTATTTACCTCAATATCATATTTTCCTTTGTTCTTTTCCTTGTTCTTCTTTTTCTTTTTATTAATTTCTTTTCTCCTCACTAACTCCTATTTTTAATTTCTTTTTCTTTCTCTTTTTCTTATCCTTCTTCTTCTCCATTTTCACTCCTACCCCTTCACTTTCCTATGTCATTCTTATTTTCATTTCTTTTTCTACCTTTTTCTTCTCACCTATCCTCCTTTTTTCCTTTTCTACATATTTTTCATATTCACCTACGTTTGATTTTCCGACTGTTTTCACCTCTTTCTTTCTCTCCTCTATTTACTTATCACCATAACCCTGATGCTAAACTGACTGTTTTAGACATTTCTGGACACGTTTGGAACCATGTATGAGATCCAAGTTTACTTTAGCTCTTCTTAAATATCCACGTCAGATCCAGTCTCTCATAAGGATATCCTTCATGAAGCCAAATCGCTTCTAATATCTGAGCTTAAAAAAATGTCTCTGAGCGAATGTAGCCTGGGGGTTTTGGTATAAAACATTCTTCATTGAACATTATAGACTTGCGCTACAGAATCAAAAACAAAGAACTGTGCCATAAGAAAAACTACACATTTTGGGGTCTACCGCCAATAGCAACAACTAAAATGGATAGCACATGATACTCCAAGAGAAAATAATAACATAATCAAGATGTTGATGTTATATACTATTTCAAGTAAGGATTGAAAACCCCATCGATACTTGATAGAGCAGTAACGGCTACTGAACTTGAGAAACCATTTTTCCTGAAATATTAAGAGAAAAATTTTATAAATTCCAACCGAAAGCAAAGATAGCTGTTCGGTCAACGAATGCCAGATGTTTCCTTATAAGGAAACGGCTAATATTACAATTACAATAACTCACGTTGTCCTACACGCATTATAACTACTCGAAAAGATTGGCCCACGTTGAGTAAAGAGTCGTCATTTTAGATTTTTAATTTCGCGCAGGCGCGTTGTATGTTTTTGACTTTGTCTAGTAGGGTCAGTTGGGAGCCGTCTGTAAGAAAAAGAGCATTATTACGCAATTTATGAAGCCAGAAATTATGAAACGGTTTGTCTTACTGGTTGGCATTCGCACCGAAATCTACAATGCGAACATTACAGAGTATCTGGGCATCATTAGGACAGTTCAAAGGATTTGGAAAGAGTTGAATGAGTCTAATGGGGATTATGAAGGTACAGTAGAACGGAAAACTCACTTTGAATCGTTCTGATAAGAAAACAACACTCGAATTTATTAGTGAAGGCTTCAGTCTCAATACGGATGTCTACATCAGAATATAATATAAAATGCTGAAACACTAATATTCCATGGTTCTAATTTATTATAGTGGAATCGTAATGACGATCCAATTCATCAGACCTACACTTTTTTTGAATTTGTTGGTCTGATGAATTGGATCTTGATAACGATTCTAATGTAATAAATTATAACCATGGAATACTCTCTCTCTCTCTCTCTCTCTCTGTATATATATATATATATATATATATATATATATATATATATATATATATATTCAAACATATATTGTTAAATATAACAGACAACAAATGTCTATCATGTTTGATCATGAGCCGTTCTAAGCTTCGTATAGTGGCTTTACTTCCGGGAGAATATAAACACAAAAATTGTCCAGCATTTGGATATTTTTTCATCATGCTGTTCCTCGAGCCAAGCTTTCCGCTCACATAGACCATCTTCAAATTGGATATATGGACAGTACACACACACACACACACACATACATACATACACATTCATAATTTCGATGTATGAGGATCTGACAACTTATTGCTGTAGTTATGAAATTTTGTGCGTTAATCTTAAATGGCATTTAAGACCGGCTAGTGATTTACAAAGAAGGCCACATATGGAGCAAGTGTGAGGATTTTGAGATCAGATCACTGTTAGATTGGTTGACCTTTTAGATCTTGCTCTCGCTTCTTGGAGATGATTCAGAGAAGCAGATTGAAAATCCACTAAAACACGTTGATCTTCATTCTACCCGCTCTAAGGCTAAGCGCTC
>OZ010599.1:28517181-28539681 GCA_963932145.1 Acanthosepion lycidas
TTAAAGAATGAAGTATTAAAAGAGTGAGGTTTACGCTATTGACAGAAGCGGGAGAAATATAGAGAAGGGAAGAGAAGAAAAAAATACAGAGGAAAAGATAGTATGTGTTTGTGTGAGAAAGAGAGAGTGAAAAAAGAGAGAGACAGATGATTAAAATATGACTATAAGTAGAAAGCAGATAGAACGTTAGAGAACGGCGAACACACAGAGAGAGAGAGAGAGAGAGAGAGAGAGAGAGAGAGAGAGAGAGTCTTGCAAAGAGAGATAACTAAACGGAGAAAGAGGAAGAAAAGGCATAGAAAAGAACAGAAGTGAACGAAAAGAAAGAGAGAGACTCTTTAATAGAGAATAAAAGCTACGAAGAAATATAGAAAAAATAGAGACAGACAGCTAAAGTCAGAAAAGGAGAGGGCGAATAATGAGACTGACGAGCAAGAGAAACAAAAAGAAAAAAGACATGGAGACGGGGAAAAAAAGAAAAATATATAAATCGGTTAAAAAGAGAGCAACGAAAGAGCACAAAGAAATAGATATGAAAAAAAAAAAAGAGAAAGAAAGAATATAGAGAGCAACTTCCAGCCAACGTTAATCTGCAAAAATTTAAATGCAATGTCAATCGCAATCTACTATCTTCCTGATTACATTTTTTTTTCTCTTCCCGCTCATTACTAACGTTTCTCTTTCTAATTCCTCCACACACTGTAACCCGTTGCATGCTAGGGGATGTACTGCCTTACTTAGGGGTGATACCGATTAAAAAAAAAAACACAAAAAAACAAATTAACGAAACAGGAAATTAGAGAGAATAAACAGGGTGAAAAAAAATGCAGACAGATTTGAAGAATTTTAGAACCGATATACAATATTGGACAGTTTGTATGATATCGAACCACTGACTACGAACGGTTTGAACAACAACCACCAAAAAAAGCTCATTGAAAATAGGATGGAATTTTTTTTTTTTTAATTCTGTCGAATGATTGCTGTAATGCCTCTATTTGGTCAAACAAATCAGGCGTTGATACTTCAGTACGTAATCGGCATCTTTAGCTTTAAAAATAAGTAAAATAAAATAATGATAAAATTTTTAAAAAAATAGCATATTATGTATAAGTAGCATTTCACTGGTGAAGGACACATTATCATAATACGAGGTCAAAGTTTATCCCCAGTTACGCCACAACATACCTTTAAGTATGCAAAAATACCTTCTGCCCATGCGTGCCTACAGTTGGTGCTATTATGGTTACGTGATGGAGGTTTGAGCTAATATTCTTGCTGATGTTACTGTGTAATCATGGCCGCTCGGCTAGCAGTGTGCACGAAAGAGGACAAAAGAGAGCAGTGATCCTATTTCTCTGGTCGGAAAGTGTGTCAGAGGCTGAAATCCATCGGGACGTTTTAACACAGAGACAGTGCACTTCCGCGCAGATGTGCATATGTGTTCATCAAGAAGTTTAAAAGTGGCCGGACAAGCGTGATGCCCGAAGAAGGAGCAGGACGCCCGTTAACATCCAACACTGACGAGTAGATTCAGCAAGCTCGAGAGATGGTAATGGCGAACCAGCTATTGGTCAGTAGCATGTTCTCTGCAGATACGGGCCATCACTCTTTGATCATTGATGGGTGCACACTGCTAGAGATGCGGCCATGTTTGCACTGTAACAGCAGCAAGAAAACTGGCATGTTTAAGCTCAAACGACTATAAGAACCCTCCTACATTGCTTCGGTGCGAACCATTTTCTCGTTTGTGATTCTGACTTGACAAAGACATCAAACATATTTTAAAGACTATACTGAGAATGGTTCAAGGACAATAATTTTAGAGCAAAAATAGATTTCTCAATCGCCAAACCAGAATCGGAAGTTAGTTGTATGATTTGAAAACTGCTGTTTATAAACGTAACCCATCGATTCCGAACTGTCTGGAACGTTTCCTTATTGAACAATGGACGAAACCTTAAAGAAAGCTCAAAATCTTTTTCTTTCTTTCTTTTTTTTTTTTTTTTATTCATTTCGCCCTAAGTAGGGCAGCGATGCCGCTAGTAGGGTTTACAGATTGTGAAAGTGAGAGGAAAGTTTAGGTATAGTCGGGTTTGAGGAAAAGATAAAAGATGAACGGGGCTCAAAAGGATAGAAGATGGCGATTGACGATTTAAATTTTTGAAGATTATAGTTTTCAGGGAAGCAAGTAAACGGAAGGGAGTTTCACAATTGGGAAGGGCGATAAAAGAAACTGTTGGAGTAGAAGTGTCGGTTACATTTAACTATTTCAACAGTAAATGGGTGGGACCTAGATGCCAATCTAGTAGCACGCTTCGATTCATGTAGTCGGGGAACCATGGGGGAAAAAAACCTCGTCAGAGCAGTTGCCATGAAAATATTTGTATAAAGGACAGAAAGGAGCTAAATCAAGTCTGTGATAAAGCGATTGAAACCTAGATCCCAAGTCAGGATCGATTACATTGCAGATCATTCTTTGTATTTTGTCAAGAACCTTGAGATGAATAGCAGAAGTACCTGACCAGATATTGCAACGGTATTCAAGGCAAGGCTGAATGGTAGATTTTCAAATGTGCAAGATGGATTCTAATGAGATAAATTTTCTGGGATTACACAATGAATCAACTTTTCTTGCAGTGGATGTAGCTATAGATTCAGTGTAGTATTTCACTTCAATGCAGTTGAAAACTTGAGACCAAGATGGCGCATAGAGAAGTTCTCTCGAGTCAAGCATCAGCCATGCTGATAGCCGATAGTTTCATTTTGACAGCATTAAAATTTACAAGCTATTTTCTGTCCCAGCTAAACACAGATTCGAGGACATTTTTAAGAGTAGCGTCCAGGTTAACTTTGTCACCTCTCCATGGATTTGATATTAAGACAGGAGCAAATAGTAGAGCCATCTGCATGCATAGCTATTTGGGAACTCATGACGTCAGGGGCGATCATTGATGAGGATCAGAAACACTGTAGGATCCAGGATAGGGATTGGCGGACACCCGCGTTCGTGTTAAAGGATCTGGAAACGATCCCGCTCAAAAGAACCTTCATTTCACGATTTGATAGGAATGATTGGATTAAATCAAACAATCGTTCTGTAATACCGTGACCATGAAACTTACGGAGAAGACCGGCATCAAATACCATGTCAAACGTCTTCGAGATATCTAGAGCCACAGTTCGAGCTTTGCTTTTTTATTATCAAGAACTTGATACGCATATTCAGCGGTAGCCGTAAGCACTTCAGCGGGAGAAACGGAATCCATATTGTTTGTCAGAAAATACATCGGTGCCAATATGAATACGCCTATTTCGGTAGGTTCCGTATGCCAGTTCTATGGATACATACCTGATGAACCTTCCATTACCATATCTAAACTTTATGAATTTAATCACAGTACTAGATGGGCGGCAAGATGCTTTTTACAGTCGAAATGGCTAGATATAACCGTAAGTTTTATGCTAACAGTTTCTTCTCCCTCATTTCTCGCTTTTGGAAGTCTCTTACTGCTTCCAGTCCAGTTTAATACTCAAAAGTTTAAATATAATACCAATGGTTATCTTCTTAATTTTTGTTCTTTTATTGTCCTCTCTCCGTAAAAGCAGTTTTTTTTTTTTCATATTCTGTCGCATTCAGTAACCTCTTACGTCGTAGTGGCTTTATTGCCTTCCATGTGGGTTAAATGGTTAAAAAAAGACGAAGCCAAAGTTGATATTTCAGTACATGGCCAACAAATTTAACTTTCACAAATTATGTTAGAAAATTTAAAATATAAACAAAAACTTCAGCCCCCCTCCCACAAAAAAATGAATTGGTACTTGTTTGATGCAAGACAGTTGACGTTTCTGTAAAATATTAGATGACAGATGAAGATAATTGGCATTGCATTTAAATCTTTTAAAATCGTAGTTTACAGGAAAATGGTAAGCTGGAAGAGAGTTCCAGAAGGAAGTAGTGAAACAGAAGAAACAATGAGCATAGAACTTACAGTTAAAACAACAATTACGATAGTGACATTGCGAGACCTAGCTGCCAATCCAGTACTGCGCTTAAATTCAAGAAGGAAAGCTCATCATAACATTTAACTTGAAAATCATTACAGAAGAGGCAAAGGGAAGCTATGTTATGGCCGTTGGAAAGGGATTGAAACCAAGAAGCCACGTCAGGTAACGTTGACATGAACTATTCTTCTTTGCAATTTGTCAAGAATCTCTTAACACATAGCAGAAGAACCAGATGAGAGCAACTCGTCTCATTTCAAGTGTGGTGTCCTCCAAAGACGTGGACGATCATGGCTCTCCATAAATTCCGATTTAAGCTGTTTATATCTTTACTATATTTCTAAGTCAGTCATACATTTAAACAAACGTTCTCGCTTTTTCCTCTCTTGTCTTCAGTATATTGTATGATATATATATATATATATATATATATATATATATATATATATATATATGTGTGTGTGTGTGTGTATGTGTGTGTGCGTGTGTGTGTGCGTGTGTGTGTGTCAGTGTGTGTATATATAATTTTTCCAAGCCTTTCTGTTCCAGAAATTTCTACTGCCGTTTCTGATTTTTAAGACCGTTATTTCTAATATTTTTCTTAAAACATCCTAATTGTTTACATTTTCTGCCTATGATATGCTCAGCATCCTTCTGTGTTACCATATCGCATCCCTTTCTGTCATGAATACATTTCCGGTTCTGTTTTTGCCTAACGCATTTACAGATGACTCCTCTTATGTCTTGAGCTCGTCGACACAAGTTTGTTTTTTGTTCTTTGTTTCTGACCTTTGACCTATGTCTTACGCTGGCCCGTCTTCATCTGCATGAGATCTTTCTTTTTTCTTTTCTCCCTCTTTTTTTTTATTTCGGCGTTTTAAATACAATTATGTTCTTTCACTCGTTTCAAGCTGCGAAACAAATCCGCCTTGTCGCTCCTCCTCCATTTTATTTGTATTTTTTTTTCTCCTCTTTCTCGTCTAAACCTGTATACACGGGATCGCCACTTCACAGATAGACACGCGCGTGCGTACGCACACACAAACACACACAAACGGATGCTCTCCCTCTCTCTCTCTCACACACACACACATACACATTTGCGATTTCTCGCTTCTATCCGTTACTCACGATGCACCAGCGGTAGCTGTTTGCAGCTAATGGAAAATCGGAATGTTTAGAACCGACATCTTGTTCCATCAACACTTATTGGAAATAATAACCACTTTGTAGTTTCAACCTACCTCATATTCTTTTTCTTTCTTTTCCCTTTTCTTTCTCCGTGTCTGTGACTTTCTTCTTCTTCTTCGTTTCCTCTTCTTCTGATAATTCCTGTTCGGTCTTTATACTTTCCCTGTGTTTTTTTTCTTCTTCTTCTTTTTCTTCTTTTTTCTTCTCCTTCCCCCTCCTCCTCTTCCCTCTCTCCTTCTTCTGATATTTCCTGTTCTGTCTTTATACTTTTTCTGTGTTTTTTTTTATATTCTTCTTCTTCTTCTTCTTCTTCTTCTTCTTTTTTCTTCTCCTTCCCCCTCCTCCTCTTCCCTCTCTCCTTCTTCTGATATTTCCTGTTCTGTCTTTATACTTTTTCTGTGTTTTTTTTTATATTCTTCTTCTTCTTCTTCTTCTTCTTCTTCTTCTTCTTCTTTTTTCTTCTCCTTCCCTCTCCTCCTCTTCCCTCTCTCCTTCTTCTGATATTTCCTGTTCTGTCTTTATACTTTTTCTGTGTTTTTTTTTATATTCTTCTTCTTCTTCTTCTTCTTCTTCTTCTTCTTCTTCTTCTTTTTTCTTCTCCTTCCCCCTCCTCCTCTTCCCTCTCTCCTTCTTCTGATATTTCCTGTTCGGTTTTTATACTTTTTCTGTGTTTTTTTTTATATTCTTCTTCTTCTTCTTCTTCTTCTTCTTCTTCTTCTTCTTCTTCTTCTTCTCATATTTTCTATCCTTTTTCTCTGTTTTCATATTTATTTCGAGAAACATTTTTCCACCTTTCTTTTTTCTTCTTTTTGTATTCTCAATTATGTCTTCTTTAATTTCCAACCACATTCCCACTTTTCTTCTTCTTTTTCTTCTTCTTCTTCTTCTTCTTCTTCCACTCGTCCTCCTGATTCTTCTTCTTCTTCTTCTTGTTTGTCTTCTTCGGTCTTCCACCTTTTTCTCTGTTTTCTTTTTTATATTCTTTCTAGAAATTCTATTCCTCCTCTTTTTCTACTTCTACTTTTTTTTCTTCTCTTTTCTTTCGTCTTCTTCTTCTCTTTTCTTTCGTCTTCTTCTTCTTTCCATTTTATCATTTCCTTTTCCTTCGTTTGTTTTTTTTGTAATACAATCGATTGTTAATGTCTGTAAGTAGCTCCTGTTCAGAGTCCAATCTAATTTTTCTTTTCTTCCTATTTTTTTTTCATTCGCTCGTCATCTTTCCGCCATTTATCCCTCTCTTGCAATTCTCTTTCATTGTCCTTTCTATTTTTTCTTCCCTTTTGATATTTCCTCCCTGCTGCTCTTATTCTTCTTCACTTCTTATTTTCTTCTTCACTTTTTCTTTCCACGATTTCGGCTTCCTTTTCTAGCTCTCTCATCTTCTTTACTACTTATTACTTCTAATTCTTCTTCTTCTTTTTCCCATTCTTTTCCATTACTTTGCATATTAATTCTCTTTATCGCTCATTCTTATTCATCCTTTCACTTTCATTCATTTTCATTCTTTACTTTTAATTCTTCTCTTTCTTTTCCATTCTTTCATTCTTATTCTTCTCTTTCCTGTCTCCTCTTCTTCTTCTTTTTCTTCTTCTTCTTCTTTTCTTCTTCTTCTTCGCTTCTTTTTTTTCTCTATTCTGTTTCATCTATTTCCCTTAAATTACTGTTTTCCTTTCTTCTTCCTTTTCTTCTCTTTCTCTTTCTTCTTCTTCTTCTTCTTCTTCTTCTTCTTTGCTTTTTTCCTCTCTATTCTGCTTCTTCTATTTCCTTTAAATACTGTTTTCCTTCCTTTTTCCTTTTCTTCTCTTTCCCTTTCTTCTTTTCTTCTTCTTCTTCTTCTTCTTTTTCTTCTTCTTCTTCTTCTTCTTCTTCTTATTATTATTATTATTATTATTATTGCTTTTATCGTTTCCACCGCAGAAAGGAACTCCCCAGACATGCTGCTACTGCCTCTCCAACATGATCCGCACCCTCTCAGCCCTGCCGACATTTTCGTTGTGGTGAGCCTGTCTCTTCGCCCGAGGAGAGCAATGAAGCTGCTTGTCTCCGCATTCACAGAGATTTTTACTTCAATTAATTCGCTCTTTTTTCTATGTCTCACGTTTAAGCTGTCGTCACACATTGACGCTCTGTCAAAAAGCGGCTTTTATTTTCATTAATATCTCGTCCGTGGATCTATCTATCTATCTATCTATCTATCTATCTATCTATCTATCTATCTATCTATCAGTCGATTTATATAATGCTTACGATTTATCGAGCTATCAGCTTGTCTCTCACATTCTCAACGTCAGTCAATTGCCTAGGTATTTTCATTATCTATCTATCTATCTATCTATCTATCTATCTATCTATCTATATATATATATATATATCAGTCGATTTATATAATACGATTTATTGAGCTATCAAATTTTCTCACTGTCATAATATGTATGTCAGTCAATTGCCTAGGTACTTTCATTATCTATCTATCTATCTATCTATCTATCTATCTCTTTCTATGTATGTATATCTATATATTTGTGTGTGTGTGTAATTTTGTTTAGTGCCTATATATATAGTGAATACCTATCTATATGTATGTTTGTATATTTATCTAGCTAGCTATACATACTGATATATATATATATATATATATATATATATATGTGTGTGTGTGTGTGTGTGTGTGTGTGTGTGTGTGCATGCGCACGCGAGTGTGTGTGTGTGTGTGCGTGCGTCTGCGTATATATCATTTTATGGCGTATCTATCTACTTCGCTATCTATCTGACTCTCAATGTTTCAACTCAGTTTTGTTCTTTCTTTACGTCTCCTTCTTTTCTTCTCTCTTCGAATCACCTGCTTGCTTCTTTATTCGTCCATGTCATCTTCACTTCCGTTTCAATATCTTCTCTTTCCTACACCCCCTTACCACTGCCTCTCAATTTTCCCCTTTCGCAATACCCCCTCCGCCTTACTTTACCAGTTCGTTGTTTCTTCTCTATTTACGATAAATCCCGGCGGAGAGCGCTGTCAACCAGTTTCTCATAATGCTAAGTGACTTAGCCAATCGTGTGGGTCAAACAAGGATGGATTTACGGTAGCCGTGGGAGAGTGAAAGAGGCGTGAAGAGAGTGGTTTGGCGGGAAATGGGAAGCGAAAGTGAAAGTAGAAAGGAAAGCACTCACAAGAGAGAAAGAGAATGGGAATTGTTTGAATAATAGAAAAATTGAAAGGTTGTGTGAATTCCAGTAACGAAGTCGTGGTGTTCACGGCGGCGTTTATCGGGTGAACGGAGGCGGTGGAGAAATGGACGAAGATTATAGAAAACGATCTGATGTGAAGATTTGTAATGGTGCTAAGTGATGGTGATGTCGGTGGTTGTAATGGTTGGTCTGGTTAAGGGAGGGTGGTTTTTCGATTTTGGGAGAAAGGCAGATGGACTTGGAAAAGAAATCCAACTGAATTTAAAGAGTGAGTTTATTCAAGACAGAGAAGATGTATGTATTTCTATATGCGTGTGTGTATGTATAGGTGTGTATTTTGCATGTGAGTTTCGTAAATACATGTGTGAATGAGTATATGTGTACATGCATATGATTTGTCCGTGGTGAATGCGCATGCTATTTTTTGTTTAGGGTGTATACGGAGTTTATGGATATATCTGTACGTATGGTGTATACGTATGGTATGTGCTCTACGTACACACATCCATACACACAGACATAAATATAGACATATATACATGCATACATACATATATACATATATGTATATGTGAAAAGTGTGTGTATATAAATATATATATATATATATAATTATATATAATTATTTATATAGTTTGACTGACGTTCGCAAATTTATATAGTTTGTCTGACGATCGCAAAAGCGTGAAACCCAGCGTCACAAACTCACATCAATCCAACCAAATACATATATATATATATATATGTGTGTGTGAAAAATATATAGAAAATAGGGAAGAACTCGTTAGGTAAATAATCCAAAGTTCTTTAGTATTTTTGTTATTATTTTTAAAAAAATAGTGCTCGATACAAAAGTAGACCATAAATATGATTATTTATTTAAAAATATGATTCCAACACGCTACATAAATTATTAACACCTTACGCCCCTTTTCTTAAAACAATTGCTCTAGCCGTTACCATTGAAATTTTGATTTCAATAATGAATATGCTTATAAAACGCATAAACTTTACAAATAAGTTATTTGCTTGAAGATGGAACAGAGATTAGTACTTTAATTCAATTTAATTCAAATAATTATGTTGAAGTTTTCGGCTCTTGTTTTGAAACATGAGAACTCTTATGTAGCGTGTTGGGATCATATTTTTAAATAAAAAATTATATATATATATATATATATATTGTTTGTACATACGTGAATGTATCCTTTATATGTACATATGTATGCATTATGCGTAGTCTATCTGTCTACATATGTGTTTTTCTGCGTGTGGGTATATATAGTGTATATGTGTATAAATTTTAACGTATGATTTATTGTGTATGTATGAGCTTTGAGTATAGTGAAATTTCATTTGTTTAAGACTGTATATGATTCTTATGGAGTTGTTTGTATTGGTTACACATTATATATGTCTATGCAAAGTATGTGTATGCATACGAACCTGTAATTTATGTGTGTCTATATATGTGTTATATGCGACTTATATTCATGTCATAGAGCACGTGTCGTGTCTATGTAAATGTGTTCTTTGCCTAATGTGTTTTTTGTGTATGCCTTAGGAGTTGTTTATCTGCATATCTTTAGCGTGTATCTGCTGTCTATAGATATGTGTGCAGGTGCTTTGTGTGTTCTATTGTGTGTGTATATATATATATATATGCACTGAAAATCTAGAAAGTATAATAAAAATCACAATAATAAAATCCTGAACAACCCCCCCACGCCTGAATAGTATTAATAAAAACCGTACACTTAAATTAGACAAAAACAGTGAAAAATTATGTAGAAAATAAATGCTGCGTCAAATCTGTGGCATACCAATGTACTATCTCATCCATTGAGAGTCCTAATACTAATAGGATATACATTGGTTCTACGAAGAATGAATTTAAAACCAGATGGAGGCAGGATAAGTGCTCTTTCAACAATATAAATAAAAGAAATCAGACATCTCTATCTAAATATTTTTGGCATTTGAAGGAAATGAATAAAACACCAAAAGTAAAAAGGAAAATTATAAACAAAACTAGAACTTGTAAAACTTGGGATAACCCATGACCTTTATGCCTACATGAGAAACTACACATTATTAAGTTTCTAAATAATAAAAATCTATTAAACAATAGACATGAGTTAACGGGGTTTTTACCGACATCATGAATTTTTTGCATTGAATAATTAGCATAAAAACAAACAAAAAATAAAATAATTTTTAAAACCCATAGTTTTAAATACCCTACAAAAAAGATAACCCTTTGTGAAGCCGTCAAAAAACAAATGCTACGGCAGTTTTTTATATACACAAAATCCTTTCAGAAAAAAATAAAATAAAAAAATAAATAAATCTCCATAGACACGTAAACCAGACTAGACAAAATCATCTTCCGTTTTAAATTTAGATATCCCAACCTTACCCTGACTTGACACCTATGAATGTAACTCTATACTGATACAAATTAGTAACACCCTACACCCCTTCCTATTTAAACAATCGCTCCAGCAGTTACCATGGAGATTTTGATTTCAATAATGAATATGCTATTAAAACACGTAAATTTCAGAAATAAGTTATTCCCAAAAAAAAATTCGCTTGAAGATGGAACAGAGCTTAGTTTAATTCAGTTTAATTCAAACAATTATATTGTAGTTTTCGGCTCTTGTTTTGAAAGCTGAGAACTCTTATGTAGCGTATTGGAATCATATATATATATATAATATATATATATATATATATATATATATATATATATATAAATAAATAATTATATATATATATATATATATATATATATATATATAAATATATATATATATATATATAGATAGATAGATAGATAGATGCGCGTGTGTTTTTAAATATGACGTTTATGTGTGCCTGTATATGCTTTGCCCGTGTAGATGTACATGTCTTTACAATGTATGTGGTGTCTGTACAGATGTGTGTAAGTGTTGTGCGTTTATATGGATAGAGTCTATATATTATATAAGTGAATGCGATACTGGGTGAGAAAGTGAATGATTTGCGTATTGTGTATGAGCATTTATTTACGGTGTATTTGGTGTCTATAAATATGCGTGTATGTGATGTACATAGATGTATAGTGCGTGTGCGTGTGCGTACGTGCGCGCATGTGTACGTGTGTCTGTGTGAGGATGCGCAGTTGTGTAATGGATAACGGCTCGGAATGGAAAATCGGAGGGAAGAGTTCGACTTCCTATCTAGTTCTTTACACTCACTTACATGCATATAATCTTGGGAAGGCTATGATCCCTCTCTTTTGCCCCCAGCTCTACAGTCACCAAAATACCTTATTTAATCAATTCAAGCCGACATGAAATTTTCTATTTGTGCATTTCTCTGCAGAGTGGCAAAAATGAGAACTCAATGAATTCATACAATGAAAAATATATGTATGAGAATATACAAGCGCTACAGACGATCTCAGTTTACTGAAGGAAAAATAAGGCTCTGAAAGAAATGTTTTAGCCCAAAAGCGAACCAAGAGATCAGCCACTTAAAAAGGGAAGGATGGGAAAAATGAAATATTAGGTTGGTGCAAAAATAATATCGTTTTTTGACGTATTTTTTAACGTCAAAAAACGATATCATTTTTCCACCAGCCTAATAAAAATGAAAGACAGAAAAAAAATGAGTGAGGCCTTGCATTCCTGAGCTTAGATAAAACAGAAAATGTCCCAAAGAATACAATCCTAAAAGAAAAAAATGCCTTAATATATTTTAAACAACAGGTAAGGACGACTAATGATTCGGTTAGAGGCTCAAAATCCTCTTTCCTAAGTAGCATCCAACGATTAATCTTGTCAATACTTCTCACTCGCATCAAGCCGCAGACTCTCCCCAACCTTTTGCCGACTTTCGATGGCGAGAGTCACATGCTTTCCGCTCTGATATTAACTTTAGGTTGATGTTTAAAGAAAACAACTAATTGATAAGAGGATAACTTTTCACCTTTATGAAACTCCCTTTTGTCTTGTTGTCCGCACCACGATTCGCATAATACCGACCAGACACAAGAGGACGTAGTCGGTATCACATTGGCACAGACGGAACTGGTTTCTAGGCCAAAAAATCTTCCGTGAAAGACGCGGAGCATCTAGTCTCCACTCTGCGCCCAAAAGGGTGCATAACAATGCAGTGAAAGAGGTATGTCTAATGGACTCCTCCAAGTCACCGTAGGGTTCGCACTTTTGGCGAAATCGCCAGCCTCGCTGCGCAAACGTGCTTACTGACCCGGGGGTCTCTGGCAACACCAGCCAGCTGAGTGATGCCTCGCCGTTATTGAGACATTTATACTCGGGTGCCCAAGGCGAAACGGAGCGAATTCCTGATTCCTAAAGCCGAGCTTGTCCACTAGATCATATTTACAAGCCACCCTCACTATGACGATACAGCACCCCAGGAAACAACCCGTAGGCGCAAGAGAAGGGATCCTTCAACCGTAAGAGGGGTGGCGTATCGCGTTTCGACAGTCTCGGTAAAAGGTGTATTCGTCTCGGGGCTATCGGTAAGCACTTACATCTTCCGTATGCACACTTTCCAGGGATGGAAAAGATTGGCGGGCATTTTTCTTTTCAGAACTTGTCATTACCGTCCTCTGGCGTACTTTCGTACGAGGAAATTCAAGTGGATCATCTGTTGACAAATTTCAACGCTCGATATTCCAAGACCACCTTCAGTAGGATAGAGCCAGCAGACCTCGTGACGTACCAAGGGAGACTTGACTCTCCAACTGAAAATTTAAAAAGTCTCCAACTATCTCCTTTCATTCAGCAAATGAGAGTGGAAGAAGTGGGTTATTAAGGGGAATAGGGTAGTTATACGAAACATATTATCTGTTGTCCCCTTCAAGGAATGATTCCTTCGAGTCCACAGACGCTCTTATTCCTCATCTCTAGATCATCTCCAACTGCAGTCCAGATAACCGAGTATCGTCACCGTCCCGTCTGTTCAACTGTAGGGCCTGTAAAGATAAATGCTCTCCAACTCACCTAACCGCAAGCCAACCGTGATTGATTCTGATAATCGCCGTCGTCTGATACCTGCACATTTCAGTGGTGTTAATTACAAACGCCGATAAGTGGTAAGCTTAGGCGGAATACCTGGTTTTAATTAGTGGCACTAGGCAACGAGATTCCGTAAATTGCGCAGAAAAGACAAGAACGTAAAGCATTGGCGTAAGCGGACAAACCTGACCAGTGGACCGGGACAAGGTGAAAGTCTCTGACCTCATCCCGTCTACTTCCACCAATGCCACCGGGAGCTTATACAAGAGACGGATCTAGAAGCGAAATTGCAGACATTAAAACAGGCTCGAGGAAGCAATGGCCCACCTTATCGAAAGCCTTGGACTGATCCACTTGTAGACTTTTTCGATGATCAGGCGAACCAAATGAAGGTTGTCATGAATAATCCTGACCCTCACAGAACAAGTTTTCTCCCCCACCAATCAGACAAGTCAGGGCGAACTGCAAACGGTTAGTTTTGATCTTTGCCAACTCTGGATTAAAGGTCGAAAAATTACCTATCCCATTCCCGCATATTGTGATCTTATTTCATGATCCCACCCTCTGAATGACAGAAATTCCGCTGTTTGGACCTCACCTTGACATTCAATTTTCCATTCCTTAGACAAAGTGGCATCGGGAACTGTAGGAGCCAGCAGAGATTTCGCAGACGGTTTCACGTCGTTGCCCCTGGTTGAAGCTATATACATAAGTCTGACGGGGGACTTTGATCGGCTGCGGGCTGAACGCCAGAGGCCGCCTTCTCCGGACAGGAAGTGGGCAGATGAACAGTCTAGCCACGCTTCCGGAATGTCGGTTTTCTATTCATCACAATGATTGATAACGTTCACCCGCCAATATCCAAACGGTTGGTAACGGAGCCTTGAATATGTAACGTTCAAGCTTAATTCTCCTAGCATGCGGCCAGAGGAGGCGCTAATCATTTGGCCGAAGATTTTTAAAATAAATTAAAATGTAAACGTCCGACTTGGTCAAGTTGAACACGAATGAGAGAAAGAAGGTACGATAGAAGTGTTTAACAGCTGCTTCAATGAAATGGAAAAATGCTTGTCAATTCTAAATCTTTTCATTTTTACCTACTTAAAATAATGTCCACCAATCAAATTTTATAATTGTTGTAATGTTGAAAATACTCAGTTGTAGGCATTAAGAAAACTTTATTCATCTGAGAATATAAGGTTCCCATATAGTGCCCTTTTATAGTCCCAGTAAACAGAAATCGAGGTGAGTAACAAAAGACCGCTCTTGATTATTCATAACAATTGTTATTGCAATATTTTGTTTAAAGATGCGATCAGGTAATTTCTACGGATATTTTATTGCCGTAGAACACGCTATGAGCTTATTCAATCATTAACTGAAGAATTAAGATTCATCAAAAAATTGAAAATTGGAATATCGTGAAATTTTCACGGGACTTTCTAGTTATAATTATTATTATTATTATTTTTATTTTTATTATTATTATTTCTGTATATTATATGTCCTTCTTTGTTTCCGTGATCCTTAGACCCTATATAGGAGAATTGTCACTTAATAGATAGCACTTTTCTTAGAATATGGTATGTTCCTTATATGGCGATTTTCTGAGCAACTTGTATGTTGAAGTTACCTGGGACACTGTTAGTAAAATTGCCCAATCCTTTTCTCACGAGACCCATAACTATTATTATTATTATTATTATTATTATTATTATTATTATTATTATTATTATTTATAATAATAATAATAATAATAATAATAATAATAATAATAATAACAATAATAATAATAATAATATTTTTTTTAATTCCTTGTGATTTCTGGCGTTTCACACATTACTTTCCGGGTCCCGTCCAGAGACCTAAGGTTAGAAATAGCATCATGACACTTTCCACAGAGAAAAAAATTACATAGATAAAGCCCTGCCTAAAGTGTGGGCTGTACTCGTCAGAACAATTTTTTGTATCTCCTTGAGGCATGGACTTCCAGGAATCCCTTCGATTAGTCTACTGGAAGCTTTCCTAACCAATCCGAGGGCTCCAACTACAACTGGGATTGTTGATGTTCCTATGTGCCACATTTTTAAGATTTCGATTTCAAGGTCTTTGTATTTTGACAGCTTTCTGAATATTTTCAAAGATACATTGCAGTCAGCAGGGACTGCCATATCAATAAGGAGGCACCGTTTTTGTTTGTGGTTTTTAATAACAATATCTGGGCGGTTGGCTTTGATTGTTCTGTCAGTGTGTATTGTGTAGTCCCATAAAATTGTAACAGGTCCTATCTCCGTAACCGGGTCTGGGTGGTGTTCATACCAGTTTCTTTCAGTTTCCTTCCCGTAGAAGATGCAAATTTTCCAGTACAGATATTGGCCCACTCTGTCATGCCGGGTTTTATATTCAGTGGGTGCCAACATAGCGCAACCTGATACAAGACGATCAATTGTTTCTGGATATTTATCACGGAATCTGCATTTTGGGCTGACACAATATTTTAGTATTATGTTGGTGCTAAAATAATGTCGTTTTCTCACATAGTAACATATGTGAGAAAACGACATTATTTTTGCACCAACCTAATATATGTTCTTGATAATTCCTAGTTAACAAGCATTGGTCCTGTGCAGCAAGGATAAAACCTTCAGTTTCAGCTTTCAACCCTGCACTACTTAGCCACTGATGGGTACTGGTTTTGTCTACTTAAGCTTTTTGGTACGAAGTTTGGGCCATGAAGCGGTTTATCTTGCCATTGTTTCTGTATCTGGTTCATTATTATTATTATTATTATTATTATTATTATTATCTAATATCCCTATTGTTGTTATTATTATTATTATTATTAGTAGTAGTAGTAGTAGTATGTTTCCTTCTTTATATCCTGTAGAGCTGGGTTCAAAGTATGGTCTTTACGTCCTATAGAAGAATTGTCATTTAATTGATAACACTTTTCTTAGTATATGGGATATTCCTTGTAGGGCGATTTTCTGGGCAACTTGTATGTTAATGTTACGTGGACACTGTTAGTAAAATTGCCCAATCCTTTTCTCACGTGGCCCAGAGCTATTATTTAATATCCCTATTATTTAATATTATTATTATTATTATTATTATTATTGTTTGTGTGTCATGTTTCCTTCTTTGTATCCTGTAGAGCCGGGTCCAAAGTATGTTCAGCGTGAACTGTCTGCGCGGGAAGCTCTTGTCATGACAAACTCTCTGCCTTTGGACAAAGAGGAACTCGGACGAGGTAGACAGAGACCCAATCCTGCGTATGCGGGGTCTACGCGTAATTTTTGCCCCAGCCTACGGGCTCGGATTTCCCCACATTAAATTTGGCCTTGTGCCGCATCCTATCTTGTGGGGAGGCTGGTAAATATCACAAATATCGCAATATGCTGGCAGCATTTTTTTTAAAATGAGTAGTAAGAAAAGAGGGCTTGATATTGCATAAGAGTTCAACACTGTTTCATAATATTTTTCTCATGGTTTGGAATACGTCTTTCTGATTTCTTACCATCCACTGTTAAAATTCTTCCTAGATGCTTAAACATCTGTGCTTGTTTGAATCTACTGTGTCTAGTGGGGCATCTCACTAAAACAGTTACGACTGTATAGTGAGTTCGATCCTCACTGGATGCCCTATACTTTCGGCCATGTGCCGCATCTAAGCCACACTTAGAAAATCAATACAGCTGAGCCCGCTTCTTAGTTCGCATAAATCTCTTAAAAATTAATTTGCAGTTAAATATAGTTCAGGTGAAATCTTGCCCTTATACTCAACAGTGATGGCTCCCCTCTTCCCTTGCTACGCGCACATACACGCCCTCGTGTCTGAAGTCTTTACAACTATCAATCGAACAATTTCTAAAGCTTCACACTTCACAGGCGCCTGCAACGACGAAAGCAATGGCTACAAAAAGCCTTATCACACAGACTGCTCACAAAAGCATTCACTGTTAAACAACACTCACAAAATGACCTCTTTCTCTACCCACGCTAATAACAGTAGCCGATAAATACTTAAATAAAAGATTGCTTAAGTTAAAGTGTATGTATCTAAGGCCGGCTGGTATTAATATAAAGCGGCCAAACTTTTATGATGGGGAACGTGAGTACCAATCGTCGAGTTTCTTATCAATGGGGATGTTTTATTGGATGGCGCGCAAATCGGAGGCGGTTTTCTTTGAGGACCGGAAGTGCAATTCCGCCATGAAACTGGTGGCCTGATGAAAATGAATAGCGATTTGAAAGGTTATTCTTTAAAATGTTTTATCTTTACATTCTTCTTCCTCCCTCTTGGCATTTTCGGAATAATATTCGGCGTTATTGTTGCATTATTTAATTCTCTTATTGATCTTGGACCAGAAGTTCAATCAAACAGATTCAGTTGTCTGAACTTTTCCAGTTTCATCCATATAAGAATTCACGCACATATCTGTTCGTCCATTACTACGCAGACATACACATAAATACCAGTAGATAGATAGATAGATAGATAGATAGATAGATGTGAAAATAATGAGATAGAATATATTTAAATAGATCGATAGATGAGACCAGATTAATATACATATATATATATATATATATATATATGTTGAGAATACATAGATAGATAGATAGATCAGATTTAAATAGATCGATAGATAAAAACAGATTGAGATATATAGATAAATGTGAAGAGATTAAGATAGATCAGCTAGAAATATATCAATATATAAGAACAGATTGAGATAGATAGAGAGATCGATCAAATTTTAATAGATCGATATATGTCAAAATTGAGATAGATAAACGCGACCAGACCGGGACATAAGTGTGAAAATATTGAGTTAGTGTATATTTAAAAAGATCGATAGATAAGAACATATATATATATATATATATATATATATATATATATATATATATATATATATAGTGAGAGATAGATAGATAGATAGATAGATAGATAGATAGATAGATAGATAGGTAGGTAGAAAGATAGATGTGAAAAGGTTGAGATAGATAGATCAGATTCAAAGAGATCAATATATAAGAACAGACTGAGATAGATAGATAGCTAGCTATCTAGCTAGCTACATAGATAGATAGATAGATAGATAGATAGATAGATAGATAGATAGATAGATAGATAGATAGATAGATCAGATTTAAACAGATCGATAGATAGGAATAATTTGAGATAGATGTGAAAATATTGCGATAGATAGTTCGATAGATGTGAACAGATTAAGATAGATAGATAGATAGATAGATAGATAGATAGATAGATAGATAGATAGATAGATAGATCGCATTTAAATACATCGATAGTTAAGGATAATTTGAGATAGATGTAAAAATATTGAGATATATATATATATATATATATATATATATATATATATATATGAACTGATTGAGGTAGATAGATAGGTAGATTGAATTAGACGGATAGATAAGAACAGATTCTGATAGATAGATAGATAGATAGATAGATAGATAGATAGATAGATCAGATTAAAATAGATCGATAAATAAGAACAGTCTGAGATAGATAGATATATGTGAAACTATTGAGATAGATGGATAGATAAATAGATAGATGTGAACAGACTGAAAATATTGATATAGAACATATTTTAATAGATCTAAAGATAAAAATAGATAAAAATAGATAGATAGATAGATATGAAAATATTGAGATAGCTAGATCGATAGAAGTGAACAGGTTAAGATAAATATATCAGATTGGAATATTTCAATATCTAAGAACAGATTGAGATAGATGTGAAAATAGATGTGAGATAGCTCGATCAATGGATGCGAACGCGTTAAAACAGATAAGATCAAATTGAAATAGCTCAATATATAAGAACAGATTGAGATAGATAGATAGATCAGATTTAAATAGATCGATAGCTAAGAATAGATTCAGACAGAGAGATAGATGTAAAATTATTTAGAGAGATAGATCGATAGATGTGAACAGATTGAGATAGATAGATAGATAGATAGATAGATCACATATCACATATAGGATCTTTGTTCCATACTTAGAATCACGTTACATGTTCACATTTCCAACCTTGAAATTTGGAACTGTGTGAATCCAACCAGCATCGATTCAATCCTCATCAAATGACAAGTTCGATGAAATGACCGCATGGAACAACATTTCATTGCAAGATGTTTACACGGAAAACTGCTTTGTTACAGAAGGCGTCAAAACCGTCGAAACGAACGGTAGAAAGACGCAATCAAAACTAACAACAAATGGTGCAAGATCAGCCAATGTGGCTAGGCTATAGGAGTATGCAGTCGACCGATTGCCTTTCTGCCCACTAGAAAACTTCGGCGAAGCCCTACGTCCAAAAAGATAAAAAAAAGAAAAGAAAAAATATTCCAAGTGAACAAGGCCTTGGTCAAAAACACCGACTTCCAGTCACCTCACTGCCCCGGACTCTGCGCGACCAAACTTCTTTTTTTGGACCCGAATAACAACCATGATGATGTTATCGCCGTGTCGATGAGGTATATATTCCAATATCTTCGGCGGGCGTGTCAGGAAATTCTTAGAAGCGGATTATAACTTAAAGGCAAAATTATCGTAAGACATACGTTTTTTTCCGTCGTCGGCAACCAAGCAACGGGATTGTCATCTTCTCTCTTTATTCCCTATTCACCCCCACCACTGGTGGCGACAGCGGAGATGGCTGTGTTGATATACTCCCCCCCGGCCACTGAGTGAGGTTGTGACACAAGTTCGGTTTTTAACGTGGGGACCCGACTGTCTTAACTCGGGCTCCTGGTTCAACTGGTCAGAGCTGGTCTAAACTATTCGTAGCTCGTCATCGCTTGTCCAAACTCGCAAGAGCCGGTCCAAGCTAGTCATAACAGTGATACTACCAGCGCAGAGATCAGATCCCTTTGACCGGTAAGTATCCGAATGTGTATACCCCTCAAGGGAGGAATTTACACACGGTATTTAATTGACACCCCCCACTGTGTCAGGTTGTGACACAAGGTCGGTTTTTAACATGGGTACCCGAGTTTCTTCACTCGGGCTGCTCGTCATTGCTGCCCATAGCTTGTCCAAGCTGGTTAGAGCTGGTGTAAGCTATTCGTAGCCGGTCATAGCTGTTCCAAGTTGGTAAGAGCTGGTCTAAGCTAGTCATAGCTGCGATACTACCAGCGCAGCGACAGATCCCTGTGACAGGTATCAGAATGTGCATACCACTGGAGAGAAAGGAATTTGCACACTCCAGGCGGAGATGGCTGTGAACCAAATATAGCTTGACGTGACCATTCGCGTGGTTTTGATTTTGGTGGACAACTCTGCGCGACGGAGGTGTCCACAATCTCGGGCAGAAGCGCTTCCCTTACGGCTCAAAGTGGGATTGAAATATGGAAAACCTGGTTGCATCGGGCTATCGGATGCTTTGTCTGTCAATGTCCGCCTTGTTTACGCCGGCCCGACTGACTCTGCCATTTTCCTTCGGTTTGGACTTTGAGATCGCCTCGATCTTTGCTTATTTCGGCGTTGCGGTCTTCTGGGGTGGGGTGGGGGTTTCGCGTTCAGTAGAGACCCTTCTCCTGGACTTGTAGCTTCAGACGCTTTTGGGATCACTGTGACACGCAAACCCTGTACTATGACTTTTTAGAAACAGCAATAATAGAATATATTAACATATATTTAATTATAATTTTATACCTTTCTACATTAATTTAATTTATTGATTCGTTTCTATTACTGTCATTAAAGTAATGTTAAGTGAAAATGGTACATTTGATAATGAACTCCGATCTACAGTGCTAAATATATATGGTAAGATATATGTAAGGTGCGATAGATAAATTGTCGTCTAAATTACTCATGAAATTAACACTGATATCAAATTTTAACCGATATATTTACCAAAATTACACGAAAAAAAATATCTGGAAATACTAAGGAGTAACTTTATTCAATTAAATCGCCATTGGTTTAAACCACGGCCCTCAGATAACTTCGGAATCTCCTGCAAGTCTTCTGGGCGGTCTCTTTGTATAAGTTGGTGAATGCTGCCATAATCCTTGCGTTCAGTTGATCTTTGGTGTTACAGGGAGTTGTGTAGGCCTCTCGATCAACTGCAACCCCCACACATATAATAATCAAGGGGATTGCAGTCTGGGGAGTTAGGTGACCAGATGTAATGGGTGATGTGGCCGCAGAAATTGTCCGACGTCTATGATTGGGCACTACTTTTTGTATGTCATGGTGCAGAGTCCTGATGCCAGACACAGGGTCTTCCAGCAGCCACCCTCTTGACTCGGGAGAGCGCTGACAGATTTTGGGTGTTACAAAGTGTTTGTCAGTCTCTTGCTTAACTGCGCCCCACACAAGGTGGTTGCAGTCTGGGGAATTACGTGACCAGATGTAAGGGGTGATGTGTTCGCAGAAATTGTCTGACAGCCATGACTATGTTCTTCTGCTTGCGTGGCATGATGCAGAAATGGGGCCTTCCAGCAGCCACCCACTTGATCCAGGCTATCGTTGCCTCCTCAGAGCATTTTGAGGCAGGCCTCCGTGTTGAGTCTGAGGCCCTCTGGGAACATGAATGATGACAGCGTCGGCATCGCTAGTGATCGCTCGAAACACCATGATGTTGACTGGATATATCATAAAACTTTTTCCGAATCCTCTGTACTATCCTAAGAACGACACGCAAACACAATGAAATGTTGGTATTTGTGTTTCCGGTGCGAATGCCAAACAGTACAGCATGCCGTATCCAAATTTCTGGGGGAGTGATTTACGTCATGGTGTTCTTTTTTTCCCGATGACGGTGCCCAACTGACCCAATTATACTGTGCATTTCACAAAATCAAAAACAAGCAACGCGCATGCGCGAAATTAAAAATATAAAACAGCGACAATTTAACCATCTCCTATTGTGTAAAATGCCTGGAAAGCGATATCTACAAAAGCTGGTTGACGTTGGAAGCAGATATCGTCACGAGAATAAAATATTAAAGGAAAGGTTGTGAAGAAATAACTGAGTTGTGTATTTTAACGCCCCCAAAACGTAACTGATACCCTTTAAACATCATAGAGAACCAT
>OZ010599.1:28544681-28552181 GCA_963932145.1 Acanthosepion lycidas
ATCTATCTATCTATGTCAGCATTATTTTTCTTTCTTTCTTTCTTTCTTTCTTTCTTTCTTTCTTACCCATATTCTTTCTTGACCCTTTCTTTCTAAAATGTTAATTCTCATTCATTTCTTTCATTTTGGCAATCTTTCTACTTTGGTAATTTCTTTTTAAACATTATGCTTTCTTTCTTTCTTTCTTTCTTTCTTTCTTTCTTTCTTCCCGAGCCATATTCTTTCTTGATCCTTTCTTTCTAAAATATTAATCTCATTCCTTTCTTTTTTTTGCAATCTTAAATACTTTGCTAATTTCTTTTTAAGCATTATGCTTTCTTTCTTTCTTTCTTTCTTTCTTTCTTTCTTTCTTTCTTTCTTTCTCCTATCATTCTATCTTTATTTCTTTCTCAGTCTATTTCTTTCTTTCTTTCTTTCTTTCTTTCTTTCTTTCTTCTGCGGCGGAATTATTTTAAAATTATTATTAAGAGAAAATTTCGTCAGAAGGGTATTTGCAAAGATAGAAAGAACATATGAAAGAAAGATAGAAAGAAAGAAAGAAAAAATCAATAGAAAAAAAGAAAGAAGAGAAGAGTGAATTGTCTAAGGTTTCCAGCCATATGTCATAAATAATGAACAATTCCGATTGAAAGACAAGAATTACACTACTTAGTTTCAGTGTGAAAACGAAAGAAAGGAATGTAAAGAAAGAAAGATAGAATGAAAGAAAGAAATGTAAAGAAAGAAAGAATGAAAGAAAGAAAGAAAAAAATGTAAAGAATGAAAGAAAGAAATGTAAAGAAAGAAAGAATGAAAGAAAGAAAGAAATGTAAAGAAAGAAAGAAAGAATGAAAGAAAGAAATGTAAAGAAAGAAAGAAAGAATGAAAGAAAGAAAGAAATGTAAAGAAAGAAAGAAAGAATGAAAGAAAGAAAGAAATGTAAAGAAAGAAAGAAAGAATGAAAGAAAGAAAGAAATGTAAAGAAAGAAAGAATGAAAGAAAGAAAGAAATGTAAAGAAAGAAAGAATGAAAGAAAGAAAGAAAGAATGAAAGAAAGAAATGTAAAGAAAGAAATGTAAAGAATGAAAGAAAGACATAAGGAATGAAGGGAAGATAGAAGAGTTTGCCGGTTATTTCAGTGAAATGGGCAAAGGTTGTGAAGTCCAAATATTTTCATTTGTATCCCCTTACTTCTTAAAATAACAACCAGAATTCATATTTGTGATTGTTATTGCAATATTTTGTCAAAGATTCTAAGCTCAAATAAAAATAATTTAATAATGTCGTGGAATTTCTATGGATATTTTATTTTTGTAGACCTCAGAATTTAACATAATATTTCAGAATTAAAATCCATCAGAAAATTCTTCTTCTTCTTCTTCTTCTTCTTCTTCTTCTTCTTCTTCTTCTTCTTCTTCTTCTTCTTCTTCTTCTTCTCTAATTCTTCGTATAGTCTTCTTCTCTTTATTATTATTATTATTATTATTATTATTATTATTATTATTATTATTATTATTTTTATTCACAACCACCAACAGTTATTCAACTGACATTGAAAAACTTTAGAATCTATCTATCTATCTATCTATCTATCTATCTATCTATCTATCTATCTATCTATCTATCTATCTCAATCTGTTTCTATCTGTCTGTCTGTCTATCTATCTATCTATCTATCTATCTATTTCTGTTCATTATCTATCTATCTATCTATCTATCTATCTATTTCAGTCTCTTCAGATCTATCTATCTATCTATCTATCTCAAACTGTTTCTATCTATCTATCTATCTATCTATCTATCTATCTATCTATCTCAATCTGTTTCTATCTATCTATCTATCTATCTATCTCAATCTGTTTGTATCTATCTATCTATCTATCTATCTATCTATCTATCTCAATCTGTTTCTATCTATCTATCTATCTATCTATCTATCTATCTATCTATCTATCTATCTATCTCAGTGTGTTTCTATCTATCTGAATCTCTACCCAACAGTATTTTTTACTGTTTTTTTCTTTTCAGATGATGGCTTCAAATGATTATAGTTTTTTTTCTTTCTACAGCCCACGTTGTATAATATCTGTGTACAACTAATTCACTGATATCTTTAGGAATGTTATTTCGTATATCTTGATGGTTAATATGATCTTTTCACCTCGCAAATGCGTGGGTAGGTTAGGTCAAATTCGACCTCCAATGTCACTGGAGGTCGTTGGAGGTAGAATTAATTTCTGACCTTTATGATCAGTACTGCAGCCAAACAATTACATTCTTGGAGATAAATTGGTAAGTGGGGTAAATTGGCGCGAAAAGAGGATGGTAAAGTAATTGGAGGTCACGAGAGGTCGATTTTGGTTTACAACCACGTTTTCAGCCAATTGAATTTAATTAAAGCGGGAAGATTATTGATATTTTCTCATTTGTTTGTAAAACTTTGTACAAAGCTGAAGATGATTTTCGGAGTTTTTTTTTTTTCTTAAGTTTATATGAATTCAATGAAACAACAAAAGAGAAAGACAGAAAAGCAGGAAACAGAATGTAAAGAAAGGAAAAGAAATGGGAAAAAAAGAAAAGAAAAGAGACTAGATTTTAAGAAATAAGGAACTTAGGATGAGGGGAAAGAGAGATAAATATAGAAAGAGAGAAATATAAAATGGCAGAAAAGAAAGAAAGAAAGATTAAGAAAGAAAATAAGAAATAATGATAAAGAAACTGAGATAGAAAGAAAGAAAAATAAATAGATAGATAGATAGATAGATTGATAGATAGATTGATAGATAGATAGATAGAAACACACTGATATTTATATATATATATATATATATATATATATATATATATATATATATATAGATAGATAGATAGATAGATAGATAGAAACAGATTGAGATAGATAGATAGATAGAAACAGACTGATATATATATATATATATATATATATATATATATATATATATATATATATATATATAGATAGATAGATAGATAGATATATAGACAGACAGATACCATATATACTAGTCTAGCGCACGATTTTACTTACCGTGCTACACCCAAATTTTCACTTATAAAAAAATCATTTTACCAAGCATCTCGTGTATCATACGAATTCCTCTTTTGAGAGACCAAATTACAATAGACTAACCACATTTCCTCAATCTCTTTATCCCATCTTCCAGTTAAAAAAGTTGAAAATGATTTTATCATGTATCTCGTGTATCATGCGATAGAAACACACTGATATTTATATATATATATATATATATATATATATATATATATATATATATATAGATAGATAGATAGATAGATAGATAGAAACAGATTGAGATAGATAGATAGATAGAAACAGACTGATATATATATATATATATATATATATATATATATATATATATATATATATATATATATATAGATAGATAGATAGATAGATATATAGACAGACAGATACCATATATACTAGTCTAGCGCACGATTTTACTTACCGTGCTACACCCAAATTTTCACTTATAAAAAAATCATTTTACCAAGCATCTCGTGTATCATACGAATTCCTCTTTTGGGGAGACCAAATTATAATAGACTAACCTCTTTTCCTCTATCTCTTTATCCCATTTTCTAGTTAAATAAATTTAAAAATTAAAGAGAGAATGATAAAAGTATCATTAGTAATGTTATACACGTTGCATAAACGCGTACAGCCATAAACAATCGTATGTGAAACAAATAAACATCTTATAATCGTAAACAATGGAAAATTAGCTTCAAATTAGCGTGATAGATATTGCTTAATATATTGTACTGTAATTGTCATCTTTGATAATGGCTTATATAAGCCGAAAGCTTAGATTGGATTAAAAAATTTGTATCAATATTGTGATTTTCTTTCTTCGTTTAATGATAATGTTATTAAGGTTATCAGACGTTATTAAAATAATTTACATAAAATAAATAAACACTTGTCTATATTAGTTAATGAAACTTGTATGAATATATATATATATATATATATATATATATATATATATATATATATATATATATATAAGAGATAGATAGAGAGATAGATAAAAAGTTATTCAAATTTATGGAAAGAACGGCAAACTGAGAAAGAATTACCAGGCAGAGATAGAGAGAAAGGAAATACAAACATAGAGAAACATATATATATATATATATATATATATATATATATATATAGAGAGAGAGAGAGAGAGAGAGAGAGAGAGAGAGAGATTAAAAAAGTACGACAGAATATCTAGACTGATATTAAATGAAAGAAACATATACACAATCAAAAAAAAGAGGAGAGAAGAAATGAAAAAAAGTCTAAATCAATTGCTGACAAAATGCAAGAATAAATGAAAAGAGAGAAATGACGCAGACCCCACACGCCGACAAAAATGAGTAAAAGTTAAACAAAAATTACGAAAGGAATATCGAAATAAGAAAAAACTATTTAAAAACACAAAGGAAAGAAGCCAAAACGAAAAGAAAGCATATATATATATATATATATATATATATATATATATATATATATGATCAAATATAATTTTGGGGTATGCTATATTTATAGTTAAAATTGCTTAATATCAGAGATAGAGTGTATATAAATATAATAGTGTATATGGAGGTCAACCCTGAGCTCTGACCGTCTGTTTCATACATAGACTGATGATTGCGTTCAAGGTGTCGACGCTTGATGTTCACATCAATGGCCACTGATACTCAGCACTTTATCCCATAAATATAAAGGCTGTTCCATTAAGATGGATTAGATATAAGGATTATCAATTGTTATTGGTGAAAATGTATTTATTTCTCTAGTGGATCTAGTTATTTAAGTCATGGTAATAATATCACCGAAATGTCCGGCAACGTTTCGGCGACAAACCTCGACTTGACGGTCAAAATTTTTGATGAAGTCTCTGCATAGTTGAACCTCGATCTCACCAATATGCCTTATAATCTCATCCTTCAGCTGTTGAATTGTTGTTGGCTTGTTGGCATAGACCTTACTTTTGAGATGATCTCAAAGGAAGAAATCAAAAGGCATCAAATCGCACGATCGTTGTGGCCTATATATATATATGATCAAATATATATATATATCTATTTCGAGAGATTATGCGACCTGGCTAAATTCTCATTGCATTTCTGTTTCAACGCCCATGTTCGTAATCGGCTTCGGTAACTTTAACACGTTCTTTGATTGTAAATCTTTCCATGCTTGAAATTGCTAAAGACTTAATTTATTAAGAAAAAGAGAAAAAATATTATTAGGCGCTTAAACTTTATTCACATTTAAAATCGGTCCAAGTTATTTGAACACCCTTTAGTATACCTACATGTTTTCATACATATATATATATATATATATATATATATATATATATATATATATATATTGTGAGAGAATGAAGTGAGAGGGAAAGAGAGATAGTAGAGACAGAGTGAGAGTGTCTTGCAGAATTTCGTCTGTGGGAAAAAGAGAGTATGGTGGAAAACATTTCATCATTCACAAGGCCGCGAAGTCTCTTTTGAACTCTATGAAGACTGGAAAGTGAAAACTGGGTAGCTCAAGCCTAAATATTACAGCAGCATTTTATTTTCGGTCCGATCTGGCTCTTGAAACGATAAAGCATATCAGGAGATGTCTGGTACTTGATGGACCGTACCAAAGAACCGAGCAATTTACTACGTCTGTAGCGATGTGTGTTCCATTTGATGTCTCGAGTGAATTTGATTCTGAATAGGTGTTCTATTTGAGAGATCCCCGTTTCTCAGTGATAAATGAACGTTCCTAGTTTAGCTTTTGTGGCGATTCATATTAAAGGCCAGCTGTTCCTCCATGAACAGTTGCCCTACTAGGCTAGCTAAGAGAATCAGTCAGGTAGGTCAGAGGATCGGTCGGCTGGGTCAGATAATCAGTCGGCTAGGTCAGAGGATCGGTAGGCTGGGTCAGATATTTGGTCGGCTAGGTCAGAGGATCAGTCGGCTAGGTCACAGAATCAGTCGACTAGGTCATAGGTCGGTCGGCTAGGTCAGAGAATCAGTGGGCTAGGTAAAATAATCAGTTGGCTAAGTCAGAGGATCGGTCGGATTGATCAGAGAATCAGTCGGCTAGGGCAGAGGATCGGTCGGATGGATGAGAAAATCAGTCCTTAGGTCAGAGGATCAGTCAGCTCGATCAGAGAATCATTCGGCTAGGTCAGAAGGTCGGTCCGCTAGATCAGAGAATCAGTTGGCTAGATTAGAGAATCAGTCGGCTAGGTCAGAGAATTAGTCGGCTAGGTCAGAGAATCGGTTGGTGAGATCATAGAATCAGTCGTCTAGGTCAGAGGATCGGTCTGCTAGATTAGAGAATCAGTCGGCTAGGTCGGAGGTTCGGACGGCTAGGTCAGAGAATCAGTCGGTTAGGTCGGAGGATAGATCAGAGGATCGGTCGGATGGATGAGAGAATCACTCGCCTAGGTCAGAGGATCGGTCGGCTAGATCAGAAAATCAGTCGTCTAGGTAAGAGGATCGGTCAACTAGATCAGAGAATCAGTCGGCTAGGTCAGAGGATAGGTCAGAGGATCGGTCGGATGGATGAGAGAATCACTCGGCTAGGTCAGAGGATCGGTCGGCTAGATCATAGAATCAGTCGGCGAGGTCAGAGGATTGGTCGGCTAGATCATAGAATCAGTCGGTTAGGTCAGAGGATCGGTCGGCTAGATCAGAGAATCAGTCGGCTAGGTCGGAGGATAGGTCAGAGTATCGGTCGGATGGATGAGAGAATCACTCGCCTAGGTCAGAGGATCGGTCGGCTAGATCATAGAATCAGTCGGTGAAGTCAGAGGATTGGTCGGCTAGATCATAGAATCAGTCGGTTAGGTCAGAGGATCGGTCGGCTAGATCAGAGAATCAGTCGGCTAGGTCAGAGGATCGGTCGGCTAGATCAGAGAATCAGTCGGCTAGGTCAGAGGATCGGTCGGCTAGATCATAGAATCAGTCGGTGAAGTCAGAGGATTGGTCGGCTAGATCATAGAATCAGTCGGTTAGGTCAGAGGATCGGTCGGCTAGATCAGAGAATTAGTCGGCTAGGTCAGAGGATCGGTCGGCTAGATCAGAGAATCAGTCGGCTAGGTCAGAGGATCGGTCGGCTAGATCATAGAATCTGTCGAGTAGGTCAGAGAATTGGTCGACTAGGTCAGAGAATCAGTCGACTAGGTCAGAGGATCGTTCGGCTAGGCCAGAGAATCAGTCGACTAAGTCAGAGGATCGGTCATCTAGGTCAGATGATCGGTCGTCTAGGTCAGAGGATCGGTCGGCTATCAGTCTCTGGTCAACTTGATTTGTACTGCTGTTTGTTGAATTGTTAGTATTTCTTACATTTTCAAATATTATACATTCAAAATGAATTGAATAAAAGGAGGGAAGAGAATGTTCCAGTAGACATGTTAGCTGGATTGAAAACATGAGCCTCTTGATTCTCTTATAGCTTTTCTTTGATTGATAGATTTCATT
>OZ010599.1:28562181-28564681 GCA_963932145.1 Acanthosepion lycidas
ATATATATATATATATATATATATATATATATTACGCGTAATATTTCTTCTATAATCTATTTCAGTAATGATTTTCAGCCCTTACCGCACTTTTTTGTGGGGGGTGAGTGATTGGTGCTCTGGATATCGGGCAGGATTGAGGAATCGGAGAGCCGAGTTCGAATTTCAGTCGAGGACATGTAAATACTCTTGGGAATGGTAGAAATCTATCTCTTCTACCACCAGTTAACAGGCAAATAGCAGAAAAGACTTGTTTGTCAATCCGTTTTCTTATATAGCCTATTGGGCTAAAACAGATGATACAGTGCTGATAGAAGATACAGAAATAAAATTACAAAAGCTGCTACAGAAGGTAGCGACGCAGAGTGAGAAGAAAGGACTTAGCATAAACTACAAGAAGACAGAATGAATGGTCATTAGTAAAAGGATGAGCCTGAAATGCGATTTGCTGGTCGGCAACACTAGAATCAAGCAGACTCGGTAGTTTAAATATCTGGGAATCGTTCTGACAGAAGATGGTAAATGAGACGTTGAGATCCGTAGACGTATAAAGATGGCCAAGGACACATTCCAAAAGCTGGGCAGAGTATTGCGAGACAGCAGAATTTCTTTGCTAACAAAGAAAAGAATACTGAGCTGTTACATGACATCTGTCCTTCTTTACGGCAAGTGAATGTTGGACGATTTCCTCAAAGATGAAGAAGAGACTCGAGGCGACGGAGATGTGGCTCTACAGAAGGATGCTGAGGATATCATAATAGTAATAATCATATCATAATAATAATAAAAAAGAAAAAAGAAAAGAATACTGAGCTGTTACATGACATCTGTCCTTCTTTATGGCAAGTGAATGTTGGACGGTCTCCTCAAAGATGAAGAAGAGACTCGAGGCGACGGAGATGTAGCTCTACAGAAGGATGCTGAGGATATCATAATAGTAATAATCATATCATAATAATAATAAAAGAGAAAAAAGAAAAGAATACTGAGCTGTTACATGACATCCGTCCTTCTTTACAGCAGCGAATATTGGACGATGTCCTCAAAGATGAAGAAGAGACTCGAGACGACGGAGATATGGTTCTACAGAAGGATGCTAAGGATATCATAATAGTAATAATCATATCATAATAGTAATAAAAATAACTAAGAAAAGAATACTGAGCTGTTACATAAAAAATAGTTATATAAAAATAAGTTATTCCTAAATAAATTTCGCTTGAAGATGGAACAGAGCTTACTTTAATTCAATTTAATTCAAATAATTATATTGAAGTTTTCGGCTCTTGTTTTGAAACATGAGAACTCTTATGTAGCGTGTTGGAATCATATTTTTTAATAAATAATTATATATATATATATATATATATATATATATATATATATATATATATCAGTTTAAAAATAACGATTTGTTTGTCACCTAGTCTATCCCCATGCTAATTCTCAGCAGCAGCGGCCTGCCACCGGAGGACATTTTACTAAGGCCAATTTCTTCATCCGTTTTATGTTTGCCGTTAATTCTACTAACATATCTGCTTATGTCGAATACAGCCTTTCCCTAAACATTCATTAACCGACTGTATTTTTTGAGACTCCTCGACTAAAATTATATATTGTCTGACAGACTGCAATTTTCTTTTCCTTATTCTAAATATAAGTGTTATTTTTGTTTACATTTTCCTTAAAACGACCTCGTTACTCACATGTCACGTCCATGGTATTCTCAGCATCTTTCTGCTGAAGCATGTCTCTGCTCCCACAAGTTTCCTCATCATCTATGGAGGAGTTTTCAAGCATTCATTGCAATCTAGGAGACTAGATATTAGACAGCAGTTCAGTTTTACATATCAGTTCAAAACTTGTTACAGACACATCCCACTTGAAATATTTGGCTTAATTTGAAATCTAATTCCAAATTAAGACAAATATATCAATGGATAGGAAAAGCCATGTCAACTCTTCAAAAGCTTTGACGTTTATAGCTTTAAAAAGGGGGAATTCAGTAACATGCTTTGAAATTCTAAAAAACTACTATACTTGTGTTTTAGAAATTACGCAGAGGCATTCAATAAAATACGCCATACAGTTCTTTTGAAACTGCTCAGCAAAATTGACATATTTGCGAAGGATATTAGAATAATCAATCACCTATAAATCAGTTATGTGCCATGCGTGATACACGCTTAGGCGATCATGTATCTTTTTTCCCGTAGTAGGTTGCCATTTCTTTCTGTGGTAAACCGGTTGCCATCCAAGCCTATAGAACCCTGTCTATACGACTATTTACCTATAGCTGCGGGGAGAAGAAGAGGATTCATACTCTTTCTCAAGGGTATTAGAACGTAAGTGAATGTAATGTATTTGACTGGAATTCGAACTCGGTTCTCCGATTCCTCAATCCGAGCCGCTATCCATCAGAGGGTCAAAGGAGAACAACTCATAACATGGACATAAATAAATGGATGGCGGAACAGAGTTTGGGAGAAAAATAATTAAC
>OZ010599.1:28567181-28577181 GCA_963932145.1 Acanthosepion lycidas
TCGATGAAATATTAAATCCGTGTTTCATGACCTCTTGCTTAACATAAGCCATTTTAATTGGTTGAACCGATTATCAACATAACATGTCTTGATGTTTTACATTCCTATGCATTCTTTATATTTATATTATCTTTTTTCCCCTTTTTCCTTTTATCTGTAAAAAGATTGTGTCTTTCTTTCTTGCTCTTTTACTTCTTCTTTTATTTTTAAGGGGTTTTGTAAATAAATCCTAATAATTGTAATAATCAGTCATTTACTAAAGTGAAGATACACATCGAAACATGAGTGCATTTATGTAGCGGCTTTACTTATATTCTAATGCAATATCCTATAATAAGGGATATTGCTCTACTATTGTATTGAGCACTGTTTTAAAATTAGTTTTCTGAACGTTTGAATATATATTTGATTCGTACTCATATCATTTATATATATATATATACCTACATACATATGTGTATATATATATATATGTATATATATATATATATATAACGTCATCCACAGACAGACTGTTTCGCAGCTCATCAGTGTGGCTAGACATCCGGTTGCCTCTAGCTCGGATCGAAACCCGACTGAATTGGTATCAGCCGGAGATTCTACCACTAAGCCATCGGCACACGGCAGGGATTTTCAGCGTATTTATTTTTCGAAACAGACCCAGTGACTGACAGTAACTCGATTCGCTATACGAAGAGTCTCGCTATATATAAGCTATAATAGTCACTGTTTACAAACCCAAACCTACTCACTAGAGAGCTCAACTGAAATTAATATTTATTTCAGGAGCCAATATAACGTCATCCACAGACAGACTGTTTCGCTGTTTCACAGCTCATCAGTGTGACTAGACATCCGGTTGCTTCTAGCCCGGATCGAAACCCGACTGAATTGGTATCAGCCGGATATTCTAGTATTCGACGTATGAGTGTCAGCATCTCAGTTCCTAGGAATCGAAAGCCAGACACCAGTACATATGATTAGATTATAGTGGTGAAGGCATTGTGAATAACCAACCACATTTTTTGAGGGGCCGAATACTGAGACCTGGTGCAGTACGTTCCACAAGGTCCCGCAACGACGATACGCAGGTTTTGATTTCAAAGTTTTCCTTCTCCTAGTCTAGTTGCCATCAAAAGCTATAGAACCCTGCCCTGCTATTTACCCATAGCTGCAGAGAGAAAAAGAGGTTTCATATCTTTCCCAAATGATATTAGCACGTAAGTGAATGTAATGGATTCGACTAGAATTCGAACTCTATTACTCCACCGAGCCTCCCATATATATATATATATATATATATATATATATATATATATATATATATATATATATATATATATATATATATATATATATATATATATATATATATATATATATATATATATATATATATATATATATATGTAAGCAAATATAAATGGATATAAATCCGACAGAATTGAGAAAAATATTTGGAAAAAAACAAACAAAAATCCTTAAATGCAATTATGTTGTTTTAATATGAATGAAATGTCAACGTCGGACGTTTCGGTTTAATAAACCTTCTTCAGCACAATATTAAATTTAAAAAAAAAAAAAAAAAAAAAAAAATTTTAAATTTTCAGTTATCTGTTTTGGATAAGTCTTGTTTTTATGTCCATCGTCTTTGTCATGTTTAACTGATTATGTTAATTGTATTTTAAAGAATTTTTCCGTATATTTTCTTCATATATATATATATATATATATATATATATATATATATATATATATATATATATATATATGTATTTTGATGCTATTGACGTGTGTATTTGAACTAGCATGGCTACTTTGCACTCTGCTAGCGTATCAAATGTTTAGATAATGGCGCAATTTTATTGTCTTGACATGGGTACTACTTTCAATAGATAAGGTTTTGATACACATAAAGAGTACCAGAGCTCACACTTACACATGCGTCAGAAGCCAATTTAGTTGGTCAAATGTCTCATCTTTTGGTAAGTTGGCGTCACTTAAAAAGATAAATTATCTTTCAGACTTTTCTTTTTATTGTTACAAGCCCTCTCTCCTTCTGACCGGGTGGGTTGTAAATGCTGAATGGATAAAGAGAAAAAGAAATTATGTATTTATTTTGTTACCGGCAAATCGAGGGCCAAAGTTTCGATTTTTTTTTCTTTTAAAGTACATATGCTAAAAATATTCTTTAAAATATTCAACATCTACCAAAAAACTAACCGGTTAAAACGCATTAAATGAAGCTAAGTAGGGGCGAAAATTTATTTATCTTCATTGCCATATTCATAATATTTTGGCTGGTGTACACTCCGGCCTTCTTCAGGTGGCTGGAATAGTGTCTATGTTACAGTGGATAAACACGATGGTTAGATCCAGTGATAATCAAAGAGTTTTGAGTTCAATACCAGGCCACAGAAGTGGTGAAACAAACTTGGAGCGCTGATTTAAAGGGTAATAACTGAGACATCCGGAAGAGGCATGGCGCGTGGAACTAGAACAATCTACCCCGGTGGATGAAATAAAGTGTATCGGTTCGAAATTCCCACCATCTGAAGAAGGCCGGGTCGTACAACGACCGAAACGTTGTGAATATGGCAAAGAAGATGAGGATAACAGTCCGAATAATGTAAATAATGTATGTAATCGTAATACCACATCTCATAGATATAGCCAAATAAAGGTCTGCGATGTAATCAATCCTGGTTTGAGACATCGTCTTCAGTCACCTTCTCACCGACCTGACGTAGTTCCCCTGTGTTTTTTGCACAAATATTTTCATAGCAATTGTTCTGATAATTTTTTTTCTCTGGTGCCTTGAATACCTGAATTTAACGCTGTTACTAGATTGGCAATTAGGTCCCAATATTTTAATATAGGACTAGCTAGATGCGACTTCTATTCTAACAGTTTATTTTCTCGAGTTTCTCACCTTCCGATTTCCTGTGAGCTAGAATTTTTAAAAATTTAGATGAAAAGCCAATCGCCATTTTCTATCTTCCTGAATACTATTTCGTTTTCTCTTCACTAAAGTCTTCACATTCGCTACACTCACTGTAACCTCCTGCGTCTTAGTGGCATTGTCGCCTTGCTTGATGAGAGATGATTAAAAATAAGAAAAAGGAACAAATGTTAAATTGAAGCAGGAAAGATTAAAAAAAAAACATGGAGCGGAAAAGAACAGTGTCATATAGGAATAAAATTGGGGCACCTCGAGGTGGTGTAATGTTTAGCAAGCTTGCCGCGCTAGAACAATTACGACTGAGAAGTGCCCCATACTTTCTGCCTTGTGCCGCATCTAAGCTACGCTTGAAAAATCACTATAGGAATAAAGTGTCGCCGCCGACACTTGGGTTTGATTAAAGACCGCCAGAGAACAAGCACAATAGACCGAGTGTTGCCATTAGCTCACATGACGGGTGAAGATAAAAAATATATATATATATATATATATATATATATATATATATATATATATATATATATATAATTATTTATTTAAAAATATGATTCCAACTCGCTACATAAGAGGTCTCATGTTTCAAAACAAGCGCCGAAAACTTCAAAATAATATTTGAATTAACTTGAGTTAAAGTAGGCTCTGTTCCATCTTCAAGCGAAATTTTTTTGGTAATTCCCCAATCCTACCTTATATATATATATATATATATATATATATATATATATATATATATGTGTGTGTGTGTGTGTGTGTGTGTGTGTGTGTGTGTGTGTGTGTGTGTGTGTGTGTGTGTGTGTGTGTGTGTGAAAAGTGTGTGTATATAAATATAAATAAATAAATATATATATAATTATTTATATATTATATGCGCGGTACTTATTAGAAAGCGCTCAATATCAAAGATAGAGCTAACATATTTGGTTGGATTGATGTGAGTTTGTGACCCTGGGTTTCAAACCCAGGGTCACAAACTCACATCAATCCAACCAAATATATATATATATATATATATATATATATATATATATATATGAGAATTAGCGGCGTCTGATCGAGTATTGTTCCAAGGCGTTACTATAATTGTATAGTGACTTACAAAGTCGCTCGTATAAACAGGCATTACAAAAAAATAAACAAAAAATAAACAAAAAAGAACATTTATAAGTTAATTGAATAGGTAATAACTGCCAGAGCTCACACTTATACATAATGTAGTTGGTCAAATATAAATAATAATAATAAAAATACCTGAAAACTCATGAAAAAAAACAAAAGATTGTTCTCACGAGTAGAGCCCACACGTTACGAAGGGCTTTATATATGTAAAATATGTTTTTGTTTTTTTTTTGTAGTTGTATGTGGAAACTGTCATGATGCACTTTCTAACCTTAGGTCTCTGGGCGACATCCGGAAAGAAATGTGTACACACCAGAAATTAAAGGAAATAATAATAATAATAATAATAATAATAATAATAATAATAATAATAATAATAATAATAATTGATATAATGATATAGTTGTTAACTTTCATCTTTTTCGCTTCTTTAGAAGTCAAAATTAATAATCTCTCACTGTTGCGTAAATATTAATTTTAATTAGTATCGTGAAAGTTTCATCCGTGTATTCTATAATAAAAGGCCTGAAAATTTCCTCCTATTCTTACTCTCAAAGACTTTTCATTAATCCGACTCTTTTCATTCGGACAAGTTACACGGATCTATTTTAACTGCTTGGAAAATGAGATTTATCCGCAAATGGATGTTAGAATAATGCAGAACTTACCTTGGGAGGAAGTCGCCTGTATAGGGATAGAAAATGAATTGAGTAACTACAAAACAAAAGAAAGAGGCGTCATCTTTCCAGATTTATTTAATCTGTACAGCGAGACTGGTTGCCCTAGAAGAATTTATTATCGGTGGGTGTAATCTTGATATTACTAGATATATCTGTGATATTGTGATGGCTGACATGTATCGTTGTCAGAAAGAGAATAAGCTCCAGTTGCGAGTTACAAACTGGAGATGCTACCAAATGTAGAATTGTCAATATCTATTTATATTTATATTTAAGAAACGATGGAAAATGCAACACCGAAATCCGAACACTCGTTGGGCTAGCGAAAGTTGAATTCCAAAATTTAAGCAAAGTGCTGAGAAACAGAAGACTTCGTTTGATTGCTACCTATCCTCTTGTATGGCAGTGAAGGCTGGACAATCGCCCAGAAGTAAGTAGAAATCTGGACGCAGCAGAAATGTGGTTCTACGGAAGGATACTGAGAATGCCATATACGTAGCGAGCAAGCAACAAGAAAGCGCTAAAAATGGCAACAGCAAGAACTTGTATGCTCAATCAATGGTTTTGATTTGTATTTTTAAACTAGTTGTGTTGTATAGCCACCTCGAGCTGGGGAGCTCTTAGTCGACAGTCTCCATTCGACAATAAAGTTACCTTCTTCTCGCTCGACCGGTGATCGCTAGTTGTTTTGAATCCAGAGATAAAAGAACTTCAACAATAGCAACTTTACTTAACTAATTTATTAGCGTCGACGTATACATCCAATAACTACCTAATGGGGTCACTCTCTCCCTCCACTGGTGAGCTGTTTCAAACACGAAAGGAAAAATCTCTACGTTGTTCGACGGTTAAGAAATACCCCACTGAAAACACTTTCTCTATCCATCGTTCTCACGCTCTTTCAGCCATTAAAAAACGACTTTCTTGTTTTGTCTTACATCTGACCCCAAAGGTCAACTTTAGGAACTCCGAGCAGAGATACCCTTCCCCCTAAAAATAACAGTCTGCTAAACTATTAGTTAACAGTAGGTCCTCTTTGTACTTTAGTAGTGGTATCAGACATTTGTATAATAGCGCATTTTTTTTTTGTGCAGTACCATGGATGCTTCTTTCTATAGATAAGCCTTTGATACACGTAAAGACTCCAGGAGTGCACAAGCATTAGAAGCCAATGTCGCTTAAAAGAGGAATTATCTTTCAGATATTTTATTGCTATAAGACTATTCAACTCTTAGCCGGTTGGGTTGGGGTTGAAAACTATAATCTCACGGGGCATAGTGATGTTCAGTGTAGATAAGGGAAGGCAGCGAACCACCTACCTGGCCAGCTTGTGTGAATGGGTGGATGGCGGAACGCGGAGCAGGAGTATAAGCAAAGGGAGAAAAACTGCTATGGGCCACAAGGGATAGTAACTTTTGGAGAGCAATGATCACCCATGTCCTGAAGGGACGCGGATCAAATGGGCAAGAAGAGGAAGGAAGATTAATAGAAGAAGCAGTAGGAAGAAGTAGTACAAGGAGGATGAGGAGTAGGGGTGGAAGAAGGAGGAGGAGGAGAAGCAGTACGAGAAGATAGATGTGGTAGTATAAAGAGGAGGAGGAGGAGGGGAAAGAATAAGAATAAGAAGAAGTACAAAGAGGTAGGAGGAGGAAAATAAGGCGGAGGAGAAGGAAGGAAGAAAAAAGAGGTGGACAGGAAGGAAGATTAGGCGAAGAAGAATCAGTAGGATGAAAAAGTACAAGACGGATCAGGAGGATGAGTAGAAGAAGAAAAAGAAGAAGAAGAAGAAGAAGAAGAAGAAGAAGTACAAGGAGTAAGAGGAGGAAAATAAGGCGGAGGAGAAGGAAGGAAGAAAGAGGAGGTGGACCGGAAGGAAGATTAGGCGAAGAAGAATCAGTAGGATGAAAAAGTACAAGAAGGATGAGGAGGATGAGAAGAAGAAGAAGAAGAAGTAGAAGAAGAACAAGAAGAAGAACAAGAACAAGAAGAAGAACAAGAAGAAGAACAAGAACAAGAACAAGGAGTAGGAGGAGGAAAATAAGGCGGAGGAGAAGGAATGAAGAAAGAGGAGGTAGACAGGAAGGAAGATTAGGCGAAGAAGAATCAGTAGGATGAAAAAGTGCAAGAAGGATGAGGAGGATGAGTAGAAGAAGAAGAAGAAGCTAGAGAAGAAAGAAGTAGTACAAATAGGTGGAGGATGAGCAGAAGAAGACGAAGAAAAAGAAGAAGTACAAGGATGAGGAAAAGAAGAAGCAGTAGAAGAAGAAGAAGAAGAAGAAGGAGAAGGAGGCGGAGGAGGAGGAGCAGTAGAAGGAGAAATAATAAGAAGAAGAAATAACTTTTATGAGGAAGAGCGAAAGGAAATTATACCTCACTGTATTAAAATAATTACATAAAAAATAATATTTTCTATTTAATCTCTTTGACTTCAGAAAACTCTCAGAGATACAGTAAGTAATTTTTGCTCAGCCATTATTTCCAGGCGAAAACAATGGAAAGGGTCAAAAACTTTTTTTTTCAAGAAGACAAAGAAAAATCAGACGTCAGGATGGAAAACGTTCCACTTTTGCTTTTTTTGTTTTACTTTCTGCAGTTCATTTATTTGTTTATTATTAATTATATATTTATTCTTTGTTACTGGAAGTCAGGATCTGAGAAACTTTGGTTTTATCTGATAAGAACTGTGTGCAGGTCACTGGGCAAAGTTGTCATCCGCGTACACGCACGTACAGAGAGAGAGAGAGAGAGAGAGAGAAAGCGAAAGAGAAAAAGAGAGAGACGAAAAGCTAATCGGTATGACGTATCTATAACATCAAAACCTGGAAAATATACAAGGAAGATTGGTTAGTGCAGATAGCAAAAAGAATTAACCATTTTGATTAAAACGAACTCTTTTCCACTTTCTTTTGGCAAAAATATGGGGCTATATACTCAACTGATCAAACTGTTTTTTATCCTATATATATATATATATATATATATATATATATATATATATACTCAACTGATCAAACTGTTTTTTATCATATATATATATATATATATATATATATATATATATATATATATATATATATATATGCATGGGAGAAAAATGTGTGAAAAAGTAGGAAAATGTTTTCAAGTGACATTTCGTCCTTCACAATTTCAAAATTTGTTACCTTGATACAACTACGCAGGCGGACGAAAGAGGGATGCTGGGAATTTTTAATTTTAATTAATCTATTTTATTATATTTTATATATATTGTATTTAATTATTTATTTTAAGATTTTGAATACACTATATATATATATATATATATATATATATATTTGTTTGGATAGATGTGAGTTTGTGACCCTGGGTTTCACGCTTTAGCGATCGTCAGACAAACTGATTAATTTTTTTTTAAAAATTGGGTTAATGTAGATTGCGTGTATTGGTGTTATATTGAATGTGGTGGGGGAAACTTCGTCGTTTTGTCATCGTACTAACGCAAACATCGATGTATGCTTTAAAGTTGGGCTTATACTAAAATAGAATTTATTCTAACCAATAAGTATTAAATTATATTAAAATTTGATATTAAAATAAAAAGTAAAAAATTGCCTATTTTAAAATCTAAATTTTATCTCTATTAAGTTTAAAATTATAAAAATATTGAGGAGAAAAGGAAAAATACATAAGTTATTCAACTTATTTCTTTATTGAAATTACGTTAGAACAGACGGTGCAGAGATATGCGAAATCATAGGTATTTATTTACTACACGAACTGAGCAAAATAATAGATAGAAATGACACAGGACTCTACAGGGACGACGGTCTCATAATCCTAAGAAACTGTAACAAACAAAACACAGACAAAACTAGAAAAGCAATAATAAAGATTTTTAAAAACAACGAATTCGACATAGATATAAAAACCAACCTAAACGAAGTAGATTTTCTAGATGTTACCTTCAACCTAACAAAAGGCACATATAAACCATATAGAAAACCTAATGAGAAACCACTCTACATACACACATCTTCCAACCACCCGCCTTCTATACTCAAACAGATACCAAAATCGATTAACCGCAGTCTTTCCGACAATTCCTCCAATGAATCCATATTTAACAAAGCTAAGAAAGACTATGAAACAGCCCTAAAAGATAGCGGATTCCCAGCAACACTCACATACTCACCAAAAAACACAGAAAAGGCCAACAGGAGAAGAAATTTCATATGGTTCAACCCACCGTACAGCAAAAAACGTAAAAACAAACGTAGGAAAAATATTCTTCAAACTCTTACACAAACACTTCCCGGAATCAAGCACCCTACACAAAATATTCATCAAAAACACAGTAAAAATCAGCTACAGCTGCACCGAGAACATGGCATAAATAATAAAAAAGCACAACAGGAAAATTATCAACAAACCACACTAACAAATTAAACCCACGTGCAACTGCAGAATAAAGAAAGAATGTCCCTTAAACGGAAATTGTTTACAAAACAACGTAATATACCAAGCTACGATAAAATCATCAGATAATGAAGAAAAAGTATACATAAGAGTAATTGAAGGACCCTGGAAACAAAGAAATTATACACACAAAACTTCTTTCACAAATAGTAAATATGCGAATAGTACAATACTTTCTAAGTATATCGGGGAAATGAAAAACAAAACGCACATCACACCAAAAATATCTTTGAAAATAAGGAAAAGATCATCAGCCTACAACAACCAATCAAAAACTTGCAAACTTTGCTTGGAGGAAAAAATAGCTATCATTACTTTCCCAGACCAAAATAAATTATTAAATAAAAGATCAGAGCTCATCTCAAAATGCAGACATGAAAACAAATTTTTACTACGTTACTTAAAAAATTGAAAACGGAAAAATAAAATAAAAACAAATAAATAAAAAAGTAAACAAAATAACAATAAAATAAGCAAAATTAATTAATCCAAATTACCAAATCACACCTGTTAGAATAGACGAAATAGAATAATAATAATAATAATAATGATGATAACAAAAAACAAAACAAAAAAAACAAGTAAACCAAATAAATAAAGTAAATAATAAACAAACTAGCAAACCATTATGACCAAAATATTAGTTAGACTAAAAAATCAAACCAAAAAATCGGACGAAAAATAGCTATAAATGTTGTATAACGATAAAAAAAAACAAAAAAAAACAAATAAAATAAAATAAAACAAAAAAAAAATAAAATAAAAATAAATAAATATATACTACGTT
>OZ010599.1:28582181-28619681 GCA_963932145.1 Acanthosepion lycidas
CTAATATTATGTACATGGTTACGTTTTTCTAAGAGTTGTCTCATGGAACTAAGATCAGAAAAGTGACAAGTAAGTCTACGGGAGAGCGTGGTTGTTGTAAAACCAATGTATGTTTTGGTTTAATGTTAGTTTCAGAGATACAATCTTTGAACTGGCATGTAAATTAATATACTACATTGTTTTTTTTTGTTTTTTTTTTGTAGAGGATTTAATTGTATGGTTGTAGGTTTATTAGAGACTATGAGGTCAATTGTTTTAAATTGTTTATAATATATGATGAGCTTAACTTGTTTATTATTATTAATGAGTTTGACATTTCTACTCATTATGTTTTTGAATATTGTTTCATGCTGTTTGTATTTATTATGCATTTGGTAACAATAGTATAAGTTAATAGTATTATGTTTAATCTGACGTGCACTATTGTGCTTACAATTATTATAATTATTTACCACGCAAGAGGCCAAAATATTAAAAACTGAATCATATGTCTAGATGCAATATAATGTTTTGTGACTAGTTTGAAATGCAATTTTGTTGAGTGTGGGTTGATTTGTTCTAATGTCGATGGCCTCCAATATCTGAAGGTTCTTTTTACTGCGTGTATACTTAAGTATTTTTGTGTTATCCACTTATATCTATCTTATATTATGTACCTGGCTATGTTATTCTAAGAAATGTTGTTTAATAGAACTAAGATAAAAAAGGTGACATGTAAGTCTACGGTAAAACGTGGTTGTAATAAAACTAATATATGTAGTTTATTAGGTTAATTAGTTTATTTAGATTTATTATTAGTATCAATCACAAAACGGGCTTGTAAATTGTTACATTTGATTGTGTTTTCTTTTTTTGTAGAGGATTTAGTTGTGTGGTTGTCGGGTTATTAGAGACTATTGGGGTCAATTCTTTTAAATTATTTATATTATATGATGGGCTTAATTTGTTTATTAGGATTAATGGGTTTAATATTTCTATCTATTATGTTTTTGAGTGTTGCTTAATGCTGTTTTTAATCAATATTCCTTTGGTTATTGTTATACTGTGGCGAACGATTTTTTTTTCTTCCACCGAATGAATTCGAATCTTCGTCGCTACTTGTTTATGGCCCGGTTCCTTGTACCACGGTGATAGTCCAAGGTAGACCCAATAAAGAAGAACTCAGACACGGGTATGGAATAACACAGATATATTACAAACAGGAATATATACAAAGAAGTGGGAGTGTTAGTATGAACAATCAGGTTTAGTAGAGAGAACAATGTAGTCTCGACCAGTATCACTCTTCCAATGTCTTGCAGTAATTGTCTGAACGCGACTCTGTTTCGGACTGCCTCTGACTCGACTCTTGACTCGACTTGAACTACTGACTCGACTTTAACTACTGACTATATTCAGTCACACCCCCACTGGGGCGTCATGTGGCACAAGGCCATTTTGAACGTGGAATATCCGAGACCGTGGAATCGGCCCAAAAATATGCCCATTGAACCCGTATAAACGGGTGTCAGGGCCGGTTTACCTCAGCGAAAGAGACTCCGCCCTTCAGCGTAGCCTCCAAGGGGTTCCTCCCCGCCTGAAGGCAGAGAGTCCAACCGAACAGCCGGTCAGGAGGTGAACGACTGACGATATTCAGTCCCCCCCACTGGGGCAACATGTGACACAAGGTCGGTTATTTATTGTAGGTTTTCCGAGCCCGTGAGCTCGGCCCTAAAATATGCCCATTGAACCCGTATAAACCGGATCAGGGCCGGTTTACCTCCCCGAACGAGACTCCGCCCCTAGGCGTAGCCTCGTTCGGGTTCCTCTCCGCCTGAAGGCAGGGAGTTCAACCGAACAGTCGGTCAGAAAGTGAACGACTGACGATATTAAGTCAACCCCCCTCACGAGGGCGTCATGTGGCATAAGGCCTTTTTAACGTGGGCATTCCGAGCCCGTGGGCTCGGCCAAAAAAATAGCCCATTGAACCTGGATAAACGGGTTCAGGGCCGGTCTACCTCCCCGAAGGAGACTCCGCCCTTCGGTGTAACCTCCTTCGGCTTCCTCCCGTCCGTAGGAAGAGAGTACAACCGAATAGTTCTTCAAGTCAAAACTTGAGCGACTGACGATATTCAGTCACCACCCCCCACGAGGGCGTCATGTGGCACAAGGCCTTTTTAACGTGGGCATTCCGAGCCCGTGGGCTCGGCCAAAAAATAGCCCATTGAACCCGTATAAACGTGTTCAGGGCCGGTCTACCTCCCCGAAGGAGACTCCGCCCTTCGGCGTAGCCTCCTTCAGGTTCCTCCCGTCCGTAGGATGAGAGTACAACCGAACAGTTGCTCAAGTCAAAACTTGAGCGACTGGCTCCTTTACTACTCCTGAGTCCCAGTATTTATTAAGTATGGAATTGTCCATGATTATTATTATGGGGTAAGATCCCATAACAGTTATAATAGTATAAGTTAATAGTATTATGTTTATTTTGATGTACACTATTATGATCATTATTTTTGCACCAACCTAATATTAATTATTATCAATTTTGTTAGTAGAATTATTAAGTGTATTTAGATTTATTTTAATTTGTTGATCAATGACGGAATTAAGAAATCCATTATTAACGAGTGTTTGTTTAATGTTATGCAATTCTTTATAGAATATGGTTTTGGAAGAAATATAATTTGCATGTTTTGGATATTTTTTTTATAATAGCTAGCTTATATCTATGGGGGCATTCATTATTATAGTTAAGAAGACACGAGTTAGTGCCAGAGGGTTTCCTAAAGAGAAGTAGTAAATGTATGTATGTTGGAATCAATAAGTACATCAAGGAATGGAATTTTATTTTAGTCCTAGTTAAAATTTGTGGAAGGAGTTACTTTCAATTTTTCTTTTTATGTCAATGGATCAATATTTTTAACTAAAATAAAAATGTCATCTATATATCTTACATATTTATAAATTCATGAATCATTCATACAAAAAAAAATAAATATAGAGGTTAATTATTTAAATGGCGAGAATACATCGTCGCAAACTTTATAAATAAGATACATCAACCGCGAACCTGTATATGAATGATATGATCCCGTTTATAAATTCCAGTTGCATAAGGTCTTTTTAATTTTTTACAAGCTTTCGTCTGTTCCTACAGACATCATCAGGTATGGAAATAGATTTTGTTCTTGTTTTTACTTCTCAGTAATAAGAGGACAACGAAAATAGTGATGTAATCCGAAAAATTTTTGCCGAATTTAAGTCGGGCTAAATTTGATTTGCCCCTTTATCAAGAGATACTTAACGACAAAATACCGTATGCTGTACGGAATAAATTATTTAAAATGGAATGAAAACCGAAATAAAAAATATGTTTTGAAATTGAAATAAAAATTTGTTCTTTAAAAAGCAGGGAATAAAAGTTATTAGAGATTTTTAAAAGATTATTTACACAAATTAATGCAAGGAATACATTGCCTATTAAGTGTTTCCCGATCTTCGATCAGGTTCAGATCTACTCAGCCCGACTAAACACGTTAATTTTATTCCATCCCTTTATTACTTACTTTGTTTCTTCTTTCATATGAACAATATCAACGTAATGTATTTCGGTCTATATTTTGCAGCATGAAGATAAAACACATGATTCACACAAGTAATCGAGTAAATATTTACTTAATTTAAGGTGTAAACAAAAACTTGCTCAATGTAGTTAGACAGAGCTAAGAATTATATATTAATAAATATACGTTCGAAGTGCAACAAAGTTTCGAGGTTCTACCAAGTCATCAGACACGAGCTATTACGTTTGTTTTATATATATATATATATATATATATATATATATATATATATATATATATATATATATAGACGCAGTTTAAAAGCTCAAACTGTTCATGTACATGGTTATGTTTTTCTAAGAAACGTTGTTTCATGGAACTAAGATCAGAAAGGTGACAGGTAAGTCTACGGGAGAGCGTGGTTGTAGTAAAACCAATGTTTGTAGTGGGTCTATTATTAGTTTCAGAGATGCAATCTCTGAACAGGCATGTAAATTAATACACTACATTGGTTTGTTTGTAGAGAAATTAATGTTGTGGTTGTGGGCTTATTAGAGACATACGTTCGATGTGCAAAACTATATATATATATATATATATATATATAAATAAATATAGTCTTAAGGTGTGCTATATTTATGGAATAAAGTGCTCAATATCAGGGATAGAGCGTGTGTAAATATAAAAGTGAACATAGAAGTCAACACTTAGAGGCGACAGTCTGTTTCATGCTATATGCAATCGTCAAGCCACGTGGCTTGACGATTGCATATAGCATGAAACAGACTGTCGCCTCTAAGTGTTGACTTCTATGTTCACTTTTATATATATATATATATATATATATATATATATATATATATATGTATAAAACAAACGTAATAGTTCGTGTCTGATGAGTTGGTAGAAGCACGAAACTTTGTTGCACTTCCAACGTAATATAATATTCGGATGTAAATACAAAATGTAGAGTGTATATATGGGGCTAAGGGAAAAAAAGGTTAAAGGTGCAAGCTTAAAAGAGTAACGCCGGCTAACTCGTTAAGTTTTAATAGACATTAATGTGGTTAAAGGGGGTAATTAATACGTAACGTAAAATATGTAAAGGGCATGTGATATTTTGGATAATTTATCTGTCCAGAATTAAAATAATTTAAGCGAGTTTTTCAGACATTAATATTTTTTTGAGGATGTACCCTTTTTCCAGCAAACACAGCTTGCATCGGTCCCCGCGGTCGGAAAAGTGTGTAGCTTTGGCGACAAAATTCCAATTTACTACCGGTGTATTGTCATCTGTTTTAATATTCCAGTAAAATGCTGAGAGTGCTTTGGCATTTTCATATTTCTTACTGTTAAGAGTCATTTTATGGTGGTAAAATCTTCATTTCCAGTTGTTGGAGGTGGAACCGAAATAAAATGTTTAATGCTAGTAGATGACGCCTTTATACATATCTTTAGATGACGCCTTTATACATGCATTTATTTATTTGTCAGTTAATATCCTTTCGAAAATTATACTTTTTTCTGTGTTAATATTTTTAGTAAGGTTGTTTAGTGCATCTACATATTTAGTTTTATATTAGTCAATTTTTTTTTTTCTGGAGTTAGTTGAAAGTCTGTTTTGTACAGAGTTGCGCAAATTATTTAAAATTCCAGGTGGGTTTTTGGATTCTTTGCTAATGTATATATGGTTATAAAGCTCATTAGCATAAGGCATGCGTACTCTTCTAGATAGGTCGCAAGTAGTGTGCAGAAAGTTGATCGCCTTTGTGTTGGTGGTAATGGTGATATTCAATTCGTGATTCTTGAAGAATTTGATGAGTTGTTTCCTAAATCTGCCAGTTTGGATTAGTATTACGTAAGAGGCTTACTCCGTGGTTTCTGTACAGACTAGTGCTCTTCCTATCGAAAGTGTACCTAAGTCTCCACAGTAGCAGTATACCAACAAATTCACAAATCGCAGTTCCAATTCCATAACACTTCCAAGAATAATATAGGCAAAATCAGCAAGGCTATACAAGAGCGACCCCGTAAGTATAATAAGAATGCTAAGGGAGTCAACCAAGGGAAGAATATTAAAGATGCTATCAGTTGGTTCTCTAATATGAAAAATAAAAACGAATGTACTTTTATGCAATTCGACAAAGCCAACTTCTAGCCGACGATCACAGAAGACCTGTTAATGGCTGCTATTATCCTGGCCAAGAATTAATACACCATTACTGACTAGGAAATCAACATCATTAAGCAAGCCCAGAATCACATTCTATATCACGATGGTTCTATGTGGACCAAAAAAGATAATTCAAACTTAGTAATGGCAGCGTTCTATATAGCAGAAGCTTGTGAATTGGTCACGCGCAAACATTTTCCCACTTTGCCATACTTCTTTCCCTATATATATATATATATATATATATATATATATATATATATATATATGAATGAATGACAAAATATAGTTTTATTTTATGCTATATTTATGGGTAAAAGAGCATAAAAAATAAAAGAGTATACTGCGATCAACAGCGTGCGACGAAAATCTGTTATGTGCTTAACCGCAATCTTCAGACCATGTGTCTACACACACACACACACACACACACACACACACACACACACACATATATATATATATATATATATATATATATATATATATATATACATATTAAATTGTTTGTATTTAGGCAGCATTTTTCATTGATGCATGTTTAATTAAATAATACTGAAAAGTATTGTCTATTTATTTTATATAAATTCTTTTCATATCGTCTGATAAGCTTAATAACATTATCATTGAAAGATGAAAGAAAATCACCATATTGATACATATTTTTAATCCTATCTAAGCTATCAGCTTACATAAGCCGTTATCAAAGTCACATGACCATGCGTGAGTGAAAACGAGAAGTATTAAGTATGGGAAGTCGTTGGTATAAATCAATGGCTTATGTTATCAATTATATGCATTTAAGAGTATTTGTGGAGATTTCGTAGTTTATTTTGTTCAGGTAAAGTTTCAGCTGTTTTATGTATATAGCTTCAAAATTTTTTAGGTTTTGTTTATTGATTTCATGTTTAAGTATAACGTTTTCAACGAGTATTTTCCAGAACTCTGTATGCGGCAATACATGTTGTTAAATGCCTAAAGTTATCATTCAAATTATTTAATCCATTGTATATATATATATATATATATATATATATATATATATATATATATATATATATATCAGACATGAAAACAAATTTTTACTACGTTACTTAAAAGTCGAAGTCTGAAAAATGAAAAAAAATAAAATAAGTAAATGAATAAACAAAACGACAATAAAAAAAATAAAATAAATTAACACAAACAAATCACGAGAATAGAATAGACGAAATAAAATAAATAAATAAAAAATGAAAAAAAAAATCAATGAACCCTAATAAATAAAGTAAATAATAAATAAATTAACAAAGCATTATGACCAAAATAGTACTAGAACTATAAAAATCAAACCAAAAATCGGAAGAAAAACATAGCTATAACTGTTATATAATAATAAAAATTACTACATTACTTAAAAATTGTAAACCGAAAAGAGTAAATAAAAATATACAGTATAATTCATCCAAATAAATAAACAAACAAACCGATCCCGATAAATTAACCGTTAGAAAAAAAACAAGTAAACGTAATCAATCCAAATAAATACATAAATTAATGAACACATTAAAAACTGCTCCCGGCAAAATAATAGTTAGAATAAGCTACGTCAATCAACCCCAAAACTGAATAAATAGCTTTAATTATCTTCCCAAACTAAAACAAAACTATCAAATAAGCGATATAAACAATTTTTTACGACGTTAATATAAACACCGATTAAAATTAAAATAAATATATACGATAAGAAATAAAAAATAAATAAAAATAAATAATGGCAAGCAAAATAATTTAACCCAAATAAATAAATAAACAAATAAAGGAATTCGGGCAAAATAACCATCAAAATAGACTACCCATAATGCACCACTAACCCGTATATATAAATAGCCGAGAACAATAAAAGCACCCGTGGCCTGACGATTGCGTCGAGCATGAAACAGACAGACGTCTCTGAATAGTGCGTTGTTCATGAGACTACTTGCCATAATGCCAGCGTGGAAATGTGTATCTCTTAAAATGTGGTTATACGAATAAATTAAATTACGTAACAGCAATGAATACAAAAATAAAATATAGTATAAAATAATAATAAATATAATATAATGGAAAAGAAAAATAGGAAAAATTAAATTTTTGAAATTAATTTAAACACACTTCCCTAAAAATAACAAACTATATAAAATCATTAATAAAAATACAATTAAAATCAGTTATAGTTGTATGGATAATATGGAAAAATAATAGATATACATAATACAAAATATTAAACAAAGATATTAGCAATTACAAAGATAAAACCCCGCAAATTAACAACAATAATTTTAATTATCGAAATAAAAACAACTTTCCATTTAATAATAAATATCTAACTAATAATATAATATAAAGAGAAAGTGCATCAAATAACAGTAAGACGGAAGAAGAAAATTATATAGGTGCAATTGAAACACATTTTAAAGAAAGATTTAATAATCATAAAATATCATTTAAAATAGGCAGATACACAAATAATACATTATCAAAATATATATGGGTTCAAAAGGAAAAGTATATCAACTAAAATTAATTGGGAAATCATAAAAATTTACCCGCATATAATATTATTAATAGAAAATGAAGACAGTGTTTGGAAGAAAAAATTGACACAATACATTTCAATAATTAAATTAAATTAATAAACAAGAGAAATGAATTAAGGGTTAAATGCAGGCATTTTAATAAATATGTACTTTGCAACTTACATATTAATACAACATAATATAATAAATACAAATTATATAAATTAAAAAATAATATAACATTATATATAAACGCAACACAATACATAAATATATATGTATATAAACAATTAAAGATATCCATACAAAGAAATTAATTAAAAAAAATGACAACATATAAAACTGAAAAAAATACACTTGAAAAGCAATTACGGAGATGCAAATATGAATAATAATAATAATAATAAAAACGCATATTCATTACAATTGTAAATATTTTATATACGGACTAACCCCTTGAAAACTGGACATACTGCCACGAAATTACGGAGTCGTCGACAATTACAGTTAAGTAGTTCTTTTGTATATATATAAAAAAATATTATTCATTATATATATATATATATATATATATATATATATATATATATATATATATATATATATATATGTATATATATGTGTGTGTGTGTGTGTGTGTGTGTAAAAATAAGTTCGCTCATTGACATAGGCAGACATACATACACGCACGCTCACTCACTGGAGCTCTCACGAACAATGTAGAACTGGGCATATATGCGCATCCATACGTACGCATTTTTTGCTGTATTCAAAGTTGTATTGTGTAGCGAATATCGTGAAAGCCATGGTCACAAACTCACATCAATCCAACTATATATATATATATATATATATATATATATATATATATATATATATATATACTGGACGCAATCGTCAGTCGGGTTGACGATTGCGTCCAGCATGAAACAGCCTGTCGCCTCTGAGTGTTGACTTCAATGTTCACTTTTATACTTATATTTACATACGCTATATCTCTAATATTGAGCAGTTTATCCCCTAAATATAACACACATTAAAACTATATTTCTTCTTATATATTTGTGTGTGTCTCTGTGTGTCTCTGTGTGTGTGTGTGTGTGTGCATGTGTGAGTGTGTGTGTGCACCAGTTCTCAGTACTAAACTCTTCCAAAATGTGTGAGTAGTCTGGGTGTTCGGTTCTAAAAACTAATCTGATGTACTCTCATACGTCGAAAACGATGCGAGAGTTCAGTATGTCAGTATATATATATATATATATATATATATATATATATATATATACTGATGTATATATATATATATGATGATATGGTTTGTCTGGCTCACTAGGTGTATCTATCTATCTATATATATATATATATATATATATATATATATGGAGAGAGAGAGAAAGAGAGAGAGAGAGGCGGGGTGCAAAAGTGGTGATAATTTGACAAAGTGGAAAACCTATGTAGACAAAGCGTTTTCGCCTCTTCATAGCTGACGTCTTCAGGTCGGCATGAGCAAAAAACTTTTGTGTCATTGAAGTGCGTTGTAATTTAACCAACATCTTTATTATATTCTGTAGGTAGACTGTATTTCTGTCACGTACTAAAACAGTTAAAGATTCCTGCGTAAGAAATTATCCCTTCCTCCTATTAAATACTCATGGTCAAACAGATTAGTTTCGTCAACCATTATTTTACGATATGGCGCCAAATGAAAGGAAATACCAAATAACGGTAAAAAAAAAAAAAAAAAAAAAAAAACTAGCCGGGACACATTAATGGCAAAGAGAAATGTGCTACAACACAAAGAAGATTTACTGGTAGCAGTTGATATATTTTTTTTTTAATTGAGATGAATAGGTCTTCCCTCAAAGGGGCTCATTGCCTTGAAAATCTGTTGGTAATTTAGCTCTCCCAAAGCCTTAAGTTTGAACTCATATTGTTAAAGTTACTGAAGAAATGGTCGGTTTACTGAACCGCTCCACTAAGTATCTGACTCCTCCTGTTATACTTTATCTTTACACGAGCCAGATCAGACAGAAAGTGAAATAATGCTGCCATATCTGGGCCGGAACTGCCCAGTTATCAATTGCCAGCCTTAATAGCGTTCAACAGCGTCTACATGTCCTTGTGGGTGATGAATTATTTTGCACCCTACAACCGCTCTTGGACTGAAACTTGTGAACCACTTTCTCATCTATCGCTATTTCTATGGCAGGTGTTCTGACGAACTACTTTCCTTGGTCCGACCAGCCCTAATCTTTGCAAATAGGACCCGCCATGGATGCTCCCCGCGTTGCCTATCTATCTATCTATCTATCTATCTATCTATCTATCTATCTATATATATATATATATATATATATATATTTCAATCTACTCATATCTATCTATTTCAATCTACTCGCATCTAATTCAATCTACTCATATCTATCTATCTATCTATCTGCTCATATCTATCTATTTCAATCTACTTGTATCTATCTATCTATCTATCTCAATCTACTCATATTTATCTCTCTATTTCAATCTACTCATATCTATCTATCTATCTATCTATCTATTTCAATCTACTCACATCTATTTCAATCTACTCATATCTATCTATCTATCTATCTATTTCAATCTGCTCATATCTATCTATTTCAATCTACTTGTATCTATCTATCTATCTATCTATCTATCTATTTCAATCTACTCACATCTATTTCAATCTACTCATATCTATCTATCTATCTATCTATCTATCTATCTATCTATCTATCTATCTATTTCAATCTGCTCATATCTATCTATTTCAATCTACTTGTATCTATCTATCTATCTATCTATCTATTTCAATCTACTCACATCTATTTCAATCTACTCATATCTATCTATCTATCTATCTATTTCAATCTGCTCATATCTATCTATTTCAATCTACTTGTATCTATCTATCTATCTATTTCAATCTACTCACATCTATTTCAATCTACTCATATATATCTATCTATCTATCTATTTCAATCTGCTCATATCTATCTATTTCAATCTACTTGTATCTATCTATCTATTTCAATCTACTCACATCTATTTCAATCTACTCATATCTATCTATCTATCTATCTATCTATCTATTTCAATCCGCTCATATCTATCTATTTCAATCTACTTGTATCTATCTATCTATCTATCTATCTATTTCAATCTACTCACATCTATTTCAATCTACTCATATCTATCTATCTATCTATCTATCTATCTATCTATCTATTTCAATCTGCTCATATCTATCTATTTCAATCTACTTGTATCTATCTATCTATCTATCTATCTATCTATCTATCTATCTATCTCAGTCTGCTCACATCTATCTATCTGAGTCTATTCATATGTATGTAAATATATTATCTATTTATATATTAAGTATGTGGCGACCTCTCTATCAAAATATATTATATATCTATATATTAAAATACGTTAAGCTCTATCTATCTTAAAATACAGTGTGCGATGGATAAATTGTCGTCTAAATGAAACAAAAATGAAAATAACACTCATTTTGATAGATATATTTATCAAAATTGCACAAAAATTATATTTAAATACGATAGAGTAAATTTATTGAATAAAATCACCATTGGCTTCAACCAAGGCCATAGAGACGACTTTGGAATCTTCTGCACCTCATCTAGAAGGTCTCTTTGTTTAATGTGCTGAATGCTGCCATAATCCTTGCCTCCAGTTCATTGGTGTTACAAGGAGATTTGTTGCTCTCTCGCTCAACTGCACCCCACACATAATAATCAAGATGGGTGGAGTCTGTGGGATTTAAGTGGCGAAATGAAAGGGGTGATGTGGTCGCAGAAATTATGTGACAGCTATCCTGGTTTCTTCTACTTGTATGGAATGGTGCAGAGTCCTCTTTCCAGACATAGATTCTTCTAGTAGCCACACTTTTGACATAGGTTAGCACTACCTCCTCCTGGCACTTTCCTGGCACTGTAGGCTTCCGTGTTGAGTCTGAGGCCTTGTGAGAACATGAATGAAGACATAGCGTCGCCATTACTCGAAACCCCATGACGCTGACTGGAAAAATCATCCAATTTTTTCCGAATGCACACACCCCAGATTGACATCCAAATACTCTGAAATGTTCGTATTGGAGCTTCCGACTCGAATGCCAAGTAGTACAGCATGCCATTTTCAATTTTCAAACCGGTTAGCTATCCCTAGATCTACAGTACAGTCCGTTATGCAGAAGTGTAAGCAGTTTGGCAGTTTCTGGTGGAGTGCATTGCGTGATGTTAATCTTTTTCTCACAGATGGTCCCCAACAAAACCTATTATACAATGCAGTCGGCAAAATCAAAAACATACAACGCGCATGTACGAAACTAAAAATATAAAATGGCGTCAATTTACCCATCTCCCTCTGTATGTTAAGATCTATCTATATATCTATAAAATATATGAAGTTCTATTTATTAAGATATGATAATATCTATATTAAATCCTATTTGTCAAAATCTGTTAATATCTATGTATATAACAGAATAAGTTATCTATCATCTTCATTTTAAAATATGTTAAAATCTATATATCTATTAAAATATATTAATCTTTATCTATCTATAAAATATGTTACGATCTATCTATCTGTCTATCTAGCAATACATGTTATATATATGTCAGAATATGTTAAGATATATCTATATATCTTTCTATCCATCAATCAGTCAAAATACAGTCAACGACAAAATTATTCGTATACCACAAATTTTGAATATTTGTATACATCTCTCAGAATCTAATGTGTATCTGATGTCAGTTTTTTTTATTTTAATAAGCACAAAAAAAGGAAATACTAAGAAAATCAATTTTTAGAAAAATAGATTAAATGGAACTAATTTCACAGGCGAATTATGTAAAATCGAAAAAGACAAAATTATTCGTACAGTAGAATATATAGTTTTATATTGATTGATTCCTGGAAGTAATTTACATAATTATTTTATCGGAGAAGCATTCTAGAATATATATTCAATAGAATATTTGTGATAATTCCAGCAAAGAACATCACATGGTTCATAGTGTCTCACCATTGTAATTCTAACGTTAACATGACGATGGGGGGGGGGACAGGGGAGCTTAGCGTTGACTTGAGACAGAGAATTATTCATTTTCACAAGTTGGGAAATAAGTACAACACTATTTCAAACCGGTTAGCTATCCCTAGATCTACAGTACAGTCCGTTATACAGAAGTTTAAACAGTTTAGCACGACAGAGAATTTGTCTGAGTGTGGAAGAAACCCAAATTGTCACCGAGAACTGCACAAAAACTGTGTCGGGAGGTTAATATAAACCCAAGAGTTGTTTTAAAAGGCATCGACTAAAGTCTGGATACGATGGTTATCAGCGTAAGTACTTGCACAATACAACGATGTTTAAATAGAAATGGGTTGTATGGAAACAGACCACAAAGAACCCCTCTCCATAAAGCGTATCACATTGTTGCTCGGTTTAATTTTGCCAAAACGCTCTTAGACAAAGAAAATTGCATTTGGAAACAAGTACAATGGAGTGATAAAAAAAATTAGCTTAATGATGTACAGAAGATTTGACGCAAGGTGAAGCATTCCTCCCAAAGAACACAGTGGCATCATTAAAACATGGAGGCGGTTCGATGATGTTTTGGGGTTGTTTTAGCTCAAAGGGGACGGGGCAATTAATTGCAATACGAGGAATAATTAAATCTGAAGACTATATCAAAATTCTGGATGAAAACAACTATCAACGCAAAATTTTCATCTAGGTCGACGATTTACTTTCCAGTAACATAATGATCCCAAAAATACGTCTAAATCAGTGACTGCATAGCTTCAGAAAAAGATTAAAGTTCTGCTTAGCCTTCAATGAGTACTGACTTGAATCCTATTGAAAATCTATGGCAAGAACTGACAGTTTGAATAAATCCTCAGTCACTAAAAAACCTTCAGGACTTAGAACGTGTAACCATTGAAGAATGTAAGAAAATCCCAGAAAAGACTTATTCAAATCTCATCAATACTTTAGAAAACGATTACAAGTTATAAAGATGGGAGGTTATGCTAGTGACTATTAATATTGTGAACATTGTTCATTTTTCCTATTTTTCATACTGTACGAATAATTTTGTCTTTTCCTAATTTGTCTGCCTAATTTGTTGTATTGTTCTGAAAATAGAATTTTATATTCCTTTTTTGTGCTTAATAACATATAAAAACCTGGTATGATACAGTCATTTAATTCCGAGAAATGGATAAAAACATTTAAAATTGATGGGTGTACGAATAATTTCGTCGTTGACTGTATCTTTACTCCTCTTTCATCTGAGAATTTTTACCATATGTTAAAATCTATCTATCTATCTATCTATCTATCTATCAAGTAATCAAAATACACTATCTATCTATCTATCTAGCTAGCTATCTATCTATTAATATATGTTAAGATCTATATATCTATGCTATTAAGTATATCAACTTCTTCTGAGAACTACTGCTTTGTGCGACAGACACCCGGTGTAATATTTTCAGAATCACTACAATCTCGGCCTGTTCAAATTACTTCTCACATTTTCTTACGGCCATACAGTAAACAGCAACCCTCACACTTGAGCGGCTCTTCTGGTTTGTAGTAGATGAATATTAGTATATAAAAAATAGTTATTCTGCTTTTCTAAAAACAGTAATAACTGCTGATACAGTTAAAGCGCTTTGGTTACGTTTTTTTAAGCTATTAACCTGCTCTGCTGATATGGAAGATCTTCTACTACGTCTAGGTGACTTGTAATCCACTAAATACGGTGAATATTGAAAGGAAGAAAAAAAAACTAGAATTTAGAGAAAGGAGATGAAATCCCAACGAAATAAAAAAAAAATAACTGAAATGGTATGAGAAGAAGTACAAAAAGATGGAACAATGAATAAATTGGCTTAGAGAATAACGCCTATCAGAAGTAATACAAAATTCGACGCATGCGCAGTGATACAAAACTCGGTAGCAGATCCGTTAGGGAAGGAATAAAACGAAACCAAAAGAAAAAGCAAACAAACAACAAAACGAAAAAAAGAAAATATCTGAAAGAAAGAAAGAAAGAAAGAAAGAAAGAAAGAAAGAAAGAAAGAAAGAAGAATGAATTAATCAATGAACGAATAAATAAATGAAAGAAGAATCCCATCCCCACCCCCCCAAAAAAAAATCAGCAACTAAAAAGATGATTTCCAAATTAACTAAAATAAGGAATGAAGACAGATCATTCAAAGGAAGGAAACAAAGAAAATTAACGGGAAATACATTCATCTATCAGGAAAAATCGCGGTCTTGCCAACTCTTCTTTATTTCACCACCATCTTGTGGCACCGACGTTGGCGAAAAGAGTCAACCGGTGTTTCCCTTCATTGTGCACCTCATTATACGACATCCGGCGTCCGTGTTTTCTCAACGTGACCCTCGCCGCCAATCTGATTTCCGTTCTATCAGAATTGTTTTGCCAGCCGCCTTCGGCTCCGACGACTATTTGCCATCATTTTGACACAACGTCAATGATTTTGATAAGTCATATGGCAGAAATAACAGAGAAAATTCACTCAATGCCTCCTGAAATTCTTATTTTATTATTTCAAAAAGGGGGAAAAAAAAAACTTTTATGGATGATGGCATTCTTGGAAATAATATAGACTTTGTTGGTGGATTACGAAAAACTCATTCGAAGATCTATCGATGTCAGTCTATCTATCTATCTATCTATCTATCTATCTATCTATCTATCTATCTATGTCAATATATTCATATCTATCTATCTATGTCCGTCTATTCTTATCTATCTATCGATCTATGTCATTCTATACATATCTATCTCTCTGTCATTCTATTCATATCTATCTATCTATCTATCTATCTATCTATCTATCTATCTATCTATCTATGTCATTCTATTCATTATCTATCTATCTATCTATCTATCTATCTATCTATCTATTTATGTCATTCTATCTATCTATCTATCTATGTCCTTCTATTCATTATCTATCTATCTATCTATCTATCTATCTATCTATCTATATATATATATATATATATATATATGTCATTATATTCATTATCTATCTATCTATCTATGTCAGTCTATTTCTTTCTTTCTATCTATCTATCAATCTATCTATCTCTCTCTCTCTATATATATATATATGTATATGTATATGTGTGTGTATATATATATATATATATATATATATATATATATATATATATATATTTAACTCTGTTTATGTATATATATATATATATATATAATTATTTATTTAAAAATATGATTCCAACACGCTACATAAGAGTTCTCATGTTTCAAAACAAGAACCGAAAACTTCACTATAATTATTTGAATTAAATTGAATTAAAGTACAAAGCTCTGTTCCATCTTCAAGCGAAATTTTTTTGGGAAAAACTTATATGTGATATTTACGTGTTTTATAAGCATATTCATTATTGAAATGAAAATTTATATGGTAACGGCTAGAGCAATTGTTTAAAGAAAAAGGTGTTAATAATTTGCATCAATGTCTCAGTTACATTCAACAGATGTCAAGTCAGGGTAAGTTTAAAATTAAAAGCGGAAGATGACAGCGCTTAGTCTATTTAAGCGTCTATGGAGATTTATTTATTTATTCGTTTTATTTTTTATCTGAAAGGGTTTTGTGTATATAAAAACTGTCGTAAATCGCTAACATTTGTTTTTTGACGACTTCATAAAGGGTTATCTTTTTTTGTAGGGTATTTAAGCTATTTATTAGGACTATGGATTTTAAAAAAATGCTAATTATTCAATGCAAAAATTTGATGACGTCGGCAAAAAATCGTTAACTCATGTCTATTGTTTATTAGATTTTTATTATTTAGAAACTTAATAATGTGTAGTTTTTCATGTAGGCATAAAGGGCATGGGTCATCCCATGTTTTACAAGTTCTAGTCTTGTTTATAATTTTCCATTTTACTTTTGGTGTTTCCTTCAAATGCCAAAAATATTTAGATAGAGATGTCTGATTTCTTTTATTTATATTGTTGAAAGAGCACTTATGCTGCCTCCATCTGGCTTTAAATTCATTATTTGTAGACCCAATGTATATCATATTAGTATTAGGACTCTCTATGGATGAGATAGTACATTGGTATACCACAGATTTAACGCTGTCATCTTCCGCTTTTAATTTTAGACACCCCAAACTTACCCTGACTTGACATCTGTTGAATGTAACTGAAACATTGATACAAGATGGAACATAGTTTAGTACTTTAATTCAATTTAATTCAAATAATTATATTGAAGTTTTCGGCTCTTGTTTTGAAACATGAGAACTCTTAAATAGCGTGTTGGAATCATATTTTTAAATAAATAATTATATTTATGCTCTACTTTTGTATCGAGCACTATTTTTTAAAAATCATAACAAAAATACTAAAGAACATTGGATTGTTTACCTAACGAGTTCTTTCCTATTTTCTATATATTCTTCACTTCAAGATAAGACATCTAACATAGACCTGTTTAACAGGTGTAATATTGGAGGAATCGAGACCTTTATCATACAGTCTCAGTTACGGTGAAGTGATCATGTCTTGAGAATGTCTGATGACAGGATACCCAAGATCCTAATGTGCAGCCAGTTAGATCAGGGCTACAGGAATGTAGGATGCCCATGGCTAAGATACAAAGACAAGCTGAAAAGCAACTTGTCAGCTGTCAATATACCACATAACGCCCTTGAGCTCTTAGTTTTGGAACGGGTAGAATGGAGATTAACGTGTTTTAGCGAACTCAGCAATTTTCAATCTGCTTGTCTGAATCATCTTCAAGAAGCGAGAGCAAGATCTAAAAGGCCAGCCAATCTAACAGTGATCTCATCTCACAATCCTCACACTTGCTCCATATGTGGCCTCCTTTGTAAATCACTAGCGGGTCTTAAATGCGACTTAAGATTATCGCACAAACTTTCATAGCTGAATCAATAAGCTGTCAGATCTTCATACGTCGAAACCGACGGGGAGAGATCATTATTATTATTATTTAACTCTGTTAATATCTATCTATTTGTCTCACTTAGTATTTCACTCTGGTCGTATCTATCTATCTATCTATCTATCTATCTATCTACCTATCTATCTATCTATCTATACTTATAAACACCTTTATTATGTCCTCCTTTTCACTTATATTTCAACCTACTTTCTATTTCTATTCTTACCAGTGTTGGAAATGACATTTCCAATTGACTTTCTTTTTAGACATTGAAACAGTTTGTGATTTCATAGCCCTAATCTATAGAATAGACAAAGGATAATCTCCCTTAAAATGTACAGAATTCATTCTCTTGTAGTTATTTTTCATCACTGATCTGAGACTACGGATGTGTGCAGACGATTCTTTCGTCCTGGGTACCATGCTTTTGCACGCATCTGATAGTGTCGATCTGACGGGGACTGATCAATATTAAGGGCTTTTTAAGCACCTTACGGGTGCAACCTGTCCTAAGTTCAATTTCGTTATCCTTTCTTTTCCCCACTTTTTTTTTACAATAACGTTCACCCTTTACAAGTCCTAGGGACCACAAGAGGTGAAGGGTTACGTTAGGAGGCAATCTTTGTGGAGAGTAGAGGAAGATCACGGTTAACCTTAGCATTGAACAGGTTAAGATTGTCGTGTACGTCTGTTCCACAGGATAGTGGTTCGCGGGAAGAATCTGCTCTAGTGAAACTTCTCACTAACGGAATACTGATGGAATGCCAATGGTTTGATCCAATATAAGTGGCATGGCCGTTCCTAGCCGTGAAGGTCAGACCTGGTGGAACCAGGGTATTGCGTTCGCCCGAGCACTTTCATACAGCATATCACAATTTGGACAACGTAAATCCAACATAGAATCGTGAGAGGATAACCGCATTAGGGCAAAAAGATCTTGAAGATAGGCCGTTCAAGACCACATTCATTTCTATGTGGCATGTTCAAAAATAACAGCGATAAAAAAAGCAAACAGCAGCAAGAAGTTGAATGCAGTCGGCTAAGATTTACACGAAAGCACAACGGACTCCAGAAATTTAAAATTCACTCTTAAAGTTGAGGTTCCTTGCATTTTCAACGTTAATCCATGTTTTCGTTCAGTAACCCTGTTAACCCTATATATATATATATATATATATATATATATATATATATATATATATGATGCCATCAATAATTTTTTTTACTGAAAGTTCACCCTGTATAAGACCCGAAGATTACTCGAGGTAGAGGATTACGTTAAGGGGCAGTTTATATGTACAGGAGGAGAAGATAACGGTCACCCCTAGACTTGAACAGATTAAGATTGAAGTGATCGTGGAAATATGTTGGGTGGGTGTGTGTTCCAAAGATTAGTGGTTCGCAGGAAGAAGCTGTTCGAGTGGAACTTAATTCTCACCGATGGATTATAGAGGGAATGAGGTTCCTTTACTAGAATATAATTGGCATGGCCGCTCCTAAACGTGAAGGTTAGTACATGGCGGAACCAAGTATGTAGTTCGTCCGAGAACTTTCCGTGGACTTAACGGTAGAGCAGTGAGAGACTTGCCACACCCAGCCTGTGAAAGTAAGGTTATAGAGTGGTGAATAATTCGTCACCCACAAGGGCTCGGAGAAGCTTTTGGACTCTATCAAAACTAAAAAGTGAGGACTGGGCAGCTAACCCCTGAACTGTAACCCTTGCCAAAACCAAATGTCAACCAAAAGAGACAAAATAAGGAGTGGGGCGTTTACCTTTACTAATTCTGCGCATATTTTCGTTTTTGAAATATTAACATTTGGATAATGTCATCTCTTTACCAAAGCGTGTGGTAATGGTCAATAAAGCTAGTCTGGTTGGTTATTATTACTGTGTAGTGTCTTCGATCCTCACTGAGTGCCTCATTCAAAATCCGACATTATTGTTTTGTTTTTTTACAGTAAGATTCGCCCTTTACAAAACCCAGGGACTACTCGATGTAGAGGGTTACGTTAAGAGGCAATTTATGTGGATAACGGTTAATTCAAGATTTGAAACGGTTAAGATTGAAGTGATCGGGGAAGTATCCTCTTGGGAGTTGGTTACACAGAGCAGTGGTTTGTGAAAAGAAGCTGTTCAAGTAGAACTTACTTCTCACCGACGGAATATAGAGGGAATAGATAGTTAATGTATCAGCTTGATGCAAAAAGTAATTTCCGATTTTAAGGTTTATATTCAAAATGTGGAAGCCGATGATCATGAAAATTTTACCAATATCATCTTAAAATTACCAAATTACCAATTTTGCCAAAATGATCTTAAAACACCTATGGTAATAGATTGTTGTTTAATGATTAATAAGCTTAGTGTGGTTGGCTGTTACTAAAACTAAAAAGTGAGGACTGGACAGCTAACCCCGAACCGTAACCCCTGCCGAAACCAAATGTCAACCAAGAGAGACAAAATAAGGAGTGGGGCGTTTACATTTACTAATTCTGCTCATATTTTCATTTTTGAAATGTTAACATTTGGATAATGTCATCTCTTCACCAAAATGATCTTAAAACACCCATGGTAACTCAGCGTGGGGTGATGGTTAATAAGGCTAGTCTGACCGGCTTATTACCGTGTAGTGTTTTCGATTCTCACTGAGTGCCTCATTCAAAATCCAACATTATTTTTTTTTGTTTTTTTTACAGTAAGTTTCACCCTTTACAAGACCCAGGGACTACTCGATGTAGAGGGTTACGTTAAAAGGCAATTTATGCGGATAACGGTTAACTCAAGATTTGAACAGGATAAGATTTAAGTTATCGGGGAACCGACATCTTGGAAATCGGTTACACAGAGCAGTGGTTTGTGGAAAGAAGCTGTTCGAGTGGAAATTACTTCTCGTTGACGGAATATAGACGAAATGAGGATAGTTTACAACAATATAAACGGTGTGGCCAGTCGTAGCCATGATGGCTAGGCCTGGAGGAACCAAGGAACGTAGTTCGCTCGATCACTTTCTGTGGAAATAGCGATAGAGAAGCAAGAGGCTTGCCACGTCCCACCTGTGGGAGAGGGGTTGGTGTGGGGAGAATAATTCGTCACCCAAAAGGCCTCACTTTTGGACTATCAAGGCTAATTTGTGATTTCTGGGCAGTTACCGTCCAAATATGACAACAGTACACCATTCTTGGCCCGATCTGGCTCTTGTAAAGTTAGAGGATTGCATTAGGGGCCAGGTGCATAATGTAGCGGTACAGAGAGCGGGCCACGTTACCTGTATCCTTACCAATGGATCGTATGTACGAGTTCCGCTTGAAGTTAGATGTGGCTGAGTAGTTTATTTGTACTAAATTTGTTTTAACTGATCCAACGTGTTGTTTAGAATTTACTAATTCAATAGTTCTGATTTTTATGATGCATTCTGAAAAAAAAGTATCTTCGCAGCTATTATTCCATTTAGAGCTGAACCAATTCCGACTGAGTAGTGACCTTGATCTTCACTTGATGCTCCCTATATTCGGCCGTGTGTCACCCTTAGAAAGAGGGCACTTCGAAGCAGTGTAATGGTTTGTAAGTCAATCTCGCTAGATCAATTACAACTGAAAGGTGAGCTCCATCTGTAACCGAATGCGCATGCCAGGACCAGAATGGTCAGCAATTGGCCAGAAAAAAAACTCGTAGGCGTTGTATTCTGACAGTGATAGATTTTCTTTTACCGGGTTTCGGATATAAGTCAAAAACGCGCAAATTCAACAGAGGACCGCAAGGATTTTAAAGCGACGATACGCTTCCCACATTCAGATTCGACATACTGGCTTATACCACAAGCGGAGGGACGCTAAGTCATCGAACGACATGCGATTCCGTGACGTCCTTCCTCCCGCTGCCTCATAGAATCTAAGCTGCCACGCCTGGCCCTCTCATAAAAAAAAAGTAAGAAAAAGAAATCGTCTTTTTCTTTAATACCATCCATGCGTGTTAACCCAGAGACGATACGGAAAGCAACAGATCTTCACTGGAGGACACATCTGATCTATGCTTAAAATTCACCACAAAAACAGAAGCAGACACTTGTGGGCTCTCACCGGGATTATTGGTTATCCATTAAGTACATTAAGCACCCCCAGCATTAAATATATACTATGGAAAAAATCAGGGTGTAAAAGAAATACGTAACGAATGGTTACTTCTTCTATGTGCCATGGCCTTTCAGGACGTTGTCTCTCATCGCGCTCACTTTTGTCATATTTCCCAAACCCTGCTCCGATATCCATTCAATCAAGCTCACCAGGTAGGTTATGCTTTACTTTCACCCGCTCCACTCACCTTCAATCTGCCCTGTGAGTATCAAATTTTCCAAATACTTTCACCCCATTATGTGACACAGATATCCCAGCTGTACATTTTGTTGCCACTGACTTTAGAACTTCGTCGTTGCTCACGTGTTCGAACCAGTGTATCGTCAGCATCTTTCTGTAGGACCATATTTCTGTTGTTTTAAATGTCTTCTTCCTCTGTGAGGAGATTGTTCCGCATTCACTGCCATACAGGGAGACTGTTATTACGTAACAGTTCAGTACTCCTATTTGTTTCTGTTGTTTCAAGTGTCTTCTTCCTCTGTGAGGAGATTGCCCAGCATTCACTGCCATATAGGAGGACTGATATTACGTAACAGTTCAGTACTCCTATTTGTTTCTGTTGCCCCAAATCTCTTCTTCATTTGTGAGGAGATTGTCTATAGCTTCTTTAATACTGTGTTTGGTCTGAGAAACGTGTTCTATCTTTCCTCGTCCTGAATAATGCTAAGTTAAATTATCAGACATCTCCTAGGCTAAATTTGTTGTAACTGATTCGTACGCCAATGTACCGCCATTTTATAACATCTGTTGAAAGATTGTCTTCTTTAAGACATCCGAATTTTACTCTTCACTTGTCAAATATTTAGCAGTTTCGCAATTAAGGCACCAGATTTTTCTTTCTTTTGGTGGGGGGAATAATCTGCTTCATTTCTTTTTAATTAATGCTTCGATTCTTAATCCCTTCCATTGCTATTTGATAATGAAATTATATCTTTTACCTCATTTATTACCTCAAGGGGAAAAATGTCGTCTGGTGTATTTTTCTTTCAAATATATATATATTTTTTTCTTTTAACTCATCAAATCCAACGCTTCTACATCGCATCTTAAGAAATCTTTTTTTTTTGTTGGCTTCTATATGATCCAATTAAGTTGTACACATCTACACCTACTTCCACGGGGATTTTAGAATCTTTTTTTCATTTTCATGGTCAAAATATTTTTATAATCCGTTTTGCAGGTTGGGATTTTTAGTTAATATATTTATTGGTAACACGATTTTTTTCTAATGACCTCTAATCTTTATTTTTAATATCCTGTCAAGATGTAGACGGATTAATATCTTCCACGGCACTCGTTTTCGGAATAAAGTATGTGAAATGAATCCAAAATAAGGAATACGAAGCAAGGCGATAATGTCACTAAGACGCAAGGGTACTGCTGGGAGGGAAAGAGAATGAGGAGACTTTAGAAGGAACCGGAAACCCAATCCTAAACAGGAAAAGAAGGAATAAATCTCTACCCAGGTTCAAAAGACCATGGAGGAATGTGAACCGGGCGATTGGCGAACCTATTTACCCCTGTTAACTTTTGGTAGAAATATGAAAAGTAAGTCGTCCGTCCATTTGCCATGGAAATAGCGATAGATTAACGATATCCTTTCGACATTGCGTCTTTGGGAATGGGGATGCATATATAAGATATGAGGAGGGGGCTTCGTCAGGTTATCTTGCCATAGACACGAAACGGTTGCTATGGCTGCACTATGTATGATGCCCCTACAACCCTAACGTATTCCAGAACGCATGACCTGACTAACGAATTCATCTTCGGTTTCATTCTTCTTTCTTCTTCTTCTTCTTCTTCTTCTTCTTCTTCTTCTTCTTCTTCTTATTATTATTATTATTATTATTATTATTCTCCTCTTTCTTCTCCTTCTCAACTTTTTCTCTTTTTCTTCCTACTCTTTCTTATTCTTCTTCCTTTGTCCTCCTTCTCCTACTTCTTTTCTCCTCCTACTCCTTCTTCTTCTTCTTGTTATTATTATTATTATTATTATTATTATTATTATTATTATTACTCTACTTCTCTTTCTTCTCCTCTTCCTCATCTTCTTCTTCTTCTTACGATTCTCTTCCTCCTCTTTTTTCTTCCTACTTCTCTTCCTGCTGCTACTTCTTTTCTCCCCCTCCTCCTCCTCCTCCTCCTCTTAATCTTTTCTCCTCTGTCTTTTTCATCGTTTCTCCTCCTTCCTCATTATTCTCCTCCTCATCTTTCTGCTTCATCTTCTTCTTCTTCTTCTTCTTCTTCTTCTTCTTCTTCTTCTTCTTCTTATTATTATTATTATTATTATTATTATTCTCGTTTTTCTTCTCCTGCTCCTCATATTTCTTCTTCTGTTTCTCCCCATCCTCCCCATTCTTATTCTTCTTTTTCGCCTTATTATCATTCTTCTTTTTTCCTTCTCGTCTTTCTTATTCTTCTTTCTCTATCTTTCACCTTCTTTTCTCCTCCTCCTCGTCCTTCTTCATCTTTTCTCCTTCTTTTTCATCTTTTATCTTCCTCCTCATTATTTTCCTCCACTTTTTTTTTCTTCTTCTTCTTCTTCTTTGTGTCCTGCCCCTTCGAGAGATAGCTTGCCACAATTTCCTGTCCTTTGTAGCTCTCAGTAAATCTTTTCTTTTCGCTTTATTTCCCAAGATGACTGTTCTTTCAACCAGTCACACAGGTTCGTTAGGCAGGTTATGCGCTGTTTTCCTCTCTCCTCCTTCAATATTCTTGGGAAAGGCAATGGAGTTGTTTCTAGTTGCCTTCTCCAAAAAGATATACTTGCCCTATCAAGTGTAGACATATTAGTCTATCCTACTATTTTGTATGTAGATGGTGAGAGAAAACAGTTCTTCAAAAAGGCATCAGTTCGAAAAGAGCGGAATAGCCTCGACTGGAATCTGAACTCGGCATGCCGATTCCATTCCTGCAACGATAATTGTTTCGACACCAGAAATTTGATTTTCCAAATGACATATACATTCAAGAATTACCTTTAGCTTTTTTAACACTTGTACAATCCAAGTCACCTTGATTTCTTCTTATATCCTTTCTACTTTTCTTTCTTTCTTTTGTTTATTTCTTTCTTTTTTATTTCTTTTACCTTTCCATCAATTTCCTTAATTCTTTTTTCATTCTTTCTCTTTCCAGTAATTTCTTTCTTTCTTTTCCTTTAAATTTTCACCTTTTTCATCAGTTCCGTTTTTTCTTTTTTTTTTCTTTTTTCCAGTAATTTCCTTTCTTTCTTTCATTTATTCATTCTTTCTTTCTCCAATAATTGTTTAATTTCTCTCTCTCTTTCTTTTTTTCTTTCTTTCTTTCTTTCTTTCCCTTACTTTAAATTTTTCATCAATTTCATTCTCTCCGTTCTTTCTTTTCTTTTTTTTCTTTTTTCCAGTAATTTCCTTTCTTTCTTTCATTTATTCAGTCTTTCTTTCTCCAGTAATTTTTTCCTGTCTCTCTCTCTCTTTCTTTCTTTCTTTCTTTTAATGTTTCATCAGTTTCCTTCTTTCCGTTTTTTCTTTCCTTTTTTTTAATTTTTCCAGTAATTTCTTTACTTTCTTTCATTTATTCATTCTTTCTCTCTTTCTTTCTTTCTTTCTTTCTTTCTTTCTTTCTTTCTTTCTTTCTTTATTAATTTCCTTCTTTCCTGGCTCACATTCGTTTATCTTTCTTTTTCCTTCTTTCCCGCCATTCTTCACAAACCATTCCATCCCTTACGGTTACGGATATAAGCGAGCACTCTCCCAAATATCATCTCCACCAAAAAATCGACAACATGAAAGTTCTTACGAGTTAAAAATTTATTTAATGGTTAAATAAATTTCACAGGTTTCTTGACTATCAAGACATCGTTTTTGTCAGTTCTATCATTATTTCTGTTTCATATATCGTAAAACCTCTTTCATTTGATTGATACACCAGTACCAGCCTTCGAACGGACACAAAATACCAATAATAATTTTTAAAAAAAGGGAGAATATTTGCCAGTATTTTAAAATGACGTCCCCTCTGTGCAAGTCCAAAGAGCCGCTCGAGTTAGTGTGTTACAGATTAAAAAGACACAGGTTATTGGGATATGTGGAGATAAAAGTTGACTCTAGATTTGAACAGGTTAAGAAGGTAGTGATCGGGGAAGCATCCTCTTGGGAGTTGGTGCCACAAGCCTGCAGTTCGTTGGAAGGAGCCACTGAGTGAAGATTACATCTTAAGAATGGCATACAAAGGAAAAAAAGATGGTTCACTACTATGAAATCTACAAATCAACCATTCGCCCTTGCATGAAGTATTGCTGCAATATATGATCTGGAGTCCGTTCTGTTTGCCTCGGGGTTCTTGATAAGATCTAGAGACGGATATGCAATGTAATTGGCCCTGATCTGGTATCTCGTCTGCAGTCGCTCTCTCACAGACGTGCCGTCGCCTCCCTCTGTCTTTTTTACAAATACTTTCATGGTAACTGCTCAGATGAGCTGCTTTCGCTAGTTCCTAGAACTTCATGAATTCAAGCGTCCTACGAGGTTGGCATCTCTTATCCTTCTCCTCATATTTTTCTCTATCAATCCTATCTGATCTTGCTCCAAATCCTCTTTAACCCCTTGCGTGCTAGTGTTTTCCCGCCTTGCTTGGGGTAAAATGCTTAAAAAAAATGTGCGTGGTATGGCAGATCTTAGCCGTGAAATTTAGAATTGGTGAAACTAAGGAATGTAGTTCGTCTGGACACATTCCATGAAAATAGCGATAAAGCAGCGCGAGACTTGCGATGAATAATAATAATAATAATAATAATAATAATAAACCAATAATAATAAACCAATAATAATAATAATACTATAATAATAAAACAATAATAATAATAATAATAATAATAATAATAATAAAACAACAACAAGAGCAATAATAATAATAAACAATAATAATAATACAATAATAATAAAACAATAATAATAACAATAATAAAACAACAACAATAACAATAATAATAACAATAATAATAAAACAACAACAACAACAACAAGAGCAATAATAATAATAATAATAATAAAATCCAATAATAATAATAACAATAATAATAAAATAACAACAACAACAACAACAACAACAATAATAATAATAATAATAATAATAATAATAATACTAATAATAATAATAATAATAACAATAATGTTCTTTTTTTCTTCATCAAGAAACAAGAGGTTGCTTCGTCATTGAGTCGTATATGCCAGGTGATTATAATATCAAAGTCTAATAAATTGGCAGCGTCAATAATACACCGGAATGCCATAATGTGAGACGTTCAGGCAGATTGTTTTCCTAGTTACCATCGAGGCGTTGGGATCTATAGAGCTGAATTAAGAGACCTACATTGATAAAATCAAAAAGAAACCCGAGTATCACCTCGCTCCAGAATCGAATAATAATAATAATAATAATAATAATAATAATAATAATAATAATAATAATAATAATAATAATACTAAAATATTGTGTTAGCCCAAAACGCAAATTATGTGATAAATATCCAAAAACAATTGATCATCTTATAACAGGTTGCACGATATTGGCACCCACTGAATATAAAACCCGGCATGACAGAGTGGGCCAATATCTGCACTGGAAAATCTGCAACTTCTGCGGGAAAGAAACTGAAAGAAAGTGGTATGAACACCACCCAGACCCGGTTACGGAGATAGGACCTGTTACAATTCTATGGGACTACACAATACATACTGACAGAACAATCAAAGACAACCGCCCAGATATTGTTATTAAAGCCCACAAACAAAAAAAGTGTCTCCTTATTGATATGGCAGTCCATGCTGACTGCAATATATCTTTGAAGATATTCAAAAAGCTGTCAAAATACAAGGACCTTGAAATAAAAATCTCAAAAATGTGGCATATGGGAACATCAACAATCCCTGTTGTAGTTGGAGCCCTAGGACTGGTTGGAAAAGATTGCAGTAGACTAATTGCAGGGATTCCTGGAAGCCCATGCCTCAAGGAGATACAAAAAATTGTTCTGACAAGTACAGCCCACACTTTACGAAGGGCTCTATCTATGTATTTTTTTTTTTTTTGTTAGTGAAAAGTGTCATGATGCCATTTCTAACCTTAGGTCCCTGGGTGGAACCCGGAAAGAAATGTGTAAACGCCAGAAAGCAAAGAAAATAATAATAATAATAATAATAATAATAATAATAATAATAATAGTAAACTGGAAAAAATAAAACAAAAAAATTGGTATGAACGCCACCCAGACCCGGTTGAATACATAGGAGCTGTGAGCATTTTAGGGGACTTTCCAATACACACATAGCTAATCACCCAGGTATAGTGATAAAAAAAAAAAAAACGGAATTTGCATTCTTATTAACATCACAGACTATACTGTATCTTTTAAGATCTTAATTAAAAATACTTCCAAAATACAAAGATCTCGATGTAGAAATATAAAAAAGTGGCGAATGAAGAAGTCAGTAATTCCATTTGTGGTTGAATCCCTGAGTTTCATTGGAAAAAAGTTCCGATAGATTCAGTGACGGGATCCCTGGCAGCCCAGGCCTTAAAGAAATTCAAAAGAATTATTCTCACAAATACAGCTCACACCTTCCTTCCTTTTATGTGCCACGTCATTTCAGGGCGTACGTGTTCATGGCTCTCCACCCCCCTCTATGCAAGGCATAGAGGGGTGGGTTGAGTGCCACGAGAGCCATGAGCCGGTTACATAAGAGCTCAGTATTATTTTGTTACCAAAAGATTCCTGCTGTCTCGCAATATTCTGCCCAGATTTTGGAATGCTTTATTGGCCATCCAAATACTTCAACCGATCTCAGTGTCGCACTTACGGTCCTCTGTCAAGACGCTTCCCAGATATTTAAACTTCCACGCCTGCATAATTCCAGCGTTCCCGACCTGCAAATCACATTTCGGGTTCATCCTCTTACTGATAAGATTTACTTTTTAATCATTTCACCACAAGTAAGGCAATAAAGCCGTTAAGGCGCAAGGTGTTACTCGGTGTTAGAGAATATGAAAAAAAAACAAAAACATTATTAATGAAAGATAACAATAAAAGAATAGGAATTGAAATGTGAGAAGATAAAGATTAACATTACAAGAAAGAAAGAAAAGGAAGAAAGAAAAGGAAGAAAGAAAGAATGGTTGTTACAGAGAAAGAAGGAAAGAAAAAAGAAAGAAAGAAAAGTAGTTAAAAGAAAGAAAGAAAGAATGGTAGTTACAGAGAAAGAAAGAAAGAAAAAGAAAGAAAGAAAAGAAAGAAAGAAAGAAAGAAAGAAAGGAAAGAAAAAGAAAGAAAGAAAAGAAAGAAAGAATGAAGGGTAGTTACAAAGAAAGAAAGAAAAAAGAAAGAAAAGTAATTACAGATAAAGAAAGAAAGAAAGAATGGTAGTTACAGAGAAAGAAAGAAAAAGCGAAAGAAAGAAAAGTAGTTAAAATAAATAAAGAAAGAAAGAAAGAAAGAAAAAAGAAAAATAGTAGTTACAGAGAAAAAAAGAAAAAGAAAGAAAGAAAAGTAGTTACAAATAAAGAAAGAAAAGAAGAAAGAAAGAAAAGAAAGAAAGAAGGGTAGTTACAGAGAAAGAAAGAAAAAGAAAGAAAGAAAAGTAGTTACAAATAAAGAAAGAAAAGAAGAAAAAAGAAAAAAGAAAGAAAGAAAGAAAGAAAAGAAAAGAAAGAAAGAATGAAGGGTAGTTAAAGAGAAAGAAAGAAAAAGAAAGAAAGAAAAGTAGTTACAAATAAAGAAAGAAAGGAAGAAAGAAAGAAAGAAAGAAAGAAAAAAAGAAGGGTAGTTACAGAGAAAGAAAGAAAAAAGAAAGAAAGAAAAGTAGTTAAAATAAATAAAGAAAGAAAGAAGGGTAGTTACAGAGAAAGAAAGAAAGAAAAAGAAAGAAAAGTAGTTACAAATAAAGAAAGAAAGGAAGAAATAAAGAAAGAAGGGTAGTTACAGAGAAAGAAAGAAAAAGAAAGAAAGAAAAGTAGTTACAAATAAAGAAAGAAAGGAAGAAAGAAAGAAAGAAAGAAAGAAAAAAAGAAGGGTAGTTACAGAGAAAGAAAGAAAAAAGAAAGAAAGAAAAGTAGTTAAAATAAATAAAGAAAGAAAGAAGGGTAGTTACAGAGAAAGAAAGAAAGAAAAAGAAAGAAAAGTAGTTACAAATAAAGAAAGAAAGGAAGAAATAAAGAAAGAAGGGTAGTTACAGAGAAAGAAAGAAAAAGAAAGAAAGAAAATGTAGTTACAAATAAATAAATAAAGAAACAAAGAAAGAAAGAAAGAAAACGAAGGAAAAAGAATAAACATTTAAAAAAGAAAAGAAAAAAGAAAGATTTTTAAAAGAACATGAATAAGAATATACTTGATAAAGATTGACCTTGCATTTAATTATTGTTGAAGATCAAACTTGAATTGGTGGAAGCAAGAAACCGGAAGAGCGTTCCACAAGCGAGAGGTATGATAGAAGAAACTGTTAACATAGAACTTACGGTTCCATTTAGCCATTTCCACTGTAAAATCTTGAGACCATGCCGCCAATGTAATACTATACTTAAATTCTTAAAGTCCCGAGGAAATTTCATCGGAACGATTACCATGAAATTATTAATAGAAAAACCAGAGGGAAGCTGCGTTACAAAGTGGCGCCTAGATGCCAGATCAGGATCAATAACATTGCAGTTTCTTTCTTTGTATGTTATCAAGAATCTCGCTATATAGAGCAGATTTTTAGAAGTTTAGCATTCACACTGAAAGATATGTAAAAACTAAATAGACCTGACATGTCATAAAAAAAAAAACTTTAAATAAAAAGAGACATGTAAATAAAACTGATATATAAAAGCAAAATAGACAGGAAAAGTATTTAATGACAAGGTTTAATTAAAGAAGGCATGTAAATAAAAATATAGACAAGTAAAATAGACAAGTATTTAAGGACAAGACTTTAAATAAAAAGAAACATGATATCTAAAAGGAAAGAAACAAGACAAGTCTTTAAATAAAAAGAGAAATATAAATGAACATGATATGTAAAAGCAAAATAAACACGTCTTTAAAAACAAAAAAAAAAATGAATAAGGAAGAATCAGTAACTATAATTAATTTCAAGTCGAAATTGAAAATGATGGCTTCTTAAACTGAAATCCTATGATTACGATGGAGACAAGAACATAAACGAAATCCGTAATTTAGAGCCACAAATATCACACCATGAAGAATAACTTATCACCTCAAAAAAGTATTATCAATGTCATGAAGATATAGACACTGTACAAGTTAAGGATTATTTCTCTGAGCACATATTTACTTCATTGCTTTACTTCAGATTTCGGCTAATAATTCAGTCAAGGGATTTATACTAAAGAGAAAGGAATAATAATAATAATAATAATGATAATAATAATAATAATAATAATAATAATAATAATAACAAACTTCCAAACACACATACTGAAAAATTGTGTTAACCGGAAATGTGTTGTATAGCCCCCTCATGCTGGGGGTTCAGACGAACTAAATTCCTTATTTTCACCAATCCTAATCTTCACGGCTAAGACTGGGATAAATAAATAGATACGAAAAGATTTAGATAGATAGATAGATAGATAGATAGATATGAACAGTCTGAGAGAGATAAATAGATATAAATATATTTAGATAGATATATAGATAGATAGATAGATAGATAGATATATAGATAGATAGAAAGATAGATAGATAGATAGATAGATAGATAGATAGATAGTACGGTCAAGGGGTTTATAATAAACAGAAAGCAATAATAATAATAATAATAATAATAATGATAATAATAATAATAATAATAATAATAATAATAATAATGATGATGATGATAATAATAATAATAATAATAATAATAATAATAATAATAATAATAATATCTACAACTTTCCAAGCAGACATACTGAAAAATTGTCTTAACCGGAAATGTGTTATATAGCCCTCTTGCGTTGGAGGTAGTCTTGGGACGATGGGCTTGAGGCGATGCCATCATAATAATGATGTCTTCCTCTCTTTCTTCACTCTTTTCTTTTTTCTCTCGGCCGAGTGTCGAAATGTTTTTTTTTTTTTTTTTGGATTCGGAGATAAAATGAAAATTTCAAGAAAAGGAAACTTTTAAACTTATCGGAGAAGCGAATTCGAATTCCAGTTGAATCCATTACATTCACTAACGTGCTAATACCCTTGGGAAAGGTGTGAATCCTCTTCTTCTCCCTCCCACAGATATGGGTAAATAGCAGGACAGAACGGGTTCTATAGATTTAGATGGTAACTGGTCTACCGCAGAAAGAAGTGGCAACCAACTGAGGGAAAAAAATCTTCCTAGTCGGTCATATATCGAACGATATATGATCGCCTAAGCTTGTATAATGCATGGCACATAACTGGTCTATTTTATTAACACGCAGAAAATGTTCCCCGAGTATTTTCCACTTCGTATTTCAATCTTGATTGTCTTGAGCCATTCCTTCAGTATCTGTCTATATTTCTGAGATGAGGTATTATGTACAGTATTTACATTATTCTAACTACTGTCCTCAAATTTGCCGCCATATTTATTACAACGTTTCGGCCTTTCAGTATCTCTCTATATTTCTGAGATGAGGTATTATGTACATTATTTACATTATAGGAACTATTAACCACATCTTTGTCGGCATATTTATTACAACGTTTAGGCCTTTCAGTATCTGTCTATATTTCTGAGATGAGGTGTTATGTACATTATTTACATTATACGAACTATTAACTTCATCTTTATCACCATATTTATTACAACTTTCGGCATTTCAGTATCTGTCTATATTTCTGAGATGAGGTATTATGTACATTATTTACATTATACGAACTATTGCTCGTATCTTTGTCGCCATATTTATTACAACGTTTCGGACTTTCAGTATCTGTCTATATTTCTGGGATGAGGTAGTATGTACATTATTTACATTATACGAACTATTGCTCTTATCTTTGTCACCATATGTATTACAACGTTTCGGCCTTTCAGTATCTGTCTATATTTCTGGGATGAGGTATTATGTACATTATTTAAATTATAAGAACTATTAACTTCATCTTTGTCACCATATTTATTACAACGTTTTGGCCTTTCAGTATCTGTCTATATTACTGGGATGAGGTATTATGTACATTATTTACATTATAGGAACTATTGCTCTTATCTTTGTCACCATAATTATTACAACGTTTCAGCCTTTCAGTATCTGTCTATATTTCTGCGATGAGGTTTTATGTACATTATTTACATTATACGAACTATTGTCCTCATCTTTGTCGCCATATTTATTACAACGTTCCGGCCTTTCAGTATCTGTCTATATTTCTGGGATGAGGTATTATGTACATTATTTACATTATACGAACTATTGCTCTTATCTTTGTCACCATATTTATTACAACGTTTCGGCCTTTCAGTATCTGTCTATATTTCTGGGATGAGGTATTATGTACATTATTTACATTATACGAACTATTGCTCTTATCTTTGTCACCATATTTATTACAACGTTTCGGCCTTTCAGTATCTGTCTATATTTCTGGGATGAGGTATTATGTACATTATTTACATTATACGAACTATTGCCCTTATCTTTGTCGCCATATTTATTACAACGTTTCGGACTTTCAGTATCTGTCTATATTTCTGGGATGAGGTATTATGTACATTATTTACATTATACGAACTATGGCTCTTATCTTTGTCGCCATATTTATTACAACGTTTCGGCCTTTCAGTATCTGTCTATATTTCTGGGATGAGGTATTATGTACTTTATTTACATTATTCAGACTATTGTCTTCATCTTTGTCGCCATATTTATTACAACGTTTAGGCCTTTCAGTATCTGTCTATATTTCTGAGATGAGGCATTATGTGCACTATTTACATTATTCGGACTATTGTCCTCATCTTTGCCGCCATATTTTTTTCAAAATATTTCAGCCGTTGTACACTCCAGCGTTCCTCAGCTGGTTGGAATGTCGAACTGAACTCTTTATTTCGCTGACTGGGGTAGACTCTTCTAGTTCCTCGTGCCATCTATAATGGATGTCAGTTATCAGTTATCTCCTGTTAATTGCCCTCTCCAAGTTCTCCATTGCCTTAACAGTGTATTGAACTCACAACCTTCGTGTCCTGTCACTGGATCTTACCAACGTCTTTATCCACTGTGCCATGTGTCCTTGTGGAAGAAGCTGGTCACTGTTAACCGGAGATATGTTGTATAGCCCCCTCGTGCTAGGAGTAATCTCAGTGCAATGGTCTCGAGGCAATCATGATAATGTTGTCTTCCTGTCTTTCTTCTCTCTTCTCTCGACCGGGTATCGAAATGTGTTTTTGCATTCGGAGATAAAATGAGAACTTTAACAAAAGTTTTTTTTTTTTTTTTTTAATTTAACTATTTTATTAACACGTTGAAAATCTTCTCCATTTTATCAACACGTCGTGGTGTAACTTTTTAACTAGCCAGTGGGGACGTTCTCTCACACCCACTGGGGAGTAAGTTCACCGAGACACGAAATTAACACGTCTGCATTCTTCGACGCGTAAAACTTAACTCCTGGAAAACACTTTCAAATTCTTACATTCCCACGTTCAACTAAGCCAATCAAAATCGAGACCCCTATTTTGCCTAGCAACTGAGCTCAAGATCAGCCCCAAAAGATCTGCGCCAAAATATTACTGCCACTAAAAATTTATAGCCTGAATCTATTATTTAACATTATTTAACCAACCATCAAAAAATTTATTTATGAATTTTATTTCAACTACATTATATGTAACAAGATAAGATATGTAACAATATTATGGAACTTTACAATACGCAAAGACAATTAAAGCTATTCGCCCATACATCATAATCAAAGACCATAAAAATAGAATATGCTTTCTTGTTGACCTGCCATTCCTTGCAGACTACAATGTATCTTTGAAGATATTCCGAAAGACATGGACCTTGAAATCAAAATGTCTGAAATGTGGTACATGGAAACATCAATAATCCCTTTTGTAGTTGGAGCCTACGGATTGATTGGAAAAGATTCCAATAGACACATTGAAGGAATTCCTGGCAGCTTATGTCTCAAAGAAATACAAATCATTGTTCTCACGAGTACAGCCCACAACTTACGAAGGGCTTTATCTACGTAAAATATGTTTGTGGGTTTTTATTTATTTATTTATTTATTTATTTATTTATGTTTGAATTGGTCAGTGGAAAATCGCATGATGCTATTTCTAACCTTAGGTCTCTGGGCGCTACACGGAGTGAAGTGTGTACACACCAGAATTCAAAGGAAATAATAATAATAATAATAATATCGAAATTATAAAGTAAAAACGATGGGAGGATAAACTGCTTCATGATCCATACTCCTCTCGTTCCAAATAAACTAATGTAGACGAGCTACTTACACATGCGTAGATAGATAGATGGATAGATAGATAGATATGAACAGACTGTAATTGATATATATATAGATATGAATAGACTGAGATGGATAGATATATAGATATATAGATAGATAGATAGATAGATACATAGATAGATAGATACATGGAAAGAAAGAAAGAAAGAAAGAAAGAAAGAAAGAAAGAAACAGACAGATGTCTACATTTTTCCGGTAGTATAAACCGTAATTATTCCCACATTTGATTCTATTGTAAATAGAATAGAATGAATGCCTTTTGAGGGAGGGAAGAAGAAATGGGAAATATATATATATATATATATATATATATATATATATATATATATATATATATATATATAAACACACACACACACACACATATATATATATATAAAAGAAACAAAAAATCCTTACCGCTGTTATATATATATATATATATATATATATATATATATATATATATATATTGTATATTATATATATATATATATATATATATATATATATATATATATATATATATATATATACATCAGCGGTAAGGATATATATATAAAAGAAACAAAAAATCCTTACCGCTGATATATATGTGGCACCATTTAACGAGGCAGAAAGGGAAAAGAAAGAAAAGAGGAAAGAGGACAGGCTAAGGACCGAATCGTGGGTGATAAGCAAGAACACACACACGGCTAAGAGACAATGGATAAAAGGATATTTGGATAAGACAAATGGCGAAAGAGTGTCATTACAATGACAGGGAAATTCTGAGTAAAAAGAAAGGGAAAGAAAGAAAGAATCAGATATGTTTTGGCATCGGCTCTGTTATCTAAGGATATGAAAACAAACTATTGGTACGGGAAGACATCTTATTATCAACTACAGACCGGCTGTTTAAAGAAAAAAAATTCAAATGAAAATGTTATTTCGATAAGTGACGAAAAACAGGCAACTAAAGGGACTTTGGACAGATATGAAAAATTAAGGACCACCTACGAGTGTCCGTTGACCGATTTTCCTTCGACGGAACATCCTTGACCTGCGATAATAAAATTATGTTATCAGAAATATGTACCGAAGGAAAATGAATGGGAACCTAGAAGTGTTTTTTTTCTTTCTTCGAGGCGACAGACTGACTGAAACTTTGGAGATGTTTCTTTTTGAGACCGTGTTTGGAAGAAAACCCATTCTGATAATTAGCGATAAAATACCTGACGTAAACCACGTGTAGAACAAGAGTTATGACCGTCATTGTCATATTGTCCCGTTCGCGGCCAGAGAAATGATAACGGCGATTAAGAGGAAGAAAAGGGAAAGAGAAGAGATAATTTTTTTTTTTAGTTAAGCAAGATATTTTTTTTCTTCCTGAAACAAAGCCGCGGAGTCGTCCACGCCCGACTGAGACATCATTGGTCGAGTGGTGATCACGTGACGCACGAGGGAGGCTGTAGCAGCCCATCTGGAGGATGAGTAAGAGAGGTTGCTACGAAGATGTGGGGAGGGCAGTTCACGCCCCTCTGAAGTATGATGAGAAGGTGGGAGTGAGGAAAGTTTCCTAAAAATGGAAAAAGGTGGGAATTCCTAACCAGAGAGGTGGATATGTATTTAGAATTATCGAGGAACCCCCCCGGC
>OZ010599.1:28624681-28639681 GCA_963932145.1 Acanthosepion lycidas
ATACAGTGGCGGGAGTAAATGCTGTCGCCTACATAAGTGGAGGCCAAAGAGACGAATAGGAATGACAGATTGGGTAAGAATAGAAGGAAATATAAGGGGAGTATAAAGAGAATAGTAAAGAGCTATATAGAGAGAATTACAGAGCAATGAGGAAGAGAGAAGAAATAGAGCATTCATATACAGGGGAGGACAGAGAGCGGATAGAGAGAGAAGATAATGTGAGAAGATAAAGAATGAACACATGAGTGACGGAAAAGAGAGATGTACGCAGAGTATAAAGAGATGGTGATGAAAGGAGAAGAAGAAACAAAGGGCTCATGTAGAGGGAGGAACAGAGCGCAGAGAGAAAGAGAAAATATTGTGGAAAGATAAAGGGAGCGCTTATAAATATAGAGTGAGAGAAAAGAGAGATATAGAAAGGCGATAAAGAGAGAACAGAACGATGACGAAGAGAGAAGGAATCGAAATCATGTAGAGGGTGGGGAACATATTGCAAACAGAGAAGGAAGGTATTCGTGAGAAGATGAATAGAGCATATATAAATACAGAGTGAGGGTAAAAAGAGGTGTAGACAGGCGATAAAGAGAGAAGAACTGAACAATGATGAAGAGAGAAGGAATCAAAATCATATAGAGGGGGTGAACATATTGCAAACAGAGAGGGAAGGTATTCGTGAGAAGATGAATAGAGCATATATAAATACAGAGCGAGGGTAAATGGAGGTGTAGACAGGCGATAAAGAGAGAAGAACAGAACAATGATGAAGAGAGAAGGAATCAAAATCATATAGAGGGGGGAACAGATTGCAAAAGGAGAGGGAAGGTATTTGCGAGAAGATGAATAGAACACGCTATTTACATTATTCGGACTATTGTCCTCATCTTTGTCACCATATTTATTACAACGTTTCGGCTGTTGTACTCTCCGGCCTTCTTCAGTTGGTTGGAATGTCGAACTGAACCCTTTATTTTGCTCACTGGCGTAGACTGTTCTAGTTCCACGTGCCAGTTGTCAGTTATCTCCTGTTAATTCCCCTCTCCAAGTTCTCCACCGCCTTAACCGTGTATTGAATTCACAATCTTTGTGTCCTGCCACTGAATCTAACCAACGTCTTTTTCGACTGTGCCATATGTCCTTGAGGGGAATTAACAGGAGATAACTGATAACTAACATCCATTAGAGATGGCCCGTGGAACTAGAACAGTCTACTACAGTGAGCGAAATAAAGGGTTCCGTTCGATATTACAACCACCTGAGGAAGCCCGGAGCGTACAACGGCCGAAACGTTGTAATAAATATGGCGACAAAGATGAGGAAATTAGTCCAAATAATGTAAATAATGTCTTTCTAGTCGTTATTATTAAAAACATTAGAAAGTTATGCAATTTTTTCTCTCATGGTACCTATCTCGATAGAAGGACATTGAAGTGGACTTGGTGTAATGGCCCAAAAAAAAAAGAAGTATATAAAATAAATGTATTACTGTAATGTTGTTTATACAGAAATTTTAGAGCGGGAAAAGAACTCTTAGGACAACTCATTTCTCTCTGTAGCACGGGTAGTTGGCTAAAAAGAAAAATGTAACGTCAAAATAACAACAGCATATTCTAAAATTTACATTATTCGGACTACTGTCCTCATCTAATCACAGGATCTAACCATTGTCTTTATCCAATGGACCATCGACACTATTCCAATCATCTGAAGAAGGCCGGAGTGTACAACGACCGAAACGTTGTAATAAATATGGCGACAAAGATGAGCACAATAGTCCGAATAGTGTAGATAATACCTCATCTCAAAAATATAGACAGATAATGAATAGAACACCTATAGAGTGAGTTTAAACGAGAGATATAGATAGGCGATAAAGAGGGGGGTAGAGAGAGAGAGGAGAGAGAGATTGTGTGTGTGTGTGTAGGAGGTATGAGGCATAATATATGGAGAAAAATGTCAAGGGTGTATAATAAAGAACATGTGTATTAGCTAATGAAATAAATATAGTAAGTAATGCCTGGTCGTTCGTATCTTTGCTAGCTAATCCCTATTGTAGACGCCTGCCAAAGCATATTTTTTGCTTGTTCAACACCCACAGACCCACATGAATCTATGCTAAGCGGACCTTAGTTACAGTTTCTGCGAGAGATAACATTACCTGATCAGCAGTCTAAACAAAGTCAGTACGCTCAAACGCTCGGTCACGATGACTTGCTAGCTCAAGTTACCGAATAGTGCCGCCTATTTCATTGAAACCTTGGGTCAATCCGAATTATGCTTTTCAGGCACTTTTCAAACGTTGTCGGTAGATCGTCGTTAAATAATTAACAAAGAAGTCACTTTTCTGATAAACCGACCGTCGTGAGATTCGAACCCTAATCTCGTGGTCGAAAGCGAACGTTCTAACCACTCGGCCAAGAGATGCAGAGAATGGATAAAGGTGGCTGTGAGAGAATTAAAGGAGAGGGAGGATAAAGAAGAAGAAGAGGAGGAGGAGAAGAAGAAGAAGAAGCGGGAGGAGGAGGAGGAGGAGAAGAAGAAAGGGAGGAGGAGGAGAAGAAGAAGAGGGAGGAGGAGAAGAAGAAGAGAAGGTGGAGAAGAAGAAGAAGAAGGGGAGGAAGAAGAGAAGAAGAAGAGGAAAAGGTTGAGAAGAAGAAGAAGAAGAAGAAGAAGAAGAAGAAGAAAAGAAAAAGAAGAAAAGAAGAAGAAGAAAAGAAAAAGAACAAAAGAAGAAGAAAACATGTATAGAGGGAGGTATAGGAAGAAGATAAAGAGAGAAGTATAGAGAACGTATATCGAGAGATGTACAGAGCAATGAGAAAGAGAGACGAAGAAATAGACATCTAAGGTAGAGGGGGGGATAGAGAGAGAGAATATATAGTGGTTCAATGAAGGGGCAAGGAGTAGAGAGCACACATAAAGGAAAGATAGAGAGAGGGAAAAGAGAGGTATAGTGAAAGGAAAAGAGATATGATAGAGGATAAAAAAAGAAGGAGGAGGAGGAATAGAGAGAATATATGAGATAGTATAAATGAAATAGAGAGAGTGTCAAGGAAGGAGAAAGAGATGAGAAAGTGACGAGAGCGTTTGAAAATGATTAGTAATTTTTTACAATAAAAAAACAAGTTAAAATTAAATCAAAATCAAAACTTAGTAAATTTGTAAAAGATGTATTTGGGGATGGCAATGTAGCAGAAAAATGTATGTAAATTTCTACATGTCCGAACAATGTAAGCTAATTGAATGACAAAGAAGAAAAGAAAAATCTATGTAACGCGTTTCGACCCCTAAAAGGACTTCATCTCATTGAGGGAATTATATATGTGTAGAAGCAGTTGAAGATATAAACGTAAATATCGCTTATAGTTATTCATCGAAGGGAAACGCTGACGCAGTAAGAAACGCTAAATTTTAAAAGTTCTTGCGTCCAACGCTTCTCGGCGCATAGCTTAGCCGCGTTCTGTGAATGATATGAATATTTTTGCTTAAGAAAACGAAGTTCACACTCTACAAGGTCAAAGAGCCAGGTAGAGGGTTACAGAGTAAGAGAAACTACCGTAAGCAAGATTAAAATGACAGCAAGCTGCAAGAGACCACCGGAAGTGAAAGATAAAGAAAACACGCTAGAGGCAACTGGAGACCAAATCTCAAACAGAAAACAAAGAATAAATCGTTACTTCTGTAAAAAAAAAAAAAAAAAAAAAGCGTGGAGGAGCTTGAACCGGACGATAGGCAAACCTATCTACTCCTATTGAGGAAAAAATGTAAATAAGTAATAAATAAAGGTTAAGCTGATACGATAGAAGTATAAAGCTGAGGAAGACTTTAGGAGAAACAAGAAGCAAGATATATATTCCCGCTTCTGTTCAAAAGACTTGGGAGGTGTGTGAACGGACAATAGGCGAACCTATCTACTCCTATCATATATCATACTCGAAAGGCTGCATTTCGTTCTTTCTTGCAATGTCCTAAATGTTGGCTCTCAAAGAGAGTTACATGTAACCGTGGCACCATTTTGAATGCATTAAATGCTTAAATAAGAATAAAGTTCTTTTCATACCATAAATACTCGTGTAACGCGCGATCCCGTGTAACGCGTGATCTCGCGTATCGTGCAACCGCCTAATTTACACTTATAAAAAAATGTTTTTATCATGTATCTCGTGTATCATGCGATTTCCTTTTTTGGAGAGACCAAATTACAATAGACTAACCTCTTTTCCTCTATCTCTTTATCCCATCTTCTAGTTAAATAAGTTAAAATGATTTTATCATGTATCTCGTGTATCATGCGAGTCCCTTTTTTGAGAGACTACATTACAATAGACTAACCTCTTTTCCTCTATCTCTTTATCCCATCTTCTAGTTAAATAAGTTAAAAAAGTAAAAGAGAATGATAAAAGTATCGTTAGTAACGCTATATTCGTTCCGCAAACGCGTCCAGCCATAAACAACCGAACGAGTGACGGCTAAACAATGGAAAAGAAAAGATACATATTTGCTATGTTTGTATTTTATAATACGATACTAATATGTGAATATTACATGTATTATTATTGGATACAGTTAAGTAAAACATTAGTTTTATCAAAATTATGTTTATTCCAAATACTGCTGTACATTTTGACTACAGTAAATGGATATATAGTTTGGTCAACGGCGTCGTCAGCGCCACCAGTACATACGCTAATTTTATATCTCGTGTATGATGCGACCCCGTTAAAATTAGCTTCAAAATTACATCTTCAAAGGTCGCATGATACGCGAGATAGAAACAGTAAATCGCAAAAATTAATTTTTCGAGCATTTTATTAATAAACAGATTGACTTATTACTTTATTACTTTTTTTAAATTTACAAATGGAATAACTATTAGGTGGGTGCAAAAATAATATCGTTTTCTGACGTTAAAAAATACGTCAAAAAACGATATTATTTTTGCACCAACCTAATATTTCGCTTTTCACTGCATATACTTTAAATGTAGGGTGTCATTTCGGAACATGGGCGACCATGACTCTCCACAACCTCCTCCTATCTTTTGTAGGCCTTAGCATCTACTGTTCCTTTGCCGAGCCCATAAATCTACGTTCCGCCATCCATTCAGAGAGAATCGCCTAGGTGGCCGGCTAACTGCTCGTCTACCATTTTCCATAGATTTTTCATGTGAGTGTCAAGTATACCTTCTTCATTATTTGTCCAAGTCATTTCAACTTTTTCTAACTTTGAGTATTGGTCATCTTTTTGCTTCCATTTTTATTAAGATGTCATCGTTTCTTACGTGATATGCTCACAGAATGCTCAGCATCATTCTGTATAAAGATATTTTGCTACCTCTGGTCTACTCTTCAACTGATAGGAGATTCTGTCTATGACTCTGAGATGGGGTATTATGATTATTTGCATTATTTAAAATTATTCGGACTGTTAACTTCATCTTCATTGCGATATTCACAACATTTCGCCTTCTATATCTCTGAGATGAGGTATTATCATTACTTGCATCATATACATTATTCGAACTGTTAGCCACATCTTTATAGCCGTATTCAGAACATTTCGGCCTCTATATCACCGAGATGATGTATTATGATTACTTGCATTATTTAAATTATTCGGACTGTTATCATCATCTTCATTGCCGTATTTACAATGTTTCTGCCGTTGTACGCACTGGCCTTCTTCAGGTCATTGGAATATTGATTCGAACCCTTTATTTGGCCCAGTGGATAAAAAAAACGTTGGTTAGAACCAGTGACTAGATCCAAAGAGCTGTAACTTCAATACCAGGCCACAGCAGTGTTGAGCTAAAATAAAATAACTGAGATCTGGAAGAGGCATGCGATGAGGATAACAGTCCGAATAATGTAAATAATGCAAGTAATCATAATACCTCATCTCAGAGATATAGAGGCCGAAATGTTGTGAATACGGCAATGAAGATGAGGATAACAGTTCGAATAATGTAAATAATGCAAGTAATCATAATACCTCATCTCAGAGATATAGAGGCCGAAATGTTGTGAATACGGCAATGAAGATGAGGATAACAGTTCGAATAATGTAAATAATGCAAGTAATCATAATACCTCATCTCAGAGATATAAAGGCCGAAATGTTGTGAATACGGCAATGAAGATGAGGATAACAGTTCGAATAATGTAAATAATGCAAGTAATCATAATACCTCATCTCAGAGATATAAAGGCCGAAATGTTGTGAATACGGCAATGAAGATGAGGATAACAGTTCGAATAATGTAAATAATGCAAGTAATCATAATACCTCATCTCAGAGATATAAAGGCCGAAATGTTGTGAATACGGCAATGAAGATGAGGATAACAGTTCGAATAATGTAAATAATGCAAGTAATCATAATACCTCATCTCAGAGATATAAAGGCCGAAATGTTGTGAATACGGCAATGAAGATGAGGATAACAGTTCGAATAATGTAAATAATGCAAGTAATCATAATACCTCATCTCAGAGATATAAAGGCCGAAATGTTGTGAATACGGCAATGAAGATGAGGATAACAGTTCGAATAATGTAAATAATACAAGTAATCATAATACATCATCTCAGAGATATAGAGGCCGAAATGTTGTGAATACGGCAATGAAGATGAGGATAACAGTCCGAATAATGTAAATAATGCAAGTAATCATAATACCTCATCTCAGAGAGATATAAAGGCCGAAATGTTGTGAATACGGCAATGAAGATGAGGATAACAGTTCGAATAATGTAAATAATACAAGTAATCATAATACATCATCTCAGAGATATAGAGGCCGAAATGTTGTGAATACGGCAATGAAGATGAGGATAACAGTTCGAATAATGTAAATAATGCAAGTAATCATAATACATCATCTCAGAGATATAAAGGCCAAAATGTTGCGAATACGCAATGAAGATGAGGATAACAGTCCGAATAATGTAAATAATGCAAGTAATCATAATACAACATCTCAAAGATATAGAGGCCGAAACGTTGTGAATACGGCAATGAAGATGAGGATAACAGTTCGAATAATGTATATGATGCAAGTAATCATAATACATCATCTCAGAGATATAAAGGCCAAAATGTTGCGAATACGCAATGAAGATGAGGATAACAGTCCGAATAATGTAAATAATGCAAGTAATCATAATACAACATCTCAAAGATATAGAGGCCGAAACGTTGTGAATACGGCAATGAAGATGAGGATAACAGTTCGAATAATGTATATGATGCAAGTGATAGGAGATTGTCCAGCATTCTCTGCCATACAAGATGGTTGCTATTATGACAGCAGTTCAGCACACTTTTCAGTGTTTCTAACGAAATTTTCCTATTCCGTTATTCAAACGAAATTTTCCTATTCCGTTATACTTTGCTTAGCTTTTGTAATTAATCTTTAAAGATTCCAATGCGCGTTCGGATTTCAATGTAGAATTTTGCAACATCTTCGCATCTGGGCTTTTGTCTTTTCTTGAAACTCAACAATTCTGTCTTCTTATAGTTGATAGTCTATTCCAGCTTTCCATTATTATCCTGTCTACGATGTCCTCTATATGTTTCTGTTACTCTTATGAATATGAAGATTGCCGACTGCATGCACCAGAATTACGCTGTTATGAGAATAAGGGAGTACACGAGGTGCTGAATAATTCTCGGCCCAACTCACTTTATAAAATCTGACAAAGTCATGAAAGAATCTAAATTTTCTGTTCAGCATTTCATTGTAGAAAGAAAGAAGTTCAAAAGCGATATAGAAAAATGAAAACGTAAATTTAAAAAGTTTAAAATTTAGAAAGTAAATTTAAAAAAAATTAAAAACGTTATGTGCGGGCAAAAAAAAAAGGTAGAAAAATGGATGAAGGAAAGTCATTAAGAGGAAAGAAAAGGAAGAAAAGATAGAAACTGAAAGAACGCGAAACTGATATTGAAAGAATGAAAGATTCGAAGACGAAAGAAAGAAGGAAAATGCAAACGAAAGATTGATATAAAAAAATAGAAAGATGAAAGATGTGTAGAGGAAAGAAAGAAAGAAAGAAAGAAAGAAAGAAAAATAAAATGCAAATGAAGAATGATATCAAAGGGAAAATGATGCAAGACATGTGGAAGAAATAAAGAAAGAAATAAGGAAAGAAAGAAAAAAATGGAAACGAGATATTGATAGTAAAAATAGAAAGATGAAAGATATGTAGAGGAAGGAAAGAAAGAAAGGAAAAAAGAAAGAAAGAAAGGTAAACATGGTATGGAATAGAAAGAAAGAAAGAAAGAAAGAAACAAACAAAGGTAAACATCGTGTGGAAGAGAAAGAAAGAAAGAACGTACAAAGAAAATTCAAAGGAAAGAATGATATCAAAAAAAAAAAAAAATGATGTAAGACATGTAGAAGAAAGAAAGAAGGAAAGAAAGAAGAAAAATGTAAATGAGATATTGATGTTAAAAATAGAAAGATGAAAGATATGTAGAGGAAAGAAAGAAAGAAAGAAAGAAAGAAAGAAAGAAAGAAAGGGAGAAAGAATAAAGGAAAAAAGAAAGAAAGATAAAAGAAAATGAAAATGAAAGACAGATATGAAAATGAAAACGATGAAAAATATGTAGAAGGAAGAAAAAGAAAGAAAGAAGAAAATGTAAGCGAGGGATTGATGTTAAAAATAGAAAGATGAAAGATATGTAGAGGAAAGAAAGAAAGAAAGAAAGAAAGGAAGAAAGAAAGAAAGGAAGAAAGAAAGAATAAAGGAAAAAAGAAAGAAATATAAAAGAAAAAGAAAATGAAAATGAAAGACAGATATGAAAATGAAAACGATGAAAAATATGTAGAAGGAAGAAAAAGAAAGAAAGAAGAAAATGTAAGCGAGGGATTGATGTTAAAAATAGAAAGATGAAAGATATGTAGAGGAAAGAAAGAAAGAAAGAAAGAAAGAAAGAAAGAAAGAAAGAAAGAAAGAGGAAAATGCAAACGAGACATTGATAATAAAAATAGAAAGATGAAAGATATGTAGAGGAAAGAAAGAAATCAAGAAAGAAAGAAAGGAAGAAAGAAAGGAAGAAAGAAAGAATAAAGGAAAAAAGAAAGATAAAAGTAAAAGAAAATGAAAATGAAAGACAGATATAAAAATGAAAACGATGAAAAATATGTAGAAGGAAGAAAAAAGAAAGAAAGAAAGAAAGAAGAAAATGTAAGCGAGGGATTGATTTTAAAAATAGAAAGATGAAAGATATGTAGAGGAAAGAAAGAAAGAAAACATAGAGAAATAACGAAAGAAAGAAAGAAAGTACAAAGAAAATGCAAATGAAAGAATGATATTAAAAAGAAAATGATGTAAAACATGTAGAAGAAAGAAAGAAAGAAGAAAATGTAAGCGAGGGATTGATTTTAAAAATAGAAAGATGAAAGATATGTAGAGGAAAGAAAGAAAGAAAGAATGAAGGAAAACCAGAAAGAAAGATAAAAGAAAAAAGAAAATGAAAATGAAAGACTGATATGAAAATGAAAACAATGAAAAATATGTAGAAGACAGTAAAAAGAAAGAAAGAAGAAATGTAACCGAGGGATTGATGTTAAAAATAGAAAGATGAAAGATACGTAGAGGAAAGAAAGAAAGACAGGAAAAAGAAAGAAGGAAAGAAGGAAATTTCTGTCTTATTTTCTGACAGGAGGAAATAACGAAATAAAAGCAGAAAATGAAAAACGAAATATTGCTATTAAAAAATAAAAAAAAATGATAAACGTTTAGGAGAAAAAAAGAAAGAATGGAAAAAAGATTAAAAAAAACGCAAATAATCAAAGGAAAAGTACGCCATTAAAAATATGCAAAACAAAAAAAAAAAAAAAAAGGAAGAAAAGAAAAGAAAGTAAAACAAAAAAAGAAAAGAAGAAAGATGTACATATTGGGTAGAAAGTAGAAAGAAACGAGGCAATTTGCAAACAACGCGAGATTTGGAGCGTCATGGGATTGCAGGCGAGAACGTCACGTCATTGAAATGGTGAAAGGGACGCGCTTCTGGACTAACGCCTTAATACGTTAACTCGCCGTGAAATGCCATTGCCACGATCTCCCGCCATCTTTCTTGACACGTTTGGCCGTCGGCAGGTGGCGCCCCAGCATAAATCAAAGAGGTAACGCGTGGAGCAGTGGCGGGAAAATGCTCAGGTGGGCGATGAGGGTCCTTCGTTGCACAGACAATAGCGATTAGTAATATCAGGCATTCGAACGAGTAACGGTGGGGCCATTCTTCGAGTTGGGCTGAGTAATGAACAAAATGAGGGAATATTTGGAGGTGTGGACACGGTGAAAAAAAAAAAAAAAAAATCTATGGACGCGTTCCTGGGTCTGTGTGTAGTTGTAACAGAAGTGAATGAAAACAGGGTTAGGGTTAAGATAATCGCTATTGTGTTGGTTTATATGTATTAAATCGTATACGGACTTTTTTTTAGGTCGGTGATAGAATAATAAAAATAACTACAGAAAAACACACCCACATACACACACACACATACACACCCACCCACATACAAACAAACATATATATATATATATATATATATATATATATATATATATATATATATATATATATATATGTGTATATTCATTTGTATGGATATGAGTTTTCTCAAATCAAAATATCCGTGCAACGGATTATGTTAGCTCTATCACTGATATCGCGCATTTTTCAATAAGTAGTGCGCATAAAAAATAATATATATATATATATATATATATATATATATATATATATATAGTATAAATTAATTGATTTAAAATATGGTTTTTCCGCTACACAGTTCTAACCATGTTTCAAAAATGGAAGGTCCGAATTTAATTTTGTAATTAAATTAAAGACATTTTTTCTATTTCATCTTCTTACTGTTCTTTCTTTCTTTATATATATATATATATATATATATATATATATATATATATATATATATGGTTTTTAAACAGTGACTATTACGGCTAATAATGCAAGACTCTTCGGTAAAGCGAATCGAGTTATCTCAGTCACAAAAATTAAATACGCTTAAAATTATTTCAGTCGGGTTTCGATCCTAGCTAGAGGCAACCGGACGTCTAGCCACACTGATGAGTTGTGATGCGAAATAGTCTCTTTGTAAATGACAATATATATATATATATATATATATATATATATATATATATATATATATATATATATATATATATATTAAAGAAAAACAGACCACTTTAAGGTGCCATTATAATAATTTTTTATTTCACCAGAGCCCTTTTTTCGTTTCATTTTTTGTAAGTGGTATCTGATGATCCGGCATCCTTTAAAAGGGCTCTGATGAAATAAATTATTATAATGGAAACTTAAAATGGTCTGTTTTTCTTTAAAATATTAGCTCTGGATTTACATTGACCTCTCAGGATATCATCTTCCTTGGGATTACCCATACGGATTACAAAGTTTTTCATAACTTACATATATATATATATATATATATATATATATATATATATATATATATATATATATATATATATATATCAACCGTGAACATAGACACAATATCTTGACTGTGTTTTGAAAATGAAAACATTCCATAAATACTTACATGCAACAATCTATATCATGTTAACAGTTAATATATTTGAACCTTGAAAATGGCTAAATATATAGCCGAAAGCTCTAGGTTAAAAAGAACAATTGGATAATTTTTGTATTATTCATCATCCAAAAAGTAAAAAAAAAAACGAAAAAAAAACCTTAGATCGCCTGAGAAATTGTATAAAAACTAAATCAAAGCACCCTGACTCTCGTATTCAGTGAAATGTGCATGAAACACACACACACACACACACACGCGCGTTTGCGCGCCCACTTACACACATATAAATATATATAAGATAAATATAATTTCAATGAATGGTATATTTATAGATTAAAGTGCTCAGTATCAGGATTCGAGCTTGTGTAAATATAAAAGTGGACATTGAAGCCAACGCCGAGTGATGATAGTCCGTTTCATGTTTATACACTGACTTCAATGTCCACCATTTTATATATATATATATATATTTATAGTGAGACAAAATGGAAAAGTTTAATTGAGGCGCGTTTCATCCGTTAGGACATCATCGAATTGGATTGGTTGACGTTGTTGTGACTACACATGCATATGAAAGAGAGGGGATAATAATTATTTGCGATCTTGCCAAATTCATCACTTTTCTTTCTTTTTCTATATATATATATATATATATATATATATATATTAAAGAAAAACAGACTACTTTAAGGCTCCGTTGTAATACTTTAATTCACCAGAGACCTTTTAAAAAACCCTGGATTATCAGACATCACTTCCAAAAGGTGAAACGAAAAATGAAATGAAAATTTACACTTTTGACGGGTAGTATTAAGTTTATGTAATTTAACAGAGAGAGTAGCGAGGAGTGTGTGTGAGAGACATGGTCGAGTTTAGAGAGGGTTTATTTTAATATTTATTTCTATCATACTTAGTATTGAGGAAGGAGGGACCAGACATTGACCTATTGAATCGGTCAGCTTAACGGAAATGATATGTTGAAAGGGAAGGAGAGAAGAGAGAAAAAGAAAAAAAAAGAAAGGAGGGGGAAGTTAAGAGAAAGAAGATGTATTTAGGGTTTACGGAGGAAGAAGAGGGGTGGTATAGTTTTAGCAATTAGGAAAAAAAAAACAGATTTTAACATTTGGTAGTAATTTAAATGTTAAAAAAAAATCTACGAAGAAATTAATTTGATGCTTGCTAGCAATTTAAATATTTAACTCTTTTACAAATAATTTAGGAATTTAATATGAGTTAAATACTATATTTAAAAACACATTAATAAAAATCATATTAAAAAATATTTAAAATATAAAAGTTTACTAATAGTAATCTTTTAATATTGCAAATGACGGTTAAGGTAACGTCTTTATCCGTTTGAGTCTAATTCATGAATGTAATTTGTAACTAGTTTTAGATGGGTAATATATATATATATATATATATATATATATATATATATATATATATATATATATATATATATTGTTTCTGTTTTTTCCTTCCCAATTAATAGTGATTCTTCGTAAATTCCATCTTGGCCTCATGGCCATTTCCGCTCTTTGTGAGTTTTTTTCTGCTCTGTGCACGTTTGCACGCTTCAGAACGTGAAATTGCCGAGAGTTGGAGTGGGGTATAAAATGCCTGTTTCCACAAATAACAGTTGCCGATTACCTGATGATTACGTGAAAATGCATGCAATATTTAGTTGTGGTCGGTCGCTGTATACCAGGATTTTGTTTAGAAACATATATATTACCATCCTGTCTACTAATTCTAACACATCTATAATAGAAAAGAATCTATGTAAACTCAGCATAAAAGTCGTTACTGTTACCTAGACAATAAAAGATTTAGTCAATACTGAACAAAACAATGAGCTAAACCCTGAAAGAGGAGTTTACTCCGTTGCCTGTAATAATCAAAACAAAAATACATGGAAGAAAACTCAAGGAATCTAAATAAAAGATTGTATGAACATAAAGGGGTGATTTTACGAAATAATACATCAAATGTTTTCGTTGCCTATTGTAATGAAACTGACAATGGCTTTGTCATAAAAAAGTGCTACTCTGATCAAAGGAGAAAATAATTCACTACGATGTAAATGTCTAGAGAGTGCCTTAATCGCAAGGTAATCTGCGTTGCGCCCTGGCTTTAAAAAAAATTAACATTCCTTGAAGATCTTCTGTTATCACAGTATGAAATACATACTTAAAAGGTGACGGAAAGGAAAAAAAAGCTGTAAATTAACACGGCTAGATAAAAAAAAATTATCTAAAATTACCAGCATCCCTCGTTCGTGCGAACGTGTAATCGTACCAACATAAGAAATTTAGTCCGATGAAGTCCTGAAGGACGAAACGCGTGACAAGTAAACTTTTTCCATTTTGTCATAAAATTTCCTAAATACTCGCATTGATATATAAAAATATATATCGTTATCTCGTATATATATATATATATATACACACACACACACACACACACACACACACACACACACACACACACACACACACACACAGTGCTGTTTTAAAAAAACACATGTAAATCAAGAGATAGCTTATTCCTAAAATTTCGCTTGAAGATGAAACGGAACTAAATTCAACTTAATTTTAATAATTATTTGGATTGTTTCGGCTTCGGTTTGCAGCAAAGGAATCATATTTTTAAACAAAAAAATATTATATATATATATATATATATATATATTAGGTACCTCCACATTTTGGCGGGAAAACAGAATAGGATAGTGACAAAGGCCTCAAACTTATTAAAAACAATTTTTTATCGTCAGAATGTTTATGTTATGAATAGAATGAAATACTAAAGTATTTTTGGATTATTTTTTTGAAAGTTTTTAGTCCTTTCTAGCCCGTTCGAAATTTTAATTCTAAATCTTGTTTTTTTTTACGTCATCGGACCTGGGTAATAATTACAAAATACTTTTTTGACGTTTATTTTCCCGGTGACAACGCATTAATTTGTAAATTCTTGCAAAAACCAAATATTTGTCGGATTTTAAGGAAACTTTCAGATCTCATTCACAAATGAATGAAATTATATTTGAAATTTTTTGTTTTAGAAAATTTTGGTAATTTTTATCACAAATGTTCCCCACAACACTTACTTAATTTCATGAAATTTCACGAAATACCTTTGTATTTCATGAATTCTTTTTATTAGTTAAAAGTAGAACTCCTTGGAAAACGTAAATCACTTAATTTTTTTTTTTCAAAATTTTACTATTCTAGCTGAAAATCTGCTCCGAATAGTAAACTAAAACAGATGTTCGCAAACATTATTTAATTAGAAAAGCTTTTAATTGCTTTTGTGAATAAGTTATATTAAGGACACTATTGTCTGAGAATTTTTTTTTTTTCGATGAATAATGAATTTTTACAAGAATTTTTCTCATTTTTTTTAAAACTTTTA
>OZ010599.1:28644681-28654681 GCA_963932145.1 Acanthosepion lycidas
TTTGTTTTCATTAAACAGTATTAATTATATTTACAGGCTTGAATTTTCGAGAAATTTCGTAGAAAATATACGTTCTCCGACAGGAATCGAACCTGTATCCTACATGGAAAACTTTCGGAGAAACCATATTTTCTACGAAATTTCTCCAATATTAAGGCCAGTAAATATAATTAGTACTCTTTAATTAAAACAAAGCATTTACTCAAATAAGTTGTATCCATAAAAATAACGTGTAAACAGAAAATATATTAAAATATTTGTCGGATCTAATCGATTTCATCTAATATTAACACACACACACACACACACACACACACATATATATATATATATATATATATATATATATATATATATATATATATATATATATATATATATATCGTTAAGTCATCCTTCGTTGAATAGACAGACATTATTTTAGATAAGATCCTTTCATACGCGCAGATAAGTCGCCGTCGCCGTCTTGATGCATATTTGTTTTATATTCTAAGTACTTTCGACATATTCATGCCATCATCAGGATATTGTTTATTACGAAATAAATATTGTAGTATCAATTACTGTCATAGAATAATTGTTGTGTTATCTGAAAGTTAAATTTCTTACAAATTGAGTGAGTTTTGACAGAAAATGAGTAATACAATATTTATTTTATAATAAACAATATCCTGATGATGACAGTGATATGTCGAAAGTACTTGGAAATAAAAGTAATATGTATCAACATGGCGATTTTCCTCCGTCCTTCAATAATGACACCAAAAAGATTATTCTCGTGTATGAAAGTGTCTAATCGAAAATAGATAGAACATGTATACATGTATAAACTATTTAACGAAACGTGTCACAATATATATATATATATATATATATATATATATATATATATATATATATAGTATGTGTGCGTGTTTTTCCTCAACACAGGTGAAATGAAAATTGAAAACTTTGTTAGATTTCCAATTATTATATATAAGTATATATATATATATAATATATGTAAGTATATATATATATATATATATATATATATATATATATGTAAGTTCAAATTTATCAAAAGGTGGTTGCTCAAGATTTTTGAACAGACCTTGTAGCTCAAACCTGTCGCCTTTCTGTGCCCTATCTATGTAAAAACGACTTAATTTGCGTTTTTCCGTACAGCCTGGTCGTTCATTCATTCTATCTGCTTTTGCCTGAAGGATTTTTCTCGGCGCTCTTTTGAAATCATTCCTCCTGTCCAACTTTGCGCAAGCGTTCACCCGGCCTTATCTTTTTTCTTGACGCTATTTACATCTAATTAAAATTGACATTGTCAATTCAACCTAAGAAGGGTTTCCTCCCTTGAATTTCACTCTTCAATCTCGTCGACTGCATTCTCTAATCTCGTTTCGCCATTATCAAACTCATTTTGTTCCTATTAACATTGTTTTATTTTTTTTATTTTTTATTTTTATTTTTATACAGTAATTTGTTTGGATGCACCATTCTCGTGTTTTGTCGGGGAAGGGGGAAGTTTGTTGCTTATTTATTTATTTTTTTTATTTTCTCAATTTTATTTAAAATAAACTTTTTTTTTTTAATTATTTCTGGATAGTTTATTTTTTTAATTCTTATTTTATTTTATATCCGTTTTTTTTCATTTTATTTTATGTTTATTTTTTTCTTTAAAAAGATACGGTTTCATTTCTATACTTTCATTATCCAATGGATATGTTCTTATTTTTTTAATTTTTTTTATAGTTTTTTCGACCAATATTTGTTAATTAACTTTATTTAACTGCTTATTTTCACCTTATTTAATGCCAGCGCTCGAAAATTCTAATTTTCAGTCCGATATCTATTTTCACTGCCTTTCAGGTTTTCAATTCATTTGCTACGTAAAATTATCACTTCCTTTTTCCTGATTCGCATAAATCTCATGTTTGCTTTTGATTTGCTTTCTTTAGATAATATATGCTTCAATGTTTACTTGTAAATTTTGTTTGTATAGAACGCAACCCATACTGAGTACTGCGCAGGGCACATAACGTGGTGGAAGGTTTAGCAAGCTTGTTTCACAAGATCAATTACGACTAAGTAATGAGTTCGATTCTCACTGAGTGTTCCACACATTTGGCCATGTGCCACATCTAAGCTACCCTTAAAAAATCATTTCAGCAACTTGACGTGCGTAATGGCTAGCTAGGTTTTCTCACGAGAAGTAATTACGACTGACTAGTGAGTTCGATCCTCACTGGGTGCGCTAAACATTTGTCTACCCTTCTAAGCTACCCTTAGTAAATGATTTAAGCACCTTGACGTGGTGTAATGTTAGCAAGGTTATCTCCCTAACACTAATTACGACTGAGATGTGAAGTCGTTCCTCACGGGGTGCCCACCATTTTTGGCCTTGTGCCATCTCTAAACCTAGCTTAGAAAATCATTTGAACGCTTTGAAGTGGTCTAATGGTAAACAAGCTTGTCTCGCTAGATCAGTTACGACTAAGTAATGAGTTCGATACTCACTGGGAGCTCCACACTTTCGACCTTGTGCCACATCTAAGTCACGCTTAGAAATAACTTGAGCAACTTGACGTGGTGTAATTGATCGCAAGCTTATCTCGCTAGAACTAATTACGAGTAGTGAGTTCGATACTCAGTGGGTGCTCAACAAATTTGGCCTTAGGCCATATATAAGTGTAGCTTAGAAAATCATTTTGGCGTTTTGAAGGGGTGTAATGATTAGCAAGCTTATCTCGCTAGATCAATTACGACTCAGTACTGATTTCGATCCTCATTGGGTGACTCTCATTTTCAGCGTTGTGCTACATCTAAGCTATGCTTAAAAATAATTTAGACGCCCTGACAAGATGTAATGGTTAGCAAGATCATCCTGTTAGAAGTAATTACGACTGAGTAGTGAGTTTGATCCTCACTGGGTGTCCCATACATTCGCCTTTGTGCCACGTCTAAGCTACATCCGGTGTACTGCTACTTGAAATGAAGTTAACGTCGAGTCTTTAAATGTCCAAAAATAAATATATTTACATTTTATTCAGTTGGTGTAAAAATAATGACGTAATAATGTCGTTTTTTGACGTTAAAAAATACGTCAAAAAACGACATTAGTACGGCATTATTTTTGCACCAACCTAATAGTTAATTGTTAATAAAACCATTTAATCATGCTTATTCTAAGAGTGGAAGATAAAAGGGGGCTATGCACCCTACCAGATCTATTTTTCTTTACTGACCTCTAGTTTGACACTTCCAATTTAAATTTATAACTTATAACGTGAAAGTGTAATCTCGAAATATGCGAATTGCAAATAGGTAATTTAAATATTAGGTTGGTGCAAATATAATGTCGTTTTCTCACATATGTTAATATGTGGGAAAACGACATTATTTTTACACCAACCTAATATTAGGTTGGTGCAAAAATAATGGCGTAATAATGTCGTTTTTTGACGTATTTTTTAACGTCAAAAAACGACATTATTACGCCATTATTTTTGCACCAACCTAATATTAGGTTGGTGCAAATATAATGTCGTTTTCTCACATATGTTAATATGTGGGAAAACGACATTATTTTTACACCAACCTAATATTAGGTTGGTGCAAAAATAATGGCGTAATAATGTCGTTTTTTGACGTTAAAAAATACGTCAAAAAACGACATTATTACGTCATTATTTTTACACCAACCTAATATCTAGGAAATGTTTTAACAGAGGGAGGAAAGTGTGACACTGAAATCCATAGACACACTGGAATTGCCAAAGATGCATTCCAAAAGTTAAGCAGAATAAACACAATATTTTAACTTTGAAAACAATTTGATCTATCTAAGTATTTTCCTTACTATCTCTCTATCTCTCTCTCCCTCTCTCTCTCTCTCTCTCTATCTATCTCTCTCTCTCTCTCTCTATATATATATATATATATATATATATATACACATCTGTTCATATCTATCTATCTATCTATCTATCTATCTATCTAAGTCTCTTCGTACCTATCTATCTATCGTTCTGTACATCTATCTCGTCCTGTTTTTATCTTTTTGAGTTTATTTTATGTATGCCTATATGTTTATCTATATGTATATATCTTTCTGTCGCTATAATTCTCTTTTTCTTTTCATCTCTCTCTCCCTCTCTTTATATATATATATATATATATATATATATATGTGTGTGTGTGTGTGTGCGTATATATATATATATATATATATATATATATATATATATATATATATATATATATATACATATAGAGAGAGAGAGAGAGAGAGGAAGAGGAAGAGAAATGGATGGCGAGAAAGAAAGATAGAGATGGATAGACAGATAGGTCTATACATACGTTTGATATAGAAAAACATGTCAATCTCTCTCTCTTTATATCTATATATATATATAGAGAGAGTGAGATATATATATATATATATATATATATATAACTCATTCTCTCTCTCTCTCTCTCTCTCTCTCTCTATATATATATATATATATATATATATATATGTATATGTGAGGCACGTAATGGATAGCGGCTTGGTTTAAGGAATCGGAGAGCAGAGTTCGAATTCCAGTCGAATCCATTACATTCACCAACGTGCTAAAATCCTTGGGAAAGGTATGAATCCTCTTCTTCTCCCTCCATCTATGGTTAAAATAGCAGGACAGACTGGGTTCTACAGCCTTGGATGGCAAATGGTCTAGGAGAAGGACAACTCTGAATTCAAAACCTGCGGAGGGTCGTTGGGGGACCTTGTGGCATTCGGTGCACCAGGTCTCTGTATTCGTCCCTCCAAAACGTGTGGATGGTCCTGCACGAGGCCTTCACCACTATAATCAAATCTCATGTGCCGGTGTCGGGCTGTCGGTTTCCTGGAAACTGATCTGCTTGACCCTCATACGTCGAATCTCGACGGGAGAGTCGATCATCATATATATATATATATATATATATATATATATATATATATATATATATATATATTAGGTTGGTGCAAAAATAATGTCGTTTTCTGAACGTCAAAAACGTCATTGTTTTTGCACCAACCTAATATACATCAGAGTATAGGATTGGTGTATACGGAATAAATTCCAATAACCAACAAATACTATTCTTAAAAGAGTGCTCAATACAGAGTAGAGCAAATAGTATTTATTTGAAATTTTGAACATAATATGTTATACAATCACTACAAAAATATCCATTTTGTTTCATCATTTCTGTTGTCTTATCAAGTGATGATGCTCATCTAACTATATACTTATCTATATATGTATGTATGTATGTCTCTCTCTCTCTCTCTCTCTCTCTATATATATATATATATATATATATATATATATATATATATATGTGTGTGTGTGTGTGTTAATTTGTATCTATCTCACTCTGTTTATATCTATCTATCTATCTATATATATATATATATATATATATATATATATATATATATATATGTGTGTGTGTGTGTGTGTGTATGTATCTCTCCCACTCTACATATATGTCTGTTCATATCTATCTATCTACCTATGTATCTATGGATCGATCGATCGATCTATCTCCTTCTGTCCATATCTATCTGTCTATCTCTTTCTGTTCACATCTATTTCTTTCTGTTAAATTTATCAGATGAAGAGATTATCTATCTATCGATCTATCTATCTATCTATCTATCTATCTATCTATCTATCTATCTATCTATCTATCTATCTGAGTCTCTTAATATCTATCTGAGTCTCTTCATTATCTATTTGATGTTTCCATATCTGCCTGTGCTTTCTCTAATCCTTATTCTTATCAGTAAAAGCAAGTGAGCAACCATCTCTCATTCATATCACGTTGCTATATTTTTACAGACATCATCAAGATGTATTTTGCACTCTAACCTTTAGATGGCTATTGTGTGCGTCTGTCTCATTAATAGTATCCTGGCGGTCACAAAAGCATAAATAAATAGATGTATGGAGTGAAACCTTCAAAATTAATGACCTTGTACTCCGCATATTTCAGTCTATAAAGAAGTAAACGCCCCCTCCCGGCAGGGTGTGTGATAGCTGTACGCATACCCACCCTCGCGGGTACACACGTACACATATGCTCATATATTGACCCCGCTCTTTTTCACGATTTTGAATTCAGAGCTGAATTTAATGGTCCTCCACAATTTCCTTTTTTCTTTAATAACTTTGAATTACCATGATTTCTTGGGAAAGAGAATCGAATGGTTTGCCGTCGCCTTTTCCGCAGTTTTGAATGTAGACTTGTCTTTCTCCTTTCAGAGTGTAGGTGATTATTGCTCCCCACAACTTCCTTTGTTATTTCTGTGAATTGCGTATGACTTTATCGAAAAATAAAATACTGGTTGCTATCCATGTTTAGAGATAGCAGTCCGCCATGTTATTTAATCCACAGAACAGGCGGTTTCATGCCTCTGTTACGAGTATTGTTATGAAGAAGCGAACGGTCCCATCAAGTTGTCTGATAGATTGAAAGTCGTATTATGTTAGAAAGCCAACGCATACCCGCCCTCGCCTGTACACACGTACGCAGAGGCTCATATATTGACCCCTTCAAACGTACCGACAAAACTCCCACATATGTACATACGCCAACATATACGTATATACGAACACAGAGTTACACGCACACCTAAACACACAAGCATGTGCTCAGGCTGTCACATAATCGCACAGAGAAGTACATCCACTTTCACATAAATGAATATGCCCGCACTTAAACATACGTCCCATCCTACAAGCACAGACACATACGCCTACACAGGTTTTTTTTTCTACTTTCTCTTCTTTTATTCTGAGTGGTTGACAGTATAAAAAATAAATTTGTGAATAAATAAATAATTTAACAAAACAAATGATACACTGAATGAAAATTCTCCTAATGAACGCTGGGCTAAGTCGAGGCGTGACCTAAGGAATAAAGAATAGACGAGATTTAACTCCAATTGGCTTCGGAAGCCTTAGCAAAAAAGAAAAGAGTGACATTTCATTCAGTTTAATGTCAAGAAAGGATGGCACAGAGTTTAAAAAAGAGACATATTCAGGTATATATATATATATATATATATATATATATATATATATATATATATATATATGTGTGTGTGTGTGTGTGTGTGTGTGTGTGTGTGTGTGTCGGGAGGGTATGAAACATTTGAAAAATACAATTTAAAAAAAAACAAAGAACAAGTTAAGTGTAATTAGGGAAAAAAAAAAGGAAGAAACCGTTGAATAGTGGACTAAAATGAAGGAAAGAAAAGACAGCAAGCAAGTTTTACGAACACACAATAGAAAAACGAATTTGATTTAAAATTGTTGCCTTGATTTTGACGTTTTAATTTTTGATTTCTTATTTCCTTTCTTTCTTTTTTCGTACAGAAGAACGAAAGAAATAAAACAAGGAAAAAAAATCTAGGACTAAAAAAAATAAATAAAAAATTCTAAATTATATTGTTAAAAAGGGTTTCAGAAAAGCGTTATCCATTGAAAGCTATATATGTGTGAGCGTGGGTCTGTATGTCTTATTGAATATTGGTTCATATTTAAGCACGACTATGCCCTTCATCAGACTAAGATAATCATTGATTTCATTTTTAAATTCAAATATCACAGTACATTGCACAGATACGACGGAAAATAATTCGAATTTCTTGTGATGAGTAATAAAAAAGAGAAAATAACTTAGTAATTCAAAATGCTTAGAGAAAGAAGACAGAAAAACATTGCAACGGTTGGCGCAACAAAAAGTTCTTATAATTATACATCTTTAAGTTCTTATAATTCTACATCCGCTAAGATCGAACCATTCTCCGTGGCTCGATCGGTTAAGGAACGTCAGGCTAAAGGACGGTTCCGTATAGGATACAGGTTCGATTCGTGTCGGAGAACGAATATTTTCTTATAAAATTTTTCGGGCATTCAGGCCAGTAAATGTTATTAATACTGTTTATTATAAAGCAGAACATTTAGTTAAATATTTGTATCTAAAAAAACAATGTACAAAACATAAAAATGTCTTAAAATAATTGATGAACTTTGTCCATTTCATGATATATATGTATGTGTATATATATATATATATATATATATATATATATATACACATGTATATATATGTATGTATATATACGTACATACATATATATATATATATATATATATATGTGCGTGTGTTTATATATATATATATATATATATATATATGTAAGCAAATATATGGATATAGATCCGACAGTATGAAGAAAAATATACGGAAAAAACAAACAAAAAACCTTATATGCAATTATGCTTTTTTAATGTCAACGTCGGATGTTTCGGTCTAATAAACCATCTTCAGGACATATTCATAAAATATAATTAACATTATCCATTCAACATGACAAAGACGATGGACATAAGAACAAGACTCATCCAAACAGATAACTGAAAGTTTTATATGATCAGCGTTCCGTTTAAACATGGTCACGTTGTCGTCACGTGGGCGACGCTGTGAAAACGTATTCCTAAAATTTGAGTATTTTGAATGAAAAATGAAAAGAATTCTATTTTGATCTAAAATTTATATGTACGCTTGTCGAGCATTAATCTCGCTAGAGAAGGGGAAATACTAAAGAAGCCAGGTCTAGTATTCACCGTGCGTGAGATGGATATTATGACTGCTTCATAAATCCTCCTAAGATTTTTATTATGAAAATATTTTAAAATCTTCACGGAATCAAAATCGAAATTATCTGTTTGGATAAGTCTTGTTCTTATGTCCATCGTCTTTGTCATGTTGAATTAATAATGTTAATTATATTTTATGAATATGTCCTGAAGATGATTTATTAGACCGAAACGTCCGACGTTGATATATTAACATTAAAAAAGCATAATTGCATATAAGGATTTTTGTTTGTTTTTTCCGTATATTTTCTTCATATATATATATATATATATATATATATATATATATACGACGGAAAATAATTCAAACTTCTTGTGATGAGTAATAAAAGAGAGAAAATAACTTAGTAATACAAAACGCTTGGAGAGAGAAGAGAGAAAAACTTTAGAACGGTTGGAGCACCAAGCAGTTCTTATAAATTAACTTCCTCAAGTCTATCACGCAGAAATTAACTTCTTTATTTAAAAATCCTTTGGCTGTCTTCGTCTATTTTAACGTTTCGGCATGACTATGTCTTTGCAAAAATTATAATACTATCTCATATTATTCACACTCCTCCCCTGTCTTTTGAAATGCAGTAGAGGTTTATCCCTTTTTTTATGGTTTAGGATAGGGTTTCTGGTTCAATCTAAAGTCTTTTCATTGTCTCACGTTCAAGTAGCCCGTTGCATCTTAGTGACTTTATCGCCTTTCTAGGGGCAGCACACGTACTACAACCACAGTAGCAGTAGTGTGTCTTGGGCGAGATTGCCTGACGGAGCCCAACCCTCTCCATGCTGGTTTGAGTTCAATTTTTTTCCTTCACCTAGACGAGTGCTCAACCATATCTATTGGGCTGCGTCTCTTCTGATTTTATGCATTACTGGTGTTGGGGAGAAGAGATGGATTCATACCTACCCCACGTAAGGGTATGAAAGTCGAAGGTAGTTCGGATTTGACCCTCCAAAACCGCAATCCATGCTGCTATCAATTACTCCACCGTCACAATAAACATACAAATGAAATATTTCATAATTTAAATAAAAAAATATATAAAAAATAAAAATATATCAAACATAAAAAAATATATAAAAACAAAAAATATATAAAAAAAATAAGAAATATACAAAAAAAATATATAAAAACAAAAAATATATAAAAAAAATAAGAAATATACAAAAAAAATATATAAAAATAAAATATATAAAAAATAAAAATATGAATATAAAAATAAAATATGTAAAAAATAAAAATAAAATATGCAAAAATGTATAAATAAATAGTACGTAAAAATAAAAAAAATAGATAACAAATAAAAATATATAAAAAC